>CM035426.1:128948431-129548431 GCA_020310875.1 Ceratopteris richardii | reverse complement strand
TTTATGAACTGGAGTGTGATGGAGTTGGGGCCTTTTGGGCACCCATTTCCAGACATTTCTCGATTTGGTTGAGTGTGGGTTAGGGTGGTCTTTAGGTAGAGTTCCTGCGTTGTCAGTCGAGAGGACGTGTGAGTGTTGAATTATGCCAATAGCTAGAGTTGGAGCTATCTGGGCTCGTAAACAGGCCTTGGGCACCCATATGTGTCTAGCATTGGGGCTAGCCTTCATTGACCGCTTAGGGACCCAAATAGACGTGGTGTGCCTAGGAGGTTGTCTAGGGGACTCCTTCACTTGTGTCCGTGATGGTGTGGCTTGTTTGTGGCCTCCTCGAGAGTCTGCTATTAGAGTTGTGGGTTTTCCATCCTTGCGTATCCAGATCTGCTTCTCGCCACAAGGTACTCCGTGTTGCACTAGTTGGAGCTCCTGCTTCTTGATCAATGGCCTCCTTTGTGTTGTATAGTGTTTGGTCTTCATGTTTAGAATCTCCTTTGACCCCGTTGCGAACTCCTCATTGACTCATGTACCTTTGGTAAGATTGACAATCCTCTGCACCATAGAAGTTTGGACAAGAACAACATTGTTATCTTCATGTGGATTCCTGGAGGGACCAGGAGTTGGTGCCTGTTCTATTGGTTTGAGTGCTTGATTTTCTAATTCAATCGTGAGACGGCTTTGGCCTACCCAGGCCTGAAGAAGTCCACTTCTTAGGTTGAGGTTGACTGCATGATCGTAGATCCAGTCTTGGCCCAGGACCAGAGGTTCGGTCAGATCCTCGTCTTCACACACTAGCACTTTTGCTGGCATGAGGACCTCTTGTATGTAGAGGGGAAGATCCACCTCTCCCATGCAAGGGGTTTCAACACCTCCTAATCCTATCAGATATGCTTCTAGGGGTTTTACCTCCAATTGCAGCTGCTGGCAATAAGAAAGCCGAACTGCACTTGTGGTTGCTCCTGAATCAATTAAAGCTCTCACGCTTGTTGTGCTGTCTCTTTGTCCTATTTCTAGGGTCACAAAAGGTCATCGATCCACTATCTTGTGGGTACGTTCACCTGAAGCCTCACACATGGCCATGTGATAGCCTGGAGACTCTTGAGTGTCAATCATAGGCTGATCCCTCCCTTGTCTCCTCAACTTCATTCGTCTGATGCGCTCTAAGGCCTCTGCCTGTGCTTCTTCTCGAATTCGTTTTTCCTCCTCTTTACGTTGCTTAGCAGTATTGAGTCGGCTTAGCATTTCCTCCATGAGGGGTTCCTGATACAACTTGACTCTGCATCCGCTAATATAGTTTAGGAGAACATCACCCTCTAAAGTGGCTAGTTGTACTGCTCCACTCGTGGAGATCCTATTGATGATCATAGGTCCGTAGCCCCTCTTTTCTAGATTCCTTGCGTGTTGTTTCAATGTGTAGACTAAAACTAGATCTCCTGCTTTCAAGCCCTTATCCTTCACATGGGCATCAAAGTATTCCTTCTGTCTCTTCTTAGCGGCATATTTCCTTGTAGCTGCTCTCAGTCTTGTTTCTCCTAATCGTTCAAGGTCAAAAAGCCTAGAGGAGAGTTCATGACCCGTCCATTCGTGCTCTTGTGCTACTTTCAATGTAGGTATTAAGAAGTCCAACGGTAGCACTGCGTTTTGGCCAAATACCATTTGAAAGGGGGTGGCTTGGAGTACCGTTTTGTAGGCAACTCGGTATGCCCAAACAGCATGGTGTAGTTGTTTGTCCCAATCAGAGCGTTTATTGTTCACTAATTTTGTCAATACATTGCATAGGATCTTATTGGTGCTTTCGGCTTGTCCATTGGCTTGAGGGTGATAGGGGGCAGACTTCTTATGCACTACCAAGAATTCTTGGAGCAGATTTTCAATAACTTCATTCAAGAAGTGAGTGCCTCTATCACTGACTAGCTCTATAGGTAGCCCGTATCTTGTGAATACATTCTCAAACAAGAATTTAGCAGTTGTTTGAGCGTCGTTCTTCGTTGTGGCTTTTACCTCTACCCACTTGGTTAGATAGTCCGTGGCAACGATGATATACTCAGCATGGGAACCCTTAGCTGGGGGATTGATAGGACCTACAAAGTCTATTCCCCACTTAGAGAATGCACGTCCGCCCATCATGGGCTTCAGTGGCATCTCATCTTTGCGTATAGGATACTGGGTTCACTGACAAATCTCACACCTCTTCACATAGGTATGTGCGTCCATGTGAAGGGTGGGCCACCAAAATCTTGCAAATAGGATTGCTTTGATCACCCTATCTGGACCAAAGTGTCCTCTGCTACACCCTGGTGAGCAGTTTCCAAGATCTTTAGATATTCATTCTCATGAACACATAATCTCAGGTAACCATCTTTTCCGCGCTTGTATAGATTATCACCAATGAGTGAGTAATCTAGGGCCTCTTGTTCTAGACTTCTTTCGTCAGGGTCATATCTTGAGGGAATGTTTTCGTCCTCAGAAACGCTACTAGTGGCTCGCTCCAATCTGGCACTAGAGACACGCGATAAAGGGTGGCATGTTCCACTGGTGGCTTAGTGCGACAAATTGGGCATTCCTTGCACATTCTATGGATGTCTGCTTCCATAGTTGGCCAGTACACTCCAAGTCTCCTCAATGTTTGCAGGGTTTGTTGTTTTGAGTAGTGTTGCTCTAATGCACCTACATGTGCTAATTGCAACCACTTCGCGTGCTCATCCTCTTCCACACAACAAGCCAAGATCCCTTGATCCGTGTGCTTGTACATACTTCCTGCCATGATGTGATACTTTTGGGCTTTTACTACCTCTCTATCCTGTGTGGCCATTACTGAGTGGTTAGGCCCGTAGGTTAACACTGGCACTAATGGCTTAGCCCACTGCGGTACCACTTCCAAGTCAAACAAGTAAGCATCAGGTAAGTGATCTGACACTCCTTGTGGGGCTTCTCCTGATGTGAGCCTTGAGAGATGATCTGCTCTTAGGTGAGTTCTGCCTTTTCTCACTACTACCTCAAAGTCATACTCCATTAGTAAGAGAAACCATCTTACTAATCTGCCTATATTACATGGCTTGTTTACCAGGTACAGTAGAGCTTGGTGATCAGTAAAAAATTTGAACTTATTTGCAAGCAAATAATGTCTAAATTTCTTAACTGCATATACCATGCCTAAGCCTTCTCTCTCAGTAGTGGTGTAATTTCGTTCAGCTGCATTCAATTGTCTACTGGCATAGGCAATAGGGAGATCCATGTTCCCTTCACCCGTAGGTTGTGCAAGTACACATCCAATAGCATAATTGGAGGCATCCACATGAACATGGAATGGCTTGCTCCAATCTGGTGTGGTCAAGATTGGTGCTGAACATAATCTTCGTTTAAGCTCCTGGAAGGAATTCTCACATTCCTCAGTCCACTCAAAGTTAGTTAGAAGTCCGTACATGGGATTTGCGATGACAGCATACATGTGGATGAACCGACGGTAGTAACCACAATGTCCCATGAAAGTCTGTACTTCCTTGACGTTCTTTGGCCTAGGTAGTTCTGCGATGGCTCTCACTTTCTCTTCGTCAGTGGATATGTTGTTCTTAGACACTATGTGCCCTAGAATTTTGCCTTGCCTGACCATGAAAACACACTTTTCTGGGTTCAGGCAAACTTGATATTCTCTGCATTTATCAAAGATCTATCTGAGTTTGGGTATATGGGTCTGTCTAATGTTGGAATGAGCGCAAAGATCATCAACATAGACTTCCAAATTCTTCCTCAAGAACTCTTTAAACACGTGACACATTAATCTTTGAAAGGTAGCCGGTGCATTGGTAAGCCCGAATGGCATTACCCGAAAGGCAAATATGCCCCACTCCGTGGCAAAAGCCGTCTTATGCTGATCCTCTGGAGTTATGGCTACTTGATTGTAGCCCGAAAATCCATCGAGGAAGCTGTACACTTCTTTGCCTGCTACTCTTTCTAAGAGATGCTCTGTGATAGGAAGCGAATAGTTATCTCAAATTGTGGCTGCATTAACCTTCTTCAAGTTAATGCACACACGCAGCTTTCCGTTTTTCTTGGGCACCACTACAATGGGGGATACCCACTCAGTGTGCTCAATTTCATAGATAAATCCAGCTTCAATTAGTCGATCTATCTCCTCTTTGATCTTGGCAGCATAATTATCATTATATGTATATGGCTTTTGCTTAGAGGGTTTGGCATCTGAGGTCATGGGGATAGTGTGTGAGCATATGTCTGGATCAACCCCCTTCAAGTCCTTATAACTCCAAGCAAATACATCTCGGTACTCTCTTAGCAAGGCTATTAGCTCTTGTTCTTCCTCTTCTGTCAGGTCATGACCTATGTATGTGCATCTTTCTTCTCCTCCCTCGATGGCGACCACTATTTTCTTGGTAGTTTCCTTGCTATCATAGGCTTCTCCTGCTTGTGCCTCACATTTAGGCATTCTTATCATGACCCTCCTATCGTCTATCTCATATTTTTTAAAGTTTTCAAGGACCTCAAACAAGGATTCTTCTGCCTCCAGAGTGACTTCCTTCTTCTTTCTTTTCTTTCCTCCGCTTTTAGTAGCTACTTGTGTGGCTAACCTCACCTCATTTGTAAGCTCTCCGTGTTTCTGGGGTTGAAATTCTACTTCATAGAAGTATTCTTCATCTGATGCAAAAGGTGGGTCCATGATGATTGACTCTAGATCGGAGTCACTTGCATCCTCAATTGCATCAAGGATAGGTTCGCATTCTTCTAAAACTGCATCTCCCATGATTGGCTCTATTGAAAAGACTGAAATGTCATAGCCATCCTCATCACAGTGAGGTGTCCACTGCTCTTCATTGATGGCTACATCCATTGTTGCTAGGATTTATGCCCAGCCATGGGGTTCAAATTCTTCATCAGGAAATACTACAGGTGCATAGGCTGGGTCTTGAATGGGTCTATGTGTTTCAGTTGCACCTATTTCTCTGGCTTTTTCTCTTTTCTCTTCTTCTACTGCCACTTTGCACATCCATAAGTGGGTGTCTTCATGCATCCACGAGGATCCGGATCCTATGGAATGCACAGACTCAGTCTCATCTTTGGCTCTATGGGGGATTCCATTGAATAGGTGGTACGTCTCTATGAGAGTAATCCTTAAGATTGACTTTGGTTGTAACACCTAGATGTTGCAAATACAAGGAATTGGTTCCCCAATCCTGGACTACTTGCAATTGCCGCATAAATGGCCTTCCCAAAATCATCTCGTAGGCTTGGTTTTTGCTAAAGTCGCATATAGCAAAAGTATGTTCAAACTCAACCCCACATGTAGTGAGAGTTATTCCTTCTAGCAATCCTAAGGGCCTTTCAATATGACCATCAGCCATCTGCAATTTCATTCTCGTTGGTCGGAGTGCCGGCTTGCCCCATCGCTTCCAAAGGGAAGTTGTAGCAATTGCAACTCCTGCACCTGAGTCCAAAATCGCCTTGGTTGTGTAACCCTGATGAGTAACTGGGAGATAGGTATTTCCTTCTTCTCCTTCGCTCATGTCTCCTATCTTATCCAATGGTATTTCAGGCACTGTTCTATGAGATCCTACTTGGGAGCGCGATTTTGCTATGTCTGGCACTTGTTTGGCTACATGTTTCCACACTTCTGGCTTAACTTTGAGTAGCTCTTCTAAAGTGAGATTGCACTGCACTTTAGTGTTCTTTACTACCTCTGTATTCCTAGGTATGATAGAATCTTCATCTCTTATCATGACTGTGGGCGCTCTCAGACAAGTAGACTTGGTTTCCCATGGGCCTGTGAAATGTGGTAATTCTTGTAGAGAATTAGACTCAAAGTCTAATCTCTCTTGAGAGTGGATGCTCTCATGCTCCTCATAAATGGATGGGATGTCTTGTGGGAATTGCTCATGTGCATCATCCACAAGTTCAATGGGAGGAGGGACTTCACTTTCTTTAGCCCATTTGTCTTCTTGAATCTCTCGTAGGAATTCTGGTGTGAACCGATTCATAGAAGATGATGTGTCTGGCTCCGTAGAGTTAGGCACGTAGGCTTTCTGGGGAGTTAGGCTCACGTTCTCACTTGCCTTGCCCTTATTTTGAGAGGCGGGTTCCTTTTCTGATTGTGCAATTAGCCTCTCTATTCGTTCTAGTAGTCCATCAAAGTGTAACTGCGTCTTAGTTGAACTAGAGATGTTAAAGAGGCGACTGGCTTCAAACATAGTCTGAGCCAATTCCACCATCTTAGCACAAATTTTGGTTCATTCTAGCTCTAGTTTTGCTCTAGGGTAATACTTTTCATGATCAGTTACGTTTGGCCCTTCTTGGATTCTGGCCTGATATGCTCTAAGCATCATGTTTAGGTCCTCGGGAGTGGGATCGGCTAGGACGGATCCTACTCTGGGTGGTGGGTGGGTTAAGGGTGGTGTATTGAAAGGTTGGGGAATGGAAGAAGGTGGATTGGCGGGTAAAGGGAGAGGTGGTGGAGGGTTGGTGTGAGAGTGGTTTTGAGATGCGAGTTCACTTATCTTTGCTTTGGTTTCTCTTAAGCTTTCTTCAAGTTCACTCATCTTTTTTGCCCATTGCCTTTTCATTCTTTCACGACTATCCTTCCAGGCTCTAGTCCTCTTTTTGGTTATGCTCTCTGTTTCACTCATCTTGGGGCTCTTTTCCTGACCAACACCTTGGTTTTGTTGTAGTGCTTGGGCTCTTGTGATCACTTGCACAGGTGCAGTGGAAGTCACACTCCCTGTGGAGTCTACAACTAACCCAACAACATTGATAGGAGTGATTTTAGGCATGTTATTAGGGTTCTTTGGGCAATCTCGTAGGAGATGCTCTTTTCCGCAGTCTTGACAGAAACCCTGAATTGTTACTGGTTGAGGTTGTGTAGGGGCAGGGAGTGGGCAATCACGTATAAGGTGATCTCCCTGACATCTGAAGCATGGTCCTCTAGGAAATGGGGGTTGTACCTGCCTAGGTTGAGGTCTAGAGTTGGGGTTTGTGTACATGACATTAGCATACTCAGGCTCCCCACTATTTTCACTTGGGTCCTCATAATAGTATGACTCGTTATGCTCGGGTGACTGCATGTAGTAAGCTTGTGGGCTATCAATATGTGTGGAGTCAAAACTATGGTCACTTGGATCACTGTCTGATAGCAATGGGGTGATTGGGACTATGGCTCTGTTTGGATTTTCTTCAGCAGATGCATATTTCACTGGGATCACATTGGTTGGAGCAGGGGGTTGCTGTACTAGGACTGGTTGAGGTCTCTGCTGCCCTTGATAAGGTGGCTGATAAGTTTGCTATGGTCGGTTGTATTGTTGTGGTGGGTACTGATTCTGGTATCTACCCTGTTGTGGATATGGCTGAGGGTAATTTTGCCTAACAGTTTGTTTGTTATATGGGCAATCTTGTGCAGTGTGGTTGGTGTACCTGCGCTCTATGGTGCAGTACTGGCTACTAGGATTTGCCTGGGGTTGGGCCATAATGGGACATACATTTGCCATATGGTCACCGCCACAAGTGTAACACCGTTTAACTGGGGCAAATCTCGGAATTTGTTTGCTAGAGACACCTAGTTTTTGAGCTATCTTCTCTACAAGTTCCTCAATGGATGTGGATTGACCAGATGTGAGGCTACTAGAGCTATCAGAATCCTTATAGATTTTTGATATTCTAATTCCTCACCTAGATTGTCCTCAATGTCTATGCACATGCGCACGCACTCTTCTATCGTTCTGGGGTCCTTCAGATACACATATGACCTGAGCTTGGTGCTCAACAATCCATCTAAGAACAAGGCCACTTGCTTGGCTGGTGTGGGTAACTCCAGCACCGGGCATCTCTCTAGGTATTGCCTAAACCTTCTTCCAGCTAGTCTGACCGTCTCTTGAGGTGTTTGTTTGAAGCTATGAATTAGTGAGGAAGTGTTGTGCCTGATTCCACTCTTAGAAAACTCAATGATAAATGCCTCTAAGAGCTGGTCTATGTTTCTGAAATGCCTCTCGTTTAGTGGTTGAAACCACGTAAGGGTAGTGTTCCTAAGGGTTAGACCAAAAGCATTATATTGTGTGAATAGGTCCTCTACCTGTTCAGCTTTCAATACTTGCCGAAATTCTGCCACATGGTCATAAGGGTCTCCAGTGCCATCGAAGTAATTCTTCATGGACTTCACCAGTTGAGTTGGTCGCAGGGTCCTAGTGTGTTCTCTCGGCCTTGGCAAAGGAAAATCGTCAGCATTCCTTTGATTCCATGGGGTTCTATGTCTCTCAGGTTCCACTCTATTCCTTTCCGTTCCCGTTCTTTCTCTTCCCAGGGAGTTGGCAAAACTTACCTCAGGTTTGTCTCTACTTCTATCTCTTTGAGCTCCATGAGCTTGGGAGGTCCCAGCTCCTTGGTGACCAAAGGACACATTAGACCTTGGTTGGGGAAAAACAAATTCACCCTTCCATGTGTAGGCATGTCTACCATGCTCAATGACCATGAAGATTCTCTCTGATGCATTGTCTAGGTAGGTTACTTGGCCTGGGCTATCAGGGTCTTTAAACTCATAGATTGTGAGGGCACTCACTTTCTGAGGTTGAGCATATTTATATCTCCAAAAAGCCTCATCGGTTTCTCGGTTCAAAAGCAGATCTATGCTTTTATTATCCTGTGGAATCCACTCTGGAGTCATGATTCTGGTCAAGACAGATTTACCACGGGGGGTTCTTGGCTCTTTCTCTAAGTTCCCTTGCTCTATATCACCCATGTCGGTCTCAGCAATCACATTTCCAAACTCATCAGTTCTATCAGGAAGAGTGGTGACTACATATATAGTCCCCTCTTTATCTAGGTATGCTCCATTCTCAAACTTGACTACTGGGTGGTCTAATCCATGGGGTTGATCGGGGTTCTTAATCTGGACCACCGATCTTCTTAGGCCATCTTCATAGATGCGAGCACCTAGACGATTAGTCCTGATGTATTCCAGTTGAGTCTTGTATGGTCCTTCTGGCTTTTCTAGATAAGCCAACCCTAAACTACCTACTGGTCTCTCCATGTTATAGGACATCTCAGAATCACTTGTTTCTGATCTAGGAGTGTATGGGTAATCACTCAACTGCTGGGCCCAAGACCTAGCAGTGTGATTGACACTAGCTTCAGAAGATCTGAGGCTTTGTCTGTCTCGGCCTAAGTGTCTCCCTGATCTAAGGTTCTTATGCCTGATTTATCTACCCCCTTGGACCCAAGCACACTGTCGTTGCAGGTTAATTTGCACCAATCACTTTGTTCTTTTGAGTTGAATATTATGTTTATGATCTTGTCTGAAATCGCATCGTCAGGAGTACTTAAGTGAATTTTGCACTTGATAAGTGATCGACTCCAGTTTACCTTTTGTCCCTTAGGGTTTTCGCACTTAAGACCTACTTAATTCTTGCACTTGGTTGATTAATTCTCTTGGACTTGATTCGTGCCTAACATTGCCCTAATTAATTACCACACCTAAGTCGTACTTAGCCTAGGCTAGGAATTGACAAAGGAGGGTTGAGAGATCTTCCAACCTCAATTAGCTGGTTGACCAGACTGCTACACAAGCCCAGGAAGCCTTCTCCCAAGCTTGGTACTCACCCTTGCTAGCTAGCTTTGGATTGCCTTGAGTGCACACAATGTTCCTGCAAAAGCTCACCAGTCAGTATAGCTCTATTACGACAAGTAATTGAAAGACACACATCAATATTTTCAGTCCCCCCTAGAGTAACTCACTGTACCCCCTCAATCTTAGGACCACCTAGTCTCACCTAAAGGCCAACTTGAAAATACATGTTCTAAAACTCCACGTATGATTCTACAAAAAACCAGTCAAGGTCCACGTAGGATTTTCAACAAGCTTTCCAACGAGACCAAAATCTCATCAATCGGAGTTCGTATGGTGAAGTTATGACCATTCAGGCACTTAGGGGTCCAAACAGGCTCTCAGGGTTCAGGAAATTCCTCCCTGGTTTCTAGGTCTTTTGCCCACTCCTAAGGCTCTCATATCCTCCCAATGTGTCCAAGATTAAACCCAAAGATACCTCAATTCAGTCAATTAGTTTACTCTAAATTTTCATGCGTTAAGCCCATGTATCGCGATAGGTCGGGTCGAAGTGTCGCGATAGCTCGTGAGGTGTCACGATAGGTCGTGAGGTGTCGCGATACTCCCAAGTGTCGCGATAGGTCGTGAGGTGTCGCGATACTCCCAAGTGTTGCGATACGTCGTGAGGTGTCGCGATAGCTCGTGAGGTGTCGCGATACTCCCAAGTGTCGTGATAGGTCGTGAGGTGTCGCGATAGGTCGTGAGGTGTCGCGATACTCCCAAGTGTCGCGATAGGTCGTGAGGTGTCGCGATACTCCCAAGTGTCGCGATAGGTCATGAGGTGTCGCGATAGCTCGTGAGGTGTCGTGATACTCCCAAGTGTCGCGATACCTCGAGGTGTCGCGATAGCTCGGGATATGGTGAATTTTGCAGTTCTGTCTAGTGATCCTAGGAGCTCTCAGCCTGCGCAGAAACGCGATTAGTCAAAGTTTACGAAGTGTCGCGATAGCTTGAGCTCAACGCCTCGAGGCCTGTGCAGAAGGATTTTGTACCTGCTGAGCTTGCTGGAGATGGTGATGGAGCTGGTACCTGCAAGAACATGCAAAAAATACACAAAAACAAGCACCCACACTCGCTCTCTCTCTCAAACTCGCACACAACAAATGAGGGGAATGATAAGGAAGAGGGAATATGTAGTGGAGAAGGAGGTGGAGGTGGAGATGGAGAAGGAGGTGAAGATGGAGATGGAGATGGAGAAAAATCAGAAATTTACCGACTACTTACCATTCCAACGCGTCCTCTCTATGTCTTACCATCACACGCTCGTCCTCAAAGCTCGAATCCCCGGCAACGGTGCCAAAATTTGGTGTAGCTCAGTGATGAGTAGCACCTCCTTTAATGTCAATCCGGGAAGACATGAGGATGGTATGAAGACCTCGAGCAAGTGAAGGCACAAATGTGTGAGTGAGAAGCACACTAACATGCACACACGTACACACACACGCGCACACACGGCAAGAACAAAGAGAGTAAGACAATGGAATCACTTCTATTGCAACAAAGTTCTCATACAAGCTCAAAACTACAAGAAGCTCTCCAAAAATGAGCTCTCTAGCTCTATTTATAGTTTTTGACTAGCTTTGGTCCTATCCAGACCTAGTGTTCGGCCTAGTTAAAAATTAGGTTCCAGGTTTTATTTGAGGGCTCAAACGAGATCTAAAAAATATGAAAATTGGCAGGCAACTACTTCTAAGGCTCCTCAAGCTCGAGGACTCCTCGGCTTGTACAAAATGGAGCTACAAAAAGGTGAAAATGGTATTTACAGGGGTTTTTAGTGATGAGAATCACTTTAAAATGATGTAAGGGTTTTGAAAAAAATGAAGGGTTGCCTTAGTGCTAGATCTGCATGTGTGTCCGTACTTGCTTCTTCCCGTATACTGTCAACAAAGTGCTTGATATAAAGTGATCTTCAACGAGGTCGTACTTGGGGGTAAATTTGGGGTTGTTCAATGAGGCATATGAACCTTAGATCAGGAGGACATCTAGGGAGAGATAGACAAAGCCTTAGGTCTTCAGAGGCTAGTGTCAATCACAGTGCTAGGTCTTGGGTCCAACAGTTGAGCAATTATCCATACTATCCTAGCTCTGAAACTAGCGAATCAGAGATGTCTCATGGTATGGAGAGACCCACAGGAAGTTCAGGTGTGGCTTACTTAGAGAAACCTGAAGGCCCATACAAAACTCAACTTGAATACATCAGGACCAACCAATTAAGTGCTCGCATCTATGAGGACGATCTAAGAAGATCTGTTGTGCATATTAAAAACCTAGATCAGCCCATTGGACTAGAACATCCTGTCATCGAATTCGAGAATGGTGCATATATAGATAAAGAAGGGACAATGTATGTAGTCACCAACCAACCGGATAGAATAGACGAATTTTGTAATGTGATTCTAGAGACAGACTTAGGTGACATAGAGCAAGGAAACATAGGAAAAGAGCCCAGAACTCCTCGAGGCAAATCAGTCTTGACTAGCATCATCACTCGAGAATGGGTTCCCCAAGACAATAAGAGCATACACTTGCTCTTAAACCGAGAGATTGATGAGGCTTTTTGGAGGTATAAGCTCGACCATCGTAATGAAGTAGGAATGCTCACAATCTATGAGTTTATGGATCCTGATAGCCTAGGCAAAGCGACCAATTTAGACAATACTTTAGAGAGGATCTTTGTGGTCTCAGAGCATGGTAGGCATGCCTACACTTGGAAGGGTGAATTTGTTCTCCCCCAACCAAGATCTAATGTCTCTTTTAGTCACCAAGGAGCGGGAACATCCCAAGCTCATGGAGCTCAAAGGGTCAAAAGTAGGGATAGGTTGGAAGTAAGCTTTGCTAACCCATTGGGAAGAGAAAGAACGAGAACGAAGGCTGATTGAATGGAAAATGAGAGACATAGAGGCCCTAGGAATCAAAGAAATATAGACAAATTCCCTTTGCCAAGGCCTAGGGAACACATGAGGACCTTGAGGCCTACACAACTAGTTAAATCCATGAAGAATATTTGCTTCGATCGCACAGGAGACCCATACGATCATGTGGCAGAATTTAGGCAAGTCTTGAGGGTAGAGCAAGTGGATGAATTGTTCATGCAGTACAATGCATTTGGTCTAACTCTCAAGAATACAACCCTTACATGGTTTCAACCACTACACGAGAGGTAGTTCAAGAACATAAACCAACTTCTAGAAGCGTTCATCACTGAGTTTTCTAAGAGTGGTATCAGACACAACACCTCTTCACTAATCCTAAGCTTCAAACAAACACCTCAAGAGATAGTTAGACTTGTAGGAAGAAGATTTAGACAATACTTAGAGAGATGCCGAGTTCCAGAGTTACCCACACCAGCCAAACAAGTGGCCTTATTTCTAGATGGATTGTTAAGTACCAAATTGAGATCATATGTGTACTTGAAGGATCCTAGAACCATAGAAGAATGTGTACGCATGTGCATAGACATTGAGGATAACCTAGGGGAGGAATTAGAGCTTTCAAAAATCTACAAAGATTCAGATAGCTCTACTAGCCTCATATCCAAATAATCCACATCTATTGAGGAACTTGTAGAGAAGGTAGCTCAAAAACTAGGAGTCTCAAGCAAACAAATACCCAGATTTGCCCCAGTTAAGTGGTGCTATACTTGTGGAGCAGACCATATGGCCAATGTGTGTCCAATTACGACTCAACCCCAAGTGAACCCCAACAGCCAATACTACACCATAGAAGGGAGATATACCAACCACACTGCACAAGATTGCCCATACAATAAACAAGTTTTTAGACAAAATTATCCTCAGTCGTATCCACCACAAGGAAAATACGAGAATCAGTACCCTCAACAGCAGTATGGCAGGACCCAACAACCCTATCAACCACCCTATCAAGGCCAGCAAAGACCTCAACCAGTTCTAGCATAGCAACCCATTCCTCCAGCCAATGTGATTCCAGTGAAGTATGCAATTGTAGAAGAAAATTAGAATAGAGCCTTAGTGTCAATGACACCATTGCTTTCAGAAAGTGACCCAAGTGATCATAGTTTTGACTCTACTCATATTGATAGCCCACATGCTTACTACATGTAGTCACCAGAGTGTATGTGTGTGCATGCTTGTGTGCTTCTCCATCACTACTTGTGCACATTACTTGCTCAAGGTCTTCATACCATCCTCATGTCTTTGCAGATTGACATTAAAGGAGGTGCTACTCACCACTGAGCCACACCTAGCCTTTTGTGCCATATTTCCAACTAAGATAAGGTTTGGTCTCTATAACTGAATAGTGCTATGTTCCTTGTGTCTTCAATTTCAAAAGTAAACAATCTACCTGACTTCTCACCTTTGGCAATCCTTTTGAAGCCTTGTTGGGGGTCTTCCACATATGCTGCATGCCTAGTGAATCTGACATGTAGACCTTTCTCTACAATCTGCCCAACATAATTAGGTTCTTGATCCTCAGTATAGTTTTTGAAGTCCCTTCTTCCTCTAAAGACTCCTTGATAATTTTTGTTTTTGTAGCCTTGATTGTAGTTATGGTTGTAGTTGCCTCCACCATTTTTGTACCTGCCTCTAGATTGTCCATAGCTTTTCTATGGAAGCCTCTTCCCCTTTGGTTCCTTGTATTTTTGTAGCATTCTTTTGTAGTGTGGTTGTTGAGACCACATATGTTGCATGGCAAATTGTTATCGAGTCTCCCCCTACCTTGTTTTCCTCCTCTACCCCTACCTCTAGCACCTCTTCCTCTACCTGCATAATTAGCTTGAGGGGTACTAGCCTCTTCATCTTGTTTCTTACTTTTACCTTTATCCTTAGCTTAATTTTTATCTGTATAAAGGGCAAAAGATTGGCTACCTCTTGAGTTGTCACCATTTCTATTGAGCTTTGTCTCATGGGTTAAGAGTTGTCCCATCAAGGTGTTGAGATCAGGTATTTGTGTGAAGAGATGGATAAGTATGTGCTTGAAGATGAAGAGGTGTTGCAAAATCCTTGATCTACACCAGCCAAATGAACTCCACGAGTATATGGTGGGCCCTTTTATCTTGCCAATGGATGTATTAGACACCCTATGTACCTTGGAAGATCACTCTCAAAAAGATAGATCAAAACAGATAAGTTGGAGTTAGCTCAGAGGTGAAAAACTTGCTATTTTGGTTCATACGCATGTCCAGTATTTTGCATAATTCTCTGAGCACAGCAGCAATTAGCTTAATTCCTCTTGGGGAAGTCTATATAACTTAAAGATCTAACTTTCAAGAGTAATCTCATAAAAAATAATGAACCACACACTGAGAATGAGTTTTAACAAGTGATGACATCATCCCGATTTTCATGGGCTGCTAGAGTTTGAGACCAGTGAGCAAAAAAATCAACATAATTCCAAGTGTAGGAATCCAATGATTATGAAAATTTGTATGGTTATACTACACAGTAAGCTGAATCCAACAAGCTTTAAATCAGTGAATTTGGGTCAGTAACCAGTGAGCAATGGCTCTGACAAGATGAGTACAAAAGTCGGGTACCTGATAGAGAAGTGAAGATGAACAGACCCTGTTGACTTCAAATGAACATAACTGATTGCAACATTAAAATGACGTGAAAATTTTTGAGTAAACTATAGACTTATAGAGCTAACTTTACCAAGTTAAATCACTGAAAATGATGCACCAAGCTCAGAGAAACCATCTCTGCAATGTGACTGAGAAAACTGAGAGATATTGCAGTGAGTAGTACAGTTCACAAGAACATGGAAATATGAACCCAAATGATAATGAAAATGAAAGTATATTGCTTGTACAATACAATGGACTTACTGATACATATGTGTGCCTTGGAATCACACCTTGATATGGCATAAAGCTCAGCTCTTGGAGGTCTTCACATAGGTCTCTCTAACCACGACTAAAACTGCCATCTATTTATAGTTGAGTTTGGGAGGCTAACTTCCCTCAATCACTCTCCAATCAATCAGTGATTGATTTGATTCTCTACCTAACACAAATCACGAATTCGTGGCTCCTCTTTTCATTCTTGATCAAGTGGACTCAACCACTTAAGATTCTTTCACTTTTACATTAAGTAAACTCTTCAAAAGTTACAAGAGGTAGTTCACAAGTGAACTTTACATAGTCTTCATTTTAAGGCTTCTTCTATGACTTTGTGGGACTCAAGCCAATACTTAGGCTTGTCATAGACTTGCTCCAACAGCTCCCCCTCAAGCCAAGTATGCTTGAGGTCTTCAATCTTCCAAGATTACCTGCAAACCAATCATAGCCTTGAATTTGCAAAGCTTTGTACCATCCAATGCTTTGGTTAGAATATCTGCACATTGTTGATGAGTGGACACATATGATATTTGAATCTCTTTTCTTAGAACCTTCTCTCGTACATAGTGATAATGAACTTCAATATGTTTAGTCCTTGCATGAAAAATAGGATTAGCAGCCAAATGAATAGAACTCATCTTGTCACCAAAAATAGTTGGAGTTCCAAACTCCAATCCAAGATCTTTGAATAATGTCTTCATCCACATAGCTTCTTGTGTAGCTATGGCAAGACCTCTATATTCAGCTTCAGTAGAAGAGAGAGCAATTGTGGGTTGCTTCTTGGATGACCATGAAATAAGCTTTGAACCTGCAAAGGTAAGATAACCTGAAGTGCTCCTTCTATCTTCCTTGGAGCCAGCCCAATCTGCATCAGAAAATAGCTTCAAACCTAAATCAGATAGATAAGGATAATAAAGTCCTTCATTTATGGTTCCTTTGAGATACTTGAGAATCCTTTTGGCAGCATCCATATGTGGTTTCCTTGGTGTGTGCATAAATTGACTTAGCACGCTCACACTGTAACATATATCTACTCTTGTCAATGTGGCATAGTTGAGACTACCCACTAGACTTTGATATGATGTGATGTCCTCTATGAGTTCACCTTCATGTGAGCTCAATTTGTGATTGACCTCCATTGGAGTACCTGCAATCTTACAATCTTGCATCTTGAATTTTGCCAATATGTCCTTAATGTACTTCCTTTGAGTGAGAAACAAACCATGATCTTTGTAGACAACTTCCAAACCTAGGAAGTAGGTAAGTGAACCCAAATCACTTATCTTGAACTCTTCACTCATATGATCTTTGATCTTCTTCATACCATCTGCATCATTTCCTGTCAATATAACATCATCTACATATACACATAGGTAGATGACCTCAGAGTTACTCTTTTTAATAAAGAGTGAAGGATCTACCTTGCTTAGTTGAAAGCCTTTGTCCTGCAAGAATGAAACAAGCCTGAAATTCCAAGCTCTTGGAGCTTGCTTGAGACCATACAATGCTTTGTTAAGTTTACACACATAATCAGGATAAACTTGACTCTCAAAACCAGGTGGTTGTGCCATATATACCTCTTCTGTTATCCAACCATTCAAGAATGCATTCTTTACATCTAGTTGAAGTATCTTCCAATTCTTGGAAGAGGCAATACTAAGCAAAACCCTAATAGTAGGCATCTTTGCCATAGGAGAGAAAGTCTCCTCATAATCAATTCCCTGAGTCTGTGCAAAGCCTTTTGCTACAAGCCTTGCCTTATACCTGTTAATGGAACCATCAGAATTCTTCTTGAGTTTATAGACCCATCTTGAGCCTATTACCTTCATGGATGAAGTCTTGGGCACCAAATCCCAAGTGTTGTTTTCCTCAAGTGCTTCAATCTCTTCCTTCATTGCATGCTTCCATTCTGATTTTGCTTTGGCCTCTTCAAAGGATGATGGCTCCTCTTGGTTTATGTCCTGTGCTATGTAGATAGAATGTTTAGTTACTAATGAGGTGTCAAACCCATACCTTTCTGGTTTTTTCTTTTCCCTCATAGATCTTCTTAGGCCATGATGTGATGATTCTGCCCCATGTCCAAGTTCCTGCAATTTTTCTTTACCTTTAGACTTCCATGCTTTGATCTTTTCCATATGAGATTCTTCATCATCCTCTGAGGTGTCTTGTTCTTCAATCTTTGGTTGTTCTCTACCAAGCTTTGGAAAATCTTCTTCAAGATCATATGGTAAATTGACCTTCCTGCATGAATCTTCATACCATGAATTGTTCTCATAAAAAACTACATCTCTGCTTACCAAGAATCCTTTGTTGGTAGGGTTGTATAACTTGTATCCCTTTTGATTGTTGTCATATCCAATAAATACACACCTTTCTGCTTTTGGATCCATCTTGCCTCTAACCTGTGAAGGAACATGAGCAAAAGCAATACATCCAAAAATTTTACAATGATCTAAGCTTGGTCTTCTTCCATTCCAAGCCTCATATGGAGTCATCCCATCAAGGGATTTTGAAGGCAACCTGTTAATCAAGTAAGTGGCTGTAGATACAACCTCAGACCATAAGTAATTAGGTAAATGCTTTTCATTTAACATAGACCTTGCAGCTTCAACAATTGTCCTATTCCTCCTTTCTGCCACTCCATTTTGCTCAGGAGTGTACCTTGTAGTTACCTCTCTTTTGATTCCTCTTTCTTGAAGAAAAGAATCAAACTCATGGGAGAAGTATTCTCCCCCTCCATCTGACCTTAGCCTTTTTAGTGATTTACCTGTTTGGTTCTCCACAAGAGCCAAATATCTTTTGAAACATGAAAAAACTTCATCTTTGTGTTTCATAAAGAATAGGATAGTCCATCTGCTGTAATCATCAATAAAGGAGACATAATACCTTGATCCAGATATTGAAGCTTCCTTGCTAGGTCCCCATACATCTGTATGAACCAACTCCAAGAGATCTCCATGCATATAACCTTTCTTCATGAATGGTAACCTGTGAGACTTTCCAAATTGACATGCACTACACTTATAAATCATATGTTGTTTTGACAAGTTAGGGAGTCCAAGTACACTTTGGTCCCTGCAAATTTGCTTTAATGACCTTTCACCAATATGTGCTAACCTTTTGTGCCATACTTCCAATTCTGTGAGTGTCTGACTACCATAATTAAAGAGAGCAATGTTTCTAGTGTCCTGTAATTCAAATGTGAACAATCTACCTGTCTTTTCACCTTTTGCAATTCTTCTGAATCCTTGAATTGGATCTTCAACAAATGCTCCTGCCTTTGTGAACCTGAATTGCAACCCTTTCTCTACTATCTGCCCAACACTTATCAAATTCTTTGTAATGGTAGGGACATAGAGTACCTTACTGAGTAGGTTGATGTTTCCATCAGGTGCTTTGGCATTGCCTATTTTCTCCACAGGATGTTTTGTATAATCTCCTGTTTGTACCTCATGCTTATTCCTTGGATCTTCTAAATCTGATAGGAGTGCCACATTTCCTGCCACATGATTTGAACAACCTGAATCTATGTAGAAAACATGCTCATCAGATTTACCTTGTGGCATAGCCATGTTCATGATCAATAATGAATCCTCTTTGTTCGAGTCTTCTGTGTAGTTATTGTAGTCTCTCCCTCCTTTGTAGCCTCCTTGATAGTTTGAATGATTCTAGTTGTTGTAGTTGCCATGATAATTGTTGAACCTTCCTCTTGAGTAGCCATAACTTCCTCTATTGTATCCTCTGCCTCTTTGATTCCTGGAATTCCTAAAGCAATTTTCAGTTGTATGATTAGTTAATCAACAAATAGAACATGAGTTGGAGTCTTGGGATCTCCCCCTGCCTTGTCTACCTCCTCTTCCTCTACCTCTGCCATGTCTTCCTCTACCTGCATAGTTAGCTTGATATGTACCTGCTTCATCATCCACTTTCTTTGCCTTTCCTTTGTTATCTTTGGATTTGCTTTTATCAATGTATAAAGCTGAAGATTGATTACCTTTAGAGCTTTCTCCATTTTTTATAAGCTTTGCCTCTTGAGTAAGTAGTTGTCCAATGAGTGTATTGAAATCAGGTACATGCATGTCCATGTACAAATCCATAGCTGTGGTGAATGCTTCCCACTTGTCATCTGCCTTCAAGCCATTGATGACCTGCCTTACAATTTGCTCTTCATCTATTACCTCTCCAATGCTTCCCAACTGATCTGCTATGTCCTTGAGCTTTGTGACAAAATCAGTCACATTTTGTTTGGGAGCGTTCTTGAGAGTTGTGAAATCCAGCCATAGTTGATGCTTCCTAGCTTTAGTACTTGATGAAAAGAAAGCTTCAAGTGCATCCCACACTTCCTGAGATGTCTTACAACTTCTAATGTGAGGCAACAAAAAATCTGAGATAGAGTTGAGGAGATAAGACTGTTGGAACTCAAAGTCAAGCACAAGCATAGAAGCACATCAGAAAGGTGGAAACACACAAGAAGAAGGAGCACGTAGGGAGCTCCATGAAGTAACTGTCAACTTTTCATAAGAATCCCCTACAAAAATAGTGATTTCCATCACTAAAATCATTGTAAATACCATTTTCTATTTTGGTAGCTCCATTTTGTGCAAGCCGAGGAGTCCTCGAGCTTGAGGAGCATTAGAAGTACCATCGTACCAAATTTCATAATTTTTAGACTCCGTTTGAGCCCTCAAATAAGCCCTGGAACCTAATTTTTAACTAGGCCGGACACTAGGTCTGGACAGGGCCAAAACTAGTCAAAAAACTATAAAAAGAGCTAGAGAGCTCATTTTTGGGGGTTAGCTTCTTGTAGATTTCAGTTTTGTAATAGATTTCTTTTTGTAATCAAAATCCTTCCATTGTTCCTCTCTTTGATCTTGCCTTGTGCGCGTGTGTGTGTATGTGTGTGCATGTTTGTGTGCTTTCACTCACGCACTTGTGCCTTCACTTGCTCGTGGTCTTCATACCGGTCCTCACGTCTCCGCGGATTGACAAGTAAAGGAGGTGGTGCTTACGCTTGAGCTACAAAGACCTTACAAGTGCATCCTTGGAGCACCATGTGCTCAATCTTTCTTGCTCTTCTTGTGTTGGTTGACTTTTGTTCCTGAAACTTGGCATAACTTCATCTCCAGCCACATAACCATATAAACTTCTACCTTGGAGATAAGCTTCCATTCTTAATGACCAAGCTGAGTAGTTACCTCTATCCAATTTGTCAATTGATGAAGGAAATCCATCTGCCATGTTGTCCAACCTTGCTCTGATACCACTGTGAAGAGATGGATAGGTATGTGCTTGAAGATGAAGAGGTGTTGCAAAATCCTTGATCTACACTAGCCAAATGAACTCCACGAGTATATGGTGGGCCCTTTTAGCTTGTCCATGGATGTATTAGACACCCTATGTACCTTGGAAGATCACTCTCAAAAAGATAGATAAAAACAGATAAGTTGGAGTTAGCTCAAAGGTGAAAAACTTGCTATTTTGGTTCATACACATGTCCAGTGTTTTGCATAATTCTCTGAGCACAGCAGCAATTAGCTTAATTCCTCTTGGGGAATCTAGATAACTTAAAGAGATAATGTTCAAGAGTAATCTCATAAAAAATAATGAACCACACACTGAGAATGAGTTTTAACAAGTGATGACATCATCCCGATTTTCACGGGCTGCTAGAGTTTGAGACCAGTGAGCAGAAAAATCACCATAAGTCAAAATGTAGGAATCCAATGATTATGAAAATTTTATGGTTATACTAGACAGTAAGCTGAATCCAACAAGCTTCAAATCATTGAATTTTGGTAAGTAACCACTGAGAAATGGCTCTTACAAGATGAGTCAACTATGTCAACCTCAAAAATATCCTCTAAAAAAATCAAAAACAGAGTTCGGATGAAAAAGATATGACCGTTCAGGCCCTCAGCGGTAAAAACTCATAAACATGTTTTTCTTCAATTATGAGCTAAGGGGTCTCCTATGAGTGCAATGATCCAAAAATTTTCAAAAAATAGCCCCAAAATTGCCCAAAAAATCAAACCCTAAAATTTGCGTTTGGGGTGAGCAATCGCGATGGTCTGAGATAATCGCGATGGTCTGGGACCGTGGCGATGGTCCAGGTGAACTGTCGCGATGGCGTGGCACAATCGCGATGGTCCGATGGAGCGAACAGTCGCGATGGTCTGAAAGTGAATGATCGCGATGGCGTGAATGTGAACTATCGCGATGGTCCAAAAATGAACCGTTGCGATGGCATCAGTCAACGGTCAACGTTGACTGAGCGATGGTCACGGGCGCTCATGCGTACCTGGGACAGTCGTGATGGCGTGACTAGTGAGCAATCGCGATGGTCTAGCTTGCCACGTGGCAGCGACGTGATGGCATGAGCCAATCGCGATGGCGCGGGGTTGACGGGATCATCGTGATGGTCAAGGACCGTCGCGATGGTTCAAGTGAACCGTCGCGATGGCGTGAGACCGTCGCGATGGTCCGGCCGAGCCGTCGCGATGGTGTGAGCCAATCGCGATGGTGTGACACAATCGCGATGGTCTGAGCCAATCGCGATGGTCTGAGCCAATCGCGATGGTCCACCAAAGTATGAATTTTGCAATTGCGTTTGTGGATCCGTGTATGCGCGTGTGTCGCCTACCTCCTGGTGAACTTGCTTACCAAAAGTTCTGAAGTTGGCAGACCATCGCGATGGTCTGACACCCACGGTAGATCTCTGACAAAAAGTGAAATTTTACCTTTTTGCAGCCTTCCTGATGCACTAGAGCACTGTACCTGCGAGAAAACTCAAAAACACAGTAGCACATGCAAGCACAAAAGCTCTCTCTCTCTCGCACATGCACAAATGAGGGGAAATGAGGAGAATGGGTGGATATGGTGAATTTTCTGATTTTTTTGGAGTGGAAGATGATGATGCGGTGATGAAGATGGAGTGTGGGGGAGGTGAAAAACACCAAAAACTAACTAAAAACAACAACAAAAACTGAAATGTTTACCTTCCAACACCACTTCTTGCTCTACTCTTACCATCACACATTCGTCCTAGACTCGATCCCCGGCAACGGCGCCAAATTTGGTGTTGCTCTAGCACAATGGTGAGAACCACGTTAAGAAGCTCCACCTCCTTAATGTGAATCCGCGGAAGAGATAGGAGTGATATGAAGATCGTGAACGTGAGATGAAGTGAGAGTGAAGGTGAGAAGCATAGAAATGCACACACACATACACACACACAACGAAGAGACAAGCAAGACACAATGGAAGGTGAGAAATCAACTCTATTGCTCAAGATCTCAATTACAAGCTCAAAGTAGCTCTAAGCTCACACTAACTAACCTCAAAAATGAGCTCTCTAGCTCTTTTTATAGATTCTAGACTAGTTTTGATCGGTTTCACATCTAGTGACCGGCATAGTTAAAAAATAGGTCCTAAGTGCTATTTGAAAGGGTAAACGGTGTCTAAAAATAACCAAAATTGGTACGCTCATTCTACCTAAGCTCCTCAAGCTTGAGGACTCCTCGGCTTGCAGAAAATGGAGCTATAAATTACAAAAAGGTTTTTTCTATGTTACATATGTTACAATAGTGATGAAAATCATTGTTGGAGGTTTTGAAAAGTATTTATAAAACATAGATCTTTGAAAAATTGATTCGACTGAATCCCTGCTATGTCTTTACATGCTTCCGCATCTTCTATGCCTCTGGATACTGCCAACATGATGACAAATGGAAGCCATTCATTTTGTCTACTGAATTATCACTAGATCATTTTACTCCTGATTTAAATCAGTTGCTAGAACACATGCTAACCTTTGAGCAGGATGTCAAAGGTGAAAGTGATAAAAGTGCAGGTCAAGCAATGTATTCAAAGGATAAGAAGAAGAATAGCAAAGGGAAGCAACAAGCAAATGAAGATGAAGTTACAACTAGCCAAGCTAACTTCCTAAGAGGAAGAGGAGGTCGCTAAGGTAGAGGAAGAGGCAGAAGTAATAAAGATGGAGTCAAAGCTTGCTGGATTTGTGGTAAGACAAATCACTTAGCTCATGATTGTTGGCATAATACTCAGAATAATGGTGGATATAATCAGAACTTTAATTCAAGAGGAAGAGGTGGCAGAAATCAAAGAGGTAATTTCAGAGGTAGAGGTAGTAGAGGTTACTTTGGAAGAAATGTAGGTAGAGGATTCCAAAGTCAACAATACAACAATACCTACTATAATTATGCTTCAGATCAGAAGGAGGATTCAACATTGATAATGAATGCAACTTGTGAAAGGCAAAGTGAAGACCAAAGAGTCTTCTACATTGACTCAGGGTGTAGCAATCACCTGAGTGGCAACATAGCTTTGATGACTGATTTGGAGAATAAGGTAGCTAATCATGTAGTTCAAATAGGTGATAATACAAAGCACAATGTGAAGTAAATTGGATCGGTGAAGGCCAAGGATGGAAGTACTCTCTTGAGTAAGGTTTTGTATGTTCCTACTATTCCAAAGAATCTGATAAGTGTAGGAAAAATTGTTGAAAAAGGTTATGAAGTTAGGTTCACTAATGAAGGAGTTAGGTTCACTAAGAACAATGGGTATAAACAAATTGTTTCAGGGAAGAAAAAAGGAAGATTGTTCACATTGAGGATTCAAGGTAACATTGGTCATGCCTTGTTCACCTATGGAGGACATAAGATCTCTGAGTTAGATCTTTGGCACAAAAGGCTTGGACATTTCAATGAAAGAGGTATTAAACATATGGTTAACAATGGTTCAGTGCTTGGATTTCCTAATGTTGCAGGTCAACATATGACATACAGATGTGAGGCATGTCAATTAGGTAAAGCTCATAAGCAATCTTATTCTAAGCATGGTTTTATGTATTCAGAGAAGCTTGAATTGGTACACACAAATGTGTGGGGACCATCAAAGGATTTCAACATCAATGGTTCAAGGTATTATGTGATTTATGTTGATGATGCTACCAGGTGGATCAATATCTATGTGATCAAAGATAAGTCAGAGGTATTCAATACATTCAAACATTATCATGTGTATGCAGAGAGAATTACAGGTCAAAAATTGAAGAGACTAAGGTCAGATGGAGGGGGAGAGTATTTCTCTAATGAGTTCAGTGATTACTTGTGGAATGCAGGTATAAAAAGGGAAACTAATTGCAGGTACTCTCCTCAAAAAAATGGTGTAGCATAAAGGAGGAATAGAAGTCTTGTTGAGTTTGCAAGGTCCATGATGAAGGAGAAAAATTGCCCAAATTATTTGTGGGCTGAGGATGTAAATACAGCCACATATTTGGTCAATAGATTACCATGTAAAGCTTTTCAGGGTATGACACCATATGAGGCATGGTGGGGTAAGAGACCTACCCTAGACCATTGCAAAGTATTTGGATGTTTGGCATATGCATATGTGCCATCTCAATTAAGGCACAAATTGGAACCTAAAGGTGAAAAGTATGTGTTCATTGGATATGATGATAAGCAGATGGGATATAGGTTGTGGAGTCCATCCACAAAAAAATTCCTTGTGTCAAAGGATGTTACATTTGATGAGCAAGGTACTTGGTATGCAGGAACAATCAATATTTATGCAAGTGATGGATAAGTTGTGAATCAAAAGAAAGGTAAATCAAAGGTTCAGATATTTGATGAAGAGGAGAACAATGAAGTACTGGTTGAAGTTGAAGAAGTGCCAAGATCTGATCCAGAGTGTGATGAACCAGAAACCTCAAGAAGTGGAGAACTTAGAAGGTTATCAAGACACAAATGGCAACCTACAAGGTATAGCTATGACACTTCGTTTTTGGCAACCAAAGATTATGCTTATATGATAAAGGCAGATGAAGACCCTTCTACATATGAAGAGGAAAAAGGTAAGGAAAATTGGGAGAAAGCTATGCAGGAAGAGTATGATGCATTGATGGAGAATCAAACATGGGATTTGGTTCCTAAACCAAATAGTCAGAAGATCATTGGATGCAAATGGGTCTACAAGACAAAGAGATTTGCAGATGGAAGTGTGTCTAGGTATAAAGCTAGACTTGTTGTGAAAGGTTTTGCTCAGACATATGGTATAGATTATGATGAGACCTATAGTCCTGTGGCAAAGATGACAACCATCAGGACACTCATAGCTATTGTTGCATGTAAAGGTTGGAAATTATGTCAATTAGATGTGAAGAATGCTTTTCTAAATGGTTACATTTCAGATGATGTTTTCAGGGAGCAACCACAAGGATTCAGAAATGAAAGGTATCCAGATCATGTACGTAAGCTCAAGAGAGCTTTGTATGCTTTGAAGCAGGCCCCAAGGGCATGGAATTATAGACTTGTGAAGTTCTTGAAAGAACTTGGTTTCCAAGTATCTAAAGCAGATAGTAGCTTGCTTGTTAAAGCAAGTGATGATGGGTTCATTTACATTTGCATATATGTTGATGATATAATTCTTACAGGTATAGATGAGAAAGGCATTCAAAGCCTAAAGAAGCAAATGGAGAAAGAGTTCAAGATTAGTGACTTGGGAGACTTGTCATATTTTCTGGGAATGGAGATCTCATACACTCAACATGGAGTGTATGTAACTCAAGAAAGGTATTTGAAAAACTTGTTGATCAAGTTTAAAATGGATGATTGTAGGGTAGCACCTACTCCAATGGAGGTGAATCACAAATTGAGTAGATATGGAGGAGAAGAGTTCAAGGACATGAAGCTATATCAAAGTTTGGTTGGTAGTCTGATCTATGCTACATTAACTAGGCCTAATTTGTCATATGCAGTTGGAGTATTGTCTCAATTCATGCATTGTCCTAGGAAAGAACATTGGGTTGCAGGACAAAGAGTGTTGAGGTACATTAAGGGTACACTCAAAGAAGGTTTGTATTATGGTTTTACATCAGATACAAACATCAAGATTTATAGTGATACAGATTGGGCAGGTAATCCTGATGATAGGAGATCAACTTATGGATACTTGTGTTATGTGGGAGATAAGTTAATTTCATGGTGTTTAAAGAAGCAACACACAGTTGCTATATCATCCATAGAGGCTGAGTACAAAGGTATGGTTGAAGCTGCAAAGGAAGTGATATGGGTTAATACTCTTATGAAGAGTTTTGACATCATCCAGAGTACACCCACTATTCATGGAGATAACATGAGTTCATTGTATTTAGCTCCTAATCATGTTTTTCATGCCAAGACTAAACACATTGAGATCAGTATCATTTTCTAAGAGAGAAGGTGATGGATAAAGAGATTGAAGTTATACATACTTAAACAAAAGATCAGATAGCTTATATGCTAACCAAAAGCTTGGATGGACCAAAGCTACAAAGATTCAAAGACATGGCAGGTATAAAGAAGATAGAGAAAACCTCAATTGATGATTGAGGGGGAGCTGTTGGTGCAAGGCAATCAAAAATTGAAGTTTTGATGAAGTTTTAAAGTCAAGGATTGAAGAAAAGATCAAGTCATGAAGCATGAAGAAAGTATACGTTCAGAGAATGAAGATATGTATACATATGTACATTAACTTAGAATTAGCTCACTTATACTTTTGTATATTTATGAGATTGTACATATTTGCCTATATATACAAGAAAAAATGTTGGGGCAAATATGAGAGAGCATATGAATAGAGAAATTAGAAGTCATATGAGTGATTAGACACTTTAGAAGTGAGTAAGATCTCCCTCATCACTCAGATGTAAAGCTTTCTAGAAATGAAGAAACGGTGTGCCCGATATTTCTACGAATTCTCCTTCTATGTTGAGTCTTTTGTGAAATGCTTTTGTACAAGTCTAAGTCTAGAGTTGATTGACCTCTATACAAATTTTCAGCTTCTAATTGTGATCAAGCTGAGAGAATTGAGAGTAGGAACATTTACATGTGTAAATGTAAGAAAGAGAAGTTGTAAGAGGCACAAACTTTGATGCTAATGTTTTGATTATTTCTCCTTCCACAGTGTAAAGTTTTGAGCAAACAAGCACTCATTCTTTAAGTTGGAAGGTAAGCTACGTATGGCTAAAAGCATTTGATTAAACGAGTTCTAGTTTGGGAGAACCAAGCTTTAGAAGTTGTAGGTGTCAAAGTCGACTGTAATCAACTACAATTTTAGACATAGGTGACTTGTTTAGATCATTTCTCAAGATCTACTGAGTCTTTTGGAATGATTTAACTTGGAGGAGGTGCCCAATTGATAGGCAACACCTTGTGCAAAGTTTTATAAAAAACTTTAAGCATTTGATAAGTCAATGAGTGAGTTATGTGCAGCAGACTTTCAGTGTAGTCACCTTCTTCACAGTTTGTTCAAGATTTTGGAAATTGAGTATTGATCCTCCAAATTGGTGAAGGTTTTAAGTTATTCTTGATATAGAGGTGCTCTAACTTCAAGAATAACTTGTTCTTTTGGAGATTAGCACTCTCCATCATTGGAGGTCCCAATACACGATACTTGTGCTTCCGTGATACATGATACCAACCTTTGTGATACATGATACTTGGGAAGTATCACGATACACACTTAGGCGATACATGATACCCGACCCGATGATACACGATACACGTGAGGTATTGCGATACACGGGGAGACGATACATGATACTCAACAAGTATCACGATACATAGGAGTTATGGTATCACGATACCTCAACTCAACCGGACATGATACTTGGAGTTTTTGAAGTCCAAATTCAAATATTTCTACAAATATGTGTACCTTATGTCCTCCTTGTCACTCTTATGTGCCTGTAGATGCAAAATCTATCTCCAAACCCGCAATACCACACTCACAATACTTGGTGTAGGTCGTTTCACATCCGGTATTGATCACTCAATTTTTGGGTATGTTGAGGTGTATTTCCTCAGCGTTTTAGCTCTGCGCCTCCTCTACACTTCTTGCTCGCAACCACAAGTGAAAAACGAGGTAAATGTACACTACAAAATGGAAAAATCTGAGAACATGAAGGTGGGAGAAGATGTTGATGATGATGAAGATAAAGATGGAGAACAACTCAAAAACTGAACTAAAAATGGTGATCTTTTTACCTTCCAACATCATTACTCTATGTCTTAAAGTCACACGCTCGTCCTCCAAGCTCTCTCCCGAGCAACGATGCAAAATTTGGTGTCACTCTAGCACAATGGTAAGAAACAACATGAGGAGATCAACCTCATAAATGTCAATCCGCAGAGATGTGAGGACTGGTATGAAGACCATGAGCAAGTTAAGGCACAAGCGCATGAGTGAAAGCACACAAGCATGCACACACATACACACACACACACATGCACACAGTAAGAAGAAAGAGTGGAACAATGGAAAGCTTTGATTACAAAGAACTCTCTTACAAAAGCTCAAATCTACACCAAGCTAACCCCAAAAATGAGCTCTCTAGCTCTTTTTATAGTTTTCAGAGCAATTTGGGCCCTGTCCAGACCTAGTGTCCAGCCTAGTTAAAAATTAGGTTCCAAGGCTTATTTGAGGGCTCAAACGAAGTCTAAAAATTATGAAAATTGGTAGGATGATACTTCTAATACTCCTCAAGCTCAAGGAATCCTCCACTTGAACAAAATGGAGTTGCAAAAATGGAAAATGGTATTTACAATGGTTTTAAGTGATGAAAATCACTATTTTTATAGGGATTTGTCTTGAAAATTTGACATGCACTTTTTGGAGCTCTCTATCTTGTGTGTCCATCCCTTCGATGCACTTCCATGCTTGTGCTCGACCTTGAGTGTCAACACATGTGGTAACAAGAAATAAGAGATTGAGTTTAATAGATATGACCTGGCAAGGGCATCCTTTGCACACCATGTGATGAACTTCTCTTGCTCTTCCCTTGTTGGTTGATTCTTGCTCTTGAAGATTGGCATGTCTTCATCTTTTGAGATGTATCCATATAAGCTTCTCCCTTGAAGGTATGCTTGCATCCTTAGGGACCATGCTGACTAGTTGTTCCTATCCAATTTGTCAATGAAGGATGGAAATCCATCTCCCATCTTGATTTTGTTTGCAGTGATACCACTCTTGGAGGAGATGGTGGATAATCACAAGAGATGAGTATGTGTAGCTAAAACCTGCTTCACACCTATTATTAGTAATGGCTGGAGATTGTTGTGGGCCGCTTTAGCTAGCTAATAAGCATAAGTAATCACATATGTTGCTTGGAAGATGATACACTAATGATAGGATCAAAACAGATAAGAAGGCTTATGATTCAAGGTTCAAAACTTGTTATTTTGGTTGAGACACCTACCCACAGTTTTGAACCATTCTCTGAGTGTAGCAGCAATTGATAAAATTCCTTTTGCGGAACTTCAATTAGCTTAACAAGCTACCAAGCATGAGTGATATCATCCAAAATGATGGACCATATGCAACGAAATATGTGTAGCAAATTGATCATGCATCCCGACATTTACGGGCCTTTACTGTCATAGACTAGTGTGATGATTTGTCCTTGTCCCAGAGTCGGTGAGTGGGGACATTCACGAATCAAATGGTCACCCTGAGATCTAAAACATGGTCCTCTAGGGGCTTGTGGATTTACTTGTCTCAATTGGGGCCTAGGGTTAGGATTTGTATACATGACATTGGAGTATTCTAGCTCCCAATTTTGTTCCATAGGTGGTGCATCATATTGATACAAATCAGTCTCACTATGCTCAGGTGACTCTGCGTAATAAGCTTGTGGAGTTTCTTCATGGGAGTAGTCAGAACTATGTGCATGAGGGTCATTTTCTGAGACCAAAGAGGTCAGTGGCACCAATGTTGTATTAAGGTTTTCCTCTTCCATTGCATACTTAACAGGGATCACATTGGTAGGAGCTGGCGATTAGTTTCCTAGGACTGGTTGTGGTCTATATGGTGTCTGATATTGTTGTTGTGGCCTATAGTATGGTTGTTGGTATTGATTCTCATACCTACCCTGCTGGTAAGGTTGCTGGTAACTTTGTCTGACAACTTGCCTATTGTATGGACAATCTTGAGCCATATGGTTCGTGTATTTTTTCTCAATTGTGTAGTATGGAGCAGTCAAGTTTCCTTGGGGTTGAGCCATCATCGAGAAAACATTGGCCATGTGGTCTCCCCCACAATTGTAACATCGCTTCAATGAGGTGACCCTTGGTGGTTGTCTATTTTGAACCCCTAGCTTCTTGGCAACTTGCTCAGCAATCTCATCTATCTCAGTAGAGGTTCTTGAGGTATGACTAGTAGAACTATCAGAGTCCTTATAGAGTTTGGATAGTCCTTACTCCTCACCCAAATTGTCTTCTATGTCAATACACATTCGCACATGCTCTTCTATGGATCTAGGCTCTTTCAAGTACACATATGATCTTAACTTGGTGCTTAGTAACCCATCTAAAAACAAGGCCACTTGTTTGGCTAATGTGGGCAACTATAGAATAGGGCATCTTTCCAAGTACTATTTGAACCGTCTTCCTACCAGTCGCACTGTTTCTTGGGGTGTCTTCTTGAAGCTGTATATCAAGGATGATGTGTTATGCATGATACCACTCTTGGAAAATTCTATAATGAATGTTTCTAGTAGTTGAACTATATCTCGGTAGTTGTGACTATTTAGGGACTAAAACCAAGCTAAAGCAGTACCCTTGAGAGTCAAACCAAATGCCTCGAAATGTGTGAACAAGTCCTCAATTTTTTCAGTTCTTAACACTTGTTTGAACTCAGCCACATGATCATAAGGATCTCTTGACCCATCAAAGTAGTTCTTCATTACCTTGACCATTTGAGAGGGTCTAAGGGTTCTTGGGTGCTCTCGGGGTCTAGGCAATGGAAAATCATGTTCATCTCTTTGATGTATATGTGCTCTATGTCTCTCTCTTTCAGGTCTTTCATTGTCAAATCTTGATCGGTCTCTGCCCACGGTATGTGCAAAGCTTACCTCAGGTCTCTCTTTGGTTCTTTACCTCTCGGTTTCATGAGCCTGGGATGATGGTACTCCTTGGAGGCCATTGGAAACATTAGATCTTGGTGGTGGGAAAATCAATTCACCCTGCCAAGTGTATGCATGCCTATCATGTTCTGTTACCAAGAACATTTTCTCTGATGTGTGATCTAGATAGACAACTTTGCCTAGTGCCTTCGGATCCTTGAACTCATAGATGGTGACTACTGGGCTAGGTCGATCTAGCTTGAATCTCCAAAACGCTTCCTCTGTTTCTCTATTCAAGAATAGGTCTATGTTTTTGTTGTCTTAGGGAACAAGTGATCACTCTGGTCAAGATAGATTTGCCTCTAGGGGTCTTGGGTTCTTGACCTAGGTCTCATATCTTGTTCTCAGGAATGACATTTCCAAACTCATCTATCCTATCTGGGAGGTTGGTTACCACATACATGGTTCCTTCCTTATCAATGTATGAACCCTATTTGAACTTGACCAATGGGTGTTCAAGTCCAAAAGGTTGATCTGGATTTTTGAGTTGGATCACTGATCGCCTCAGGCCATCCTCATAGATGCATGCACCAAATTGGTTGGTCCTGATGTACTCCAATTGTGTCTTATAGGGACCTTCAGGTGTTTCTAAATAGGCAGTTCATGAGGTACATGTGGGTCTCTCCATGCTAAAAGACATTTCTGAATCACTTGTGTTGGAACTTAGCACGTAGGGATAACCACTTAGTTGTTGTGCCCGAGACTTAGCTATATGGTTGACACTGGCCTCAGATGATCTAATGCTTTGTCTATCCTTACCTAGGTGTCTACCAGATCTTAGGTTCATAAGTTGTGTCTTCTAGTCCCAATTTTCCCTTTGTATTGCTCAATATCCTTTGGAGTCCCCTTGGTTTCCTACTCCCACCTGAGGGTCAACTTCAAAATACTATATCTAATAACAAATGGATTTCGTATGAGAAAGTTATGTCAGTTCAGGGTTCTACAAAAGAAAGGGAAACACGGCCTCTCTAGGATTGCTTCAGAACAGGTGATACATGATACTTAGGAAGTATCGGTGATACTTGGGAGTAGATGATACATGATACTTGAGCCTAGACGATACACGATACTTGAGCCAAGATGATACATGATATTACTAAACAATACACGATACTAGGAGTTCCACGATACACGATACTTGTCGTTGGACAATAAACGATAGTTGAGAAGTATCACGATACACAACCGACGATACACGATACTAGTCTAGTATCGCGATACACGATATGGGTCTCAATGATACACGATACCAGATTTCGGCGATACACGATACTTGGTAAGTATTGCAATACAGGACCAAACGATACACGACATACAATACTCGGGGGAGTGAGGATACATGATACTTGTTGAGTATTGTGATACATGACTAGATGATACACGATACTTGGACTCGAGACACGATACATGATACTTGAGGTTGGTGATACTTAGAGATCCTGATACACAATACTTGTGCTTTCGTGATACACGATACCGACCTTTGCAATACACAATACTTGGGAAGTATCGCGATACACACTTAGGTGATACACGATATGCGATACTCGACCCGACGATATACAATACACGTGAGGTATCGTGATACATAAGGAGATGATACATGATACTCGACAAGTATCGCGATCCACGAGAGTTCTGGTATTGCAATTCCTAAACTCAACCAGACACAATACTTGGAATTTTTGAAGTCCAAATTAAAAACTTTTTGCCAATATGTGTACCTTATGTCCTCCTTGTCACTCCTATGTGCCTGTAGATGCAAAATCTATCTCCAAACCCACAATACCACACTCACAATACTTGGCGCAGGTCGTGTCACCTTCGAGACTGGTCACTCAATTTTTGGGTAGGTATATTTCTTCAGTGTTTCAGCTATGTGCCTCCTCTATACTTCTTGCTCACAGGCACAAGTGAAAAACGAGGTAAATGTACACTACAAAATGGAAAACTCTGAGAAGATGAAGATGGGAGAAGATGGTGATGATGATGAAGATGAAGATGGGAGAAGATGGTGATGATGATGAAGATGAAGATGCAGAAAAACTCAAAAATTAAACTAAAAATGGTGATTTTTTTACCTTCCAACATCGCTACTCTACGTCTTAAAGTCACACGCTCATCCTCTAGGTTCTCTCCTCGGCAATGGTGCCAAATTTGGTGTCACTCTAGCACAATGGTAAGTACCAACGTGACGAGATCAACCTCATAACTGTCAATCCGCGGAGACATGAGGATTGGTATGAAGACCATGAGCAAGTTAAGGCACAAGTGCGTGAGTGAAAGCACACAAGCATGCACACACATACACACACGTGCACATAGTAAGAACAAAGAGTGGAACAATGGAAAGCTTTGATTACAAAGAGCTCTCTTACAAAAGCTCAAATCTACAACAAGCTAACCCCAAAAATGAGCTCTCTAGCTCTTTTTATAGTTTTTTGAGCAGTTTTGGCCCTCTCCAGACCTAGTGTCTGGCCTAGTTAAAAATTAGGTTCCTAGGCTTATTTGAGGGCTCAGAAAAAGTCTACAAATTATGAAAATTGGTAGAATGATACTTCTAATACTCCTCAAGCTCGAGGACTCCTCAGTTTGAAAAAAATGGAGTTGCAAAAATGGAAAATAGTATTTACAATGCTTTTTAGTTATGAGAATCACTATTTTTATAGGGATTTCTTCGAAAAATTTGACATGCACTTCGTGGAGCTCCTAAATGCTCCCTCTTCTTGTGTGTCCATTTCTTTGATGCGCTTCCATGCTTGTGCTTGACCTTGAGTGTCAACACATGTGGTAACAAGAAATCAGAGATTAAGTTTAATAGATATGACCTGGCAAGAGCATCCTTTGCACACCATGTGGTCAGCTTTTCTTGCTCTTCCCTTGTTGGTTGATTCTTGCTCTTGAAGATTGCAATGTCTTCATCTCTTGAGATGTATCCATATAAGCTTCTCCCTTGAAGGTATGCTTGCATCCTTAGGGACCATGCTGACTAGTTGTGCCTATCCAATTTGTCAATGAAGGATGGAAATCCATCTCCCATCTTGATTTTGTTTGGATTGATACCACTGTTGGAGGAGATGGTGGATAATCACAAGAGATGAGTTGGTGTAGCTAAAACTTGCTTCACACATGTTATAAGTAATGGTTGGAGAGTGTTTTGGGCCTCTTTAGCTAGCTAATAAGCATACGTAATCACATATGTTGCTTAGAAGATGATCCACTAATGATAGGATCAAAACAGATAAGAAGGCATATCATTCAAGGTTGAAAACTTGCTATTTTGGTTGAGACACCTACTCACAATTTTGAACCATTATCCGAGTATAGCAGCAATTGATAAAATTCCTTTTGGGGAACTTCAATTAGCTTAACAAGCTACCAATCATGAGTGATATCATCCAAAATGATGGCTATATGCAGAGAAATATGTTTAGCAAATTGATCATGCATCTTGACATTTACGGGCCTTACTAGTCATAGACTAGTGAGTAGAGATTGATTAATATGTGATGATTACGAGAAGCATTATTAATGAAAATTTGTAGGATTAAAGTAGACACTATGCTTGAGCTATCTGCTTTAGATAAAGAGAAATCATCTACTATATGGTGAGAACAAGATCTGACAAGTTCACTGTTCTAATGGAGTGTGAAAGAGATATGATAGTAAGAAGTAATGATCATGTATGAATTAAATCATGTAAAAGTACAATGTCATTGGCAATAAACCATTGTTCAATGAGTGAGAATTGAGTGAGCTATGAGGTGAGCTCCTCTTCTCAATGCAAGTACATGAATATGATCTCTAAACCTCGAGATGCATGCGGGCCTTTCATATCCTCTTTTTATAGATTTTGTTGGAGCCAAAGATTTGCATTAAAATTCAAATCTACACCTAAATCTGAATCCTAAAGTATAGGATTTATTCTCTCTTAACTCAACTACCAAATGATACGAGATTGCGTCCTAACTCCTCATGGGTTTATTCCACTTTTACAATGGGTAATTGTGAAGCAAAGTTACAAGAGGTTGTACATATGAAGTCTTCCAAGTGTAATGTCGATACATCAAGCCTATGTGAGTTTATCAAGTATGTAGGCTTGGGCTTAATTGCACCAATAGAGGTTACGGATGCAGAAAAACACACAAAAAAATAGACATGTGAGGAGATGAGACCGAACATAGTATTGGGTGCAATCTCCCCCCATGCATTCTGTTTAGACAATTTACAGAGTGCATGTATTTATAGGAGTTTTTAATTATATCAAAATAGTGGCTACATGAGAGTGGCTTAAAAAAGCATGCATGAAAGTAAAAGTTGAAAACTTTTGTAGAAAGCCTTTCTAACAATAGAACCTTCTATGTGGTTTCATTAACAAACTAAATAAATATAAGTCAGATTATTGATGTCTACCCTAAAGTTAGATTATTGATATCCATTGTTTCATGCCTTTCACGCCCTCATGAACCTTTAGTTGCTATATCAAAAACACCAAAACACATTAATAGATTAATAAATTAATACTCCAACAATTCCTTGTTTAACAATAGAACCTTCTGTGCGGTTTTATTTACAAACTAAATAAATTATAAGTCGGATTACTGATGTCTGCCCTAACAATAATCCTTTCTAAGAATAGAACATTCTATGAAAGCCTTTCTAACAATAGAACCTTCTATGGGATTTTATTTACAAACTAAATAAATTATAAGTCGGATTATTGATGTCTGCCCTAAAGTCAGATTATTGATGTCCACCCTTTCATGCCCTCATGAACCTTTAACTGCTATATCAAAAACACCAATACACATTAATACATTAATAAATTAATACTCCAACAATTCCTTGTTTAACACATTCCATAATTCATAACATGCCCCTCAGTTGAAAAAGCAACTGGCTTTAATTGATAAAATAAAAATAAACATGGATGGCCAGTCACATGTTCCATCACTGAACGAAAATAAGCATGTCCCATGTAAAACACATGCATGGAAATGTTCATGGAGGTGTTAAATTATTAAGATTATCTATGAGGTGCTCAGATAGTCTCTAAATAAGTCAAGAAAGAACGTATATTACTAACTATTCAAAATGTTTTTTTTTTCAATCATTCACGGTCTAGAATATGCTCGAGTGTTGCCTCAGGTAGGGGTGAATTACCAAATCCTCCATGGTGTTCGTAAGGTCTATGAGTATGTAGAGAACAAAACCCTCTTTCTAGATATGTAAAAACAATTTTTGAGATTTCTTGAAGTAAAATGTAAAAGGAAGATTCTTGGCCACTTGCCTACGTACTTTCCTTGCCCTCAACCTCAGTCTCTTGAACCTAATTCTCACCCATACAAGTATCTTGGATCATCAATCTAGTGCTTCCCTCTCGGGATGTACCCTGGGGAGATGTACCCTAGTAGGATGTACCATGGCATGATGTACACTAATAGGATGTACCCTGTCTGGATGTATCCTGCCAAGATGTACCCTGAGACATGTTGTGTTGCACCGTGTCATGCCATCTTGCCCAAGCCTACTTGAAAATGTAACAAAGAGATGCAAGTTGTGTTAAATATAAGAAAAGAGAACTATAGTGGAAACACAAAGAGAGAATGTAGTGGTAAAGCACTTTCCTTGTGAGAATGCAGTTGTGGGTTCAAATCCTCCCACCTTGGTGAATATAAAACTCCTTATTCCCACTCATAAATTAAAATTGGTTTGCACATAGCCAACGGTTGCCAAAGGAGACTTGGGTTCCAAAGATGCCAAAGTAATGCCTTAGGAGTAAACGTAAGTGTAAACGTAGGTGTAAACATAGGTTATGGAACTAGAACAGGAATCGAAAACAAAACAGGAACCAGAAAAGGAAATAGAAATGGAAACAATATCAGAATCAGAATCGAAATCGGAATCAGAATTGGATTGTGAATAAAGAACTGTGAACAGTGAAATAGAGATCAATCACAAAAACGAATAGAAACAAATCCCTCTGTAGTGATGCACGTAGGACTATTATCAAGATCTTTCTCATGCACACACAGAGGTTATGGATGTAAAAAACACACAGAAAAATAGACACGTCAAGAGACGAGATAGAACGCAGTATTGGGTGTAATTTCCCCCCATGCACTATGTTTCAACAGACCACAGAGTGCATGTATTTATAGGAATTTTTTATTATGTCAAATTAGTGTTTACATGAGAGCAGCTTCAAAAAGCATGCATGAAAGTAAAAGTTGGTAACTTTTGTAGAAAGCCTTTGCTTTCAATATCAAAAATTACGGTCTACAATGACCTTTAATCTAACCACTACTTTTTTAACTATTTCTAACAATAGAACCTTCTACATGGATTTATTTACAAACTAAATACATTATAAGTCAAATTATTGATGTCTGCCCTAAAGTTGGATTATTGATGTCTTCCCTTTCATGCCTTTCACACAAACTATCATGTATTGTGTGGTCAAGGATCACGATCCTCAAGTATTGCATATCATTGATACTTTCCAAGTATCATGTATCACCAGTTGGATCATGTATCATGTATCCTGTATCGTATAACGTGTATTGTGTATTTTGTATTGTGTATCATGTATGGTGTATCATGTATTGTGTATTGTGTATCGTGTATCATGTATCACATATCATGTATCGTGTTTGGTGTATGGTGTATCATGTATCATGTATCGTGTATCGTGTATCATGTATCATTGAGGAGCAAGTATCAAGTATCGTGAGTTTTTGAGTATCATGTATTGTGAGAAACCTCAAGTATCCAAGTACTGTATCGTCCAAACTTGGTATCATGTATCACCATAATCACAAGTATCGTGTATCGTGGAAATTATGAACAAACCCTAGTTGGCTCGAAAGTGAAACTTTTAAGGAATTCTAGTAGTCAATCATCAAGCAAAATTGTTTCCAAGACTTGAAAGGATAAAGCACACAAAATTGGTTAAGAACCAGAAAGCAGATAGTCCCAAGGGTGAACACGATGTAGAATCTTTACTTTAGATGATAGAAGACTCAAAAGAGCCAACAGACACCTCATGAATGAAAAAGAAATAAAAAATGGAAAGTCAAACGAGAAAAACTTAAGAACAAGTGGATTAAGAAAATGACAAAAGAGAAGGAGAAATTTGTAAAAGACAGTGAACCCAAAACCACTAGTCTAGCCAATCAAAATATGAATGTGGTGGAGGACCAAACAAAGGAGAAGCCGGGATCAATTCTAGTGGATCCTATGCCTGAAATTGTAAAAATGTGGTTAAGAGGCTATCAGTCTAGAATAGATATAGGATCTAGTCTGGAGCAAAATGATAAAAGTTACCCAAGAGGAGATCTTGAGAAGGAAAGACTAGAAATATGTAAGAAATTAATTGAAATCACTCAAACCACACTAATAACAATCAATATCAAGCCTCCCTGAGATGAGAATTCCAAAAGGGAAATTCTAGGGATATTTAGGAACTATCAAATCACAACAAAAGAAACCTTAAGAAATTAGAGAAATTGAAAAAGAATTTGTTTACAAAATTGAAGAAAGGAATTCAATGATTCTGCAAGTAGAAGCAAATTGGCCACATTACTTGTGGGCCAAAGTTCAAGAAGAGAGATGGAAGAAAACTAAAGAAGATGTCTCTCCCTTCATAGAACTAGATGCTTCTATGAACAAACCCATGATGGAGCAGGAAGTAGACATTGAAGAACTATCCAATCAGGATCAGAATAGGGATGAAGCTATTATCTTAACTACACTTCCAAATTATATTAGAGAATATGAGGAAAAATCAGATTTCTTTCAGACCCCAACAATAAGATATGAAGAGAAGAGAACATTAGAGGAAATTTCAATCACTATGCAAGAATTGAAAAAAACAAAAGTTCAATGTTCTATAAACCTAGAATAACTTTTGCAAGTGAAGCCCCATCTATGGAATAAGTTAGCAAATTGATTAAATTTGAAGGAAGAAAGCACACCAACTCAAGAAGAGAAGGTGGAGGGAAGAACAACTATTAAAATACCTGTGGATGAAGTGGGAGATTTTAGTGAAGGTGATGAAGGAAATACATGTCTCCCAATTACATTTGGAGGATATTTGACCAAAGCCATATTAGATACATGAGCTAGAGTAGGAATAGCAACCAAGGAGATTTGGAAAAAAATGGGAAAAACTAGCCCTAGGACCACCTAGAATGAAGTTACAATTGATAGATGGTCATGTTAAACGATCTTTAGGACTCCTAGAGAATGTAATTTTGACTACATGTGGAGTAGAATTTGAATAGTCCTTAGCTATATGTGAATTCGGCAAGGCAAGCAACAATAAGATGATCCTAGGAAGACCATTCATGTGACAACTCAAGGTAGTTCAAGAGTGGGGATGGGATGCCTTATGACTTCAACACCAAGGCACTACAAAAATAAATAAATCTTCAAAATTTTGTGTATAGAGATGTTCCTCTCCTTCACTGGAATCTTGTAGATAAAGAGAAGGATGAAGTATCAATCCATAGTGCTGGATCTAATGACCAATCTTAGATGAATGAAGATACTCAACTATGAATTTGTAAGGCAACACAATGAGAGGAGAAAAGATTGCATTAATGGCTGTTAAGAACAAAAGAAGAAAGACCAATAGAAGGCCCATCTTACATGCCTCAAACATTTTGATATGAAGCATTTGAACTACAAGGATGGATGGAAATCCTAGAAATAATGGATGTATGCATAAATGAAGAAGTACCAACCATGACTAAGTGTGTGGATGAGGAAGGATATGACTTGATTTTTTACATTGTAGTACTCAAAGAGGTAGAAGAAGGAGAAATAATAGAAAAGGAGTGGAAAGAAGAATACAAAAGCAGAGAAATAGAACCTGAGTTTGAATCAGAAGGAAAATATCGAAAAGAAGTAGAATGGGAAGATTCCCAGGAAAACAAAAAAAATATTATCCATAGAAGAATATCAAGTAAACCCTAGGAAGGAGAGTAATGAAACAGAGGAACGATGCACCTACATAGGCAAAGATGTATCATTAGGAGAAGAATGAGAGCTAATAGCATTGTTGCAAGAATATAAGGATGTGTTTGCTTGGACTTACAAAGACCTAAAGGGGGTCGATCCCTCTATATGTTCTCATAGAATTCCTATGAATCTTGATGCTAAACCCTCTGAACAAAGGCCATACACATACTTCAATGTATATTTATCTAAGATCAAAGAAGAAATAGAAAAAATATTAGCAGCTTCATTCATATATGAGATAGAACACACTAAATGGGTTTCTCCCTTGGTATTCATACCAAAAGAGTGGAAAGCTGAGAGTTTGTATTAACCTCAAAAAGGTTAATGTTGCCACCATTCGAGATAGTTATCCATTTCCCATTAGAGATCATCTTTTGGAAAGAGTAGCACACAAGGAAGTGTACAACTTTCTTGATAGATTTTCGTGCTATAATCATGTTGTAATTGCTACAAAGGATTAGCACAAAAAAACCTTTGCTACTGAATGGGAAGTGTATGCATTTAGGGTTATTTTGGTTTAACCAACACCTAGCTACTTTCCAAAATTGATGTGCCATGTTTTCAAAGAATTTTGGCAAAAAAGTATGGAGGTCTATGTAGATTATTTATGTACATATTCATTTCAACTACCTCTATGTGTACATGAAGGAGAATCTCTTTCCGTATTAGAAATGGAAAATGCTAGAGCATCTAGAGGTCACTTTTCCTTCGATAAGCCTATAGAAACAATTCTCTTTGCAGACTTTTGGTGGCCAACACTACATATGGATGTTGAGGCTTATGTACGAAGTTGTGATGTATGGCAATGAACCAAGTATCCAATACGATGAGATATCATGCCTTTGAGATGAATAATCAGTGCAAGAGCTTTCTCTAAATGGGGAATAGACTTTATAGGGCCTATTAATCCCCTAGCAAGAGGATTATACGTTGAGTATATCATTGTAGCCACATAGTACTTAACTAAGTGGGTAAAACTAAATCCACTAGGAAAAATCATGCCCAAACAACTACAAAGTTCTTATTTCAAAACATCTTCACTAGATTTCTACTACCTATAGAGATTGTAAGTGATAGAGGTACACACTTCATTAACAAATTCATTGAGTCACTCATGAATGAGTTTCTAGTGATTCACAAAAAGTCAGCACCCTATCACCCACAAGCTAATGGATAAGTCGAGAGTTCAAATAAAGTGTTATGCATGGTCCTTACCAAAATAGTCAATCGTGGTAGATTTGACTAGGATAAACAATTACATCATGCAATTTGGGCATTCCTAGTTGCTTATAAAATTGTTATTGGAATAACACACTTTAATCTAGTTCATGGTCAAAATGCAATTTTATTGAATGATTTCTTGATTCCTACTCGTCAAGTAGCCGCAAAATATGAATAGATAGGACATGAGTTGTCCAAGCCATTGGATCAAATAGAGAAGTTGCATGAAACTAGATTGATTCCAAGAGAAGGCAAAATGGTTATTATGATGGTCACATCAAAGATAAAGGTCTTAGAGTGGGAGATATCATGTCGGTCTACATTCGGAAGCAACATGCTAAGAAACCACAAAAAAGAGGTATAGTCCTTTGATCATAAATTGAATTTCCTTTAGGTGGAGCCATAAATTTAGCAACCTTAGATAGAGATGTGCTACCAAACTATATAAGCAGATGCAAAGCTAAAAAATACATGGAACCCTTAATAGAACAAATGTTAATGAGACTCTTCGGAATAGGAAATCGCAAAAGAGAAGAAGAATGAATAAGAGAAGAAGCAAGACTAGAAGCCCTAGAAAGAATCAGGAAATGAAAAGAGTGCATTATAGAATGAGATTAAAGTATTTTTAAGGTGAAGAACCCATTTCCATGGCGAACTATCATCCCAATAATATGAAAACCCTAGGAATCCAGATACAACAACCATACCTAAACTTGGGGTTGGTAAGGAAGAATACCAATTAGTAGATTCTTTGATTCATACAGGAGCAGCTATGAGTAGTGCACATGCTTCTTTAATTGAAAAATTAAAGATGCCACTCACTTCAACAAATGCCTACAAGATAGGGATTGGAGGTAATATCATTGAATGCCTAGGAGAAGTAACCCTATCATTCCGTGTAGGAAACAACACCATGCAACAAAGACTATTGGTATGTAAAGACTATGATCTTCTAGAAGAGCCTTTCCTAGGAAAAGATTGGATATATGAATTTGAGGTTACAATACATCTAGCCCAAGGGTACATATCAGCCAAGGTAGGACATAGAGAAGTCTTTAGTCTCCTAGATGAGAAACACCTAAAGAATGGACATGAAAAAACCTAATGTACCCCATCAAAGTGTGCATGAGCTTGAATCCCTATCAAAAACCTTGTCTGAAGATTTCACCTTTCTACCTATAATAAGTGTCAATGAAAAATCATGCTCTATTACATGTGATGAACCCACCCCTTCTTCTCTAGATTTCATTCCAAAGATCTTGAGTGAGGCCATTCCTTCTAGAGACAAACTTGTAGAATTATCTACATGCCTAAAGTCAAGAGGAACTCAACAATTGTCATGCCAAAGATTCAAACAAATATGGATTTGCAAGGATCAACTTCAAGAGTGCAAATGCAAGGAATGACAAGTAAAACTAGCACGCCCAGGATTGAGTAGGTTCTTCAAAGCAAGACACAAAAAGTCAACTCAAGGATGATTCAAGTATTCATGAATTATCAAAGAAGCATTTGGATGGGTTAAAGATGGTGTCACATATCTAAAAGATTAATTCCATGAAGCAAAAGAAGCATTCATTCGTGGACATCAACCAAATGGATATAGAAGAGGAAGTGTGGTTGGTACACCAAAATTTTTGTTTTCCAAATGTGCATAGATACATAGCGCCACAAAGGATAGTAGTCCAACTATTATCTCATGCAATAAAGCACGCTGAAAATCAAATTAATCTGACCTTGTATGTGCAAGAACGAATCTTTGAAGCTAAAAAGCAATATGGGATTAGAAAATTTCTCAATGGTAGCATGAATTTAACTATTCTGATATATCATGCATTGAACATTCATGAATATCTAAGAGAAATGCCATCTACCTTAGAAATCGCAAAGAACATCAAATCATTCACTGTCCCAAATAAGAAACATAGTGTGAGGATTATGGATGAGGTAATTACTAGTACTCAACCTGCAATGAGAGGCTCAAAGAGAATGAGAGACCTTGAAGAATTTGCAACCCCTCCATTTGTGAAAATAATTCATATAGTGCCAAAGTCAACTCTAGCTCAACCACCTAAACCTAGCAGTCCAAGGACATCACTATACGCAAATAAGTAGGTCAAAGGGAAGAAACAAACATGAAAAAGGTTATCTAAAATAATTCGTTATAAGGAAGTTGGCCTAGAAAATTCAAGTTCATACTTAGGGTCAAATGAGAAGGAACGATAAATATTGATCTTAACATGGATATTAATGATGATGGTCGATGGCAGGAATTGGACCAGATGGTGGATCAACAAGAAGCAGCCAATGAGGGAAAATAAATGAGAGAGATTGTGGTAGAAGTCAAGGTCCTAAGGACCCCTCCACCTGATAATAGATATATGATTCAAATCAATAATTCAAAAAATTTAAAATTTCAAGAAATCACTTCCAGAGAAGTGAGAACTTCTATTCATGTCAAAGAAGATAAACAAAAAATTGAAACAAAGACGGATGAGCCTATCATTCCTATTAGGGTTATAGCAGAGCCATCATCAATGGATGTGCATCATGAAGGCAACACTTCTAAGGTTGTTTCAGAGAAAAAGAATGAGTCGCATATTAAATTACACATCTGATAACCATTCAATGAAACAGTGCATACTAGCAAAGGTAAAGACGCTTTAATTAGAGAACCTCTTATCATACCCAAAACATGGCTCAATGTGGACGTGGCACAACTCATACTAGTGGTTATTCACATGATTCAAAGTGCCATCGAAACTTAACAATAGTTGGTGGAAGTTGATAAGGAATATGAGCAAGCATTCATAAAGAAAAATCAATTCAAAGCACTGAGAAAAAATTTATCAGACGAGGTACTAAAGACCCACCAAGAGCTAGACAAGGTGAAACAATATTTAACAATAGCAACCAACAGATTCAACTCATTAAACACTGATAGTGCTTATTTAAAGACTCAAACCATGAAAATGCAGCAAAAATATGAGCGGGTACTGAAAGAGAACACGGAACTCCAAAAGAAATATGATTCATGTGATGCCAAAAAGGCACGTTTTGCAAGTAGAAGCAATATTTTTGAGACACAAATAAAAGGGTACATGGAAGATGTTGATTCACTAAGAAACAAAAACAAATAATTAATGATGTCTCTCTTATTAAATCAATTGGTTGAGGCATTGTCAACACTGAATGACGAGATTCAAAGCCAAGACTCAACTAGATGCATATAGAGATTACTTAAAGATAGAAAAAATGTTGTGTGCACAAGGGGAGTCAAATTATGTTCAAGAAACAACAGAGCTAAGAAGAAACTAGACAGAAGTAGTTAAAACATACACATAACAATGTCAACAAGATCCTAGTTAGCTTAAAGAGCTATGTGAAAGCAAAAACGAGAGTTTTCTTATATAATGCTCAAAAAGGTGGTTGTAGATTTGAATTCAAAAATGCCCTCCAAATGATCCCGACTTTTCTCCATCAATTAGGTGAGTAAAGGGCTGAGAAAACTTGTGGAAAAGTGGTTATATATCGTACCAAAAAGTGTGAGTGATGTGGCACTTCAATTTAGCATGAGTTCCCACACTTGAGATTGCTAAAATTCTAACAAGGAGATAAACATTTAGCAATCATTCCTATTAATGGAAGACAATCTGTTTCAATGATTACATTGGCTCCAATAAGATATTCTTTATCTGTTTTCAAGGCAATGACTAGTCCCCATAGCTCTCTTTTAATCTGAGGATAATTTCTCTACGTTTTATGCAAAATTTGCACCAAAGCGAACTGCATATCTTTGCTCTTTCTCATCATCCTGACCAATGACCCAGCCTATACTGATAGGACTAGTATCAATGGTTAGGATAATAGGCTTATTTTCTAAATAATCAATTCTTTTCAAGATTGGAGCATTGATAAGCAATTGCTTCAGCCTTCTCATAGTTTTACTATGTTCCTGTGTCAAGAATAATTTCTTTTTCTTTTGTAACAGATCATATAATGGGTTTGCAACATGAGCAAAGTGAGAAATCCAAATTACATAAAAAACACATGCTCCTAAGAATCTCCTCACTTCACTAACATTATAACACACCTCTGAAATTCTACTAATGGCATCGACTTTCTTTGGGTATGGCCTACAGCCATAATGCCCACATAAATGTCCAACAATAAAAAACTTTGTTGATACCAAAAGTGCATTTCTCTAAAGAAAAAGTCAATCCAACCTCTTCGAACCTTTGAAAGATTCTTTCATAGTCAGAAATGTGGTCAGAGATAAACTTTCTACATCCGGATGAATCTAAAGTCACATCTTTTTCCCTTTCCACACACCTTTTTATCAGAATATCATTGATAAAAGGCATAGTCACTTTGGGGATGAAGTCATTTAAGACAATAGCATTCATCATATGTGCCACGAAATTTGTTGCTCCTTCTGCTAAAGTACACATGCGTACTAGACTCAAACGAGTTTTCATTGTGGTTATGTCTCGGCTTTCAATGGCTAATTGGAACTGGTCGTATCCTGAGTACAAGTCACCCATTGAATATATGGAGTGTCTGACAAATGCTTTTGCAAAATCATCTACGATGGGACCTGTTCCTACATTTCTAATTGTGACTTTATTAACAGATTGGAGATCCTGTATGAAGCATAGCTTCTCGTTCTTTTTAGGTATTGTGAACCATCAATTTGAGTATGGTGCTGATGATGGTTCTAAAATTCTCATGGCAATCTTCTCCTTTAACAATCTCATTAGCTTAGGTAGATGAGCCTTTGGAACTGGTATCGGCCGAAGATTCCATGGAATATGTGGTAGGATAAGTATGATCATTGGAGTTACAAGCTTTGGATTAGCACATCCTATTTCATGTGGAAATAACCCCTTTCCATGATGAATGATCATCTTTCTAAATTGATCGTTTTCTAATTCTGAAAAAAATTCTTCTCCAAAATTTATAAATTTGATAGTCTCTTTCATAAATGTATGTCCTATCTTAGATCGATCTCTAAGAATAGGATCCTCAGACACTCCTCTAATTATCTCATAGCTCTCTTTAAGCAATGGATGAGCTATAGGTTTAATTTTCTTTTCAATTATTTTATATTTAGTATCAATCTTGAATTCATGTTCTAGAAAGAAATTAGCAATCAGCTCATATTCCTTAATAGAGTCAAGAATGATAAGCTTTGATTCTAGTTCTTCTTGGAGAGCAGTCTCAAGTTCTTCTATCAAAGTAGAACATTTTGAAAGCTCAATCATACATTCAATATTTTCTTCAGGTGAAATTAGTCCTAAATTTTTGAAATATTTTTCACTTCCTTTTCTTAATTTATTTGTAAATTTCTCTTGTTTAACAAGATGTAAATTAGCAGTAGGATCTATATACATCATCCGGTGAGACATCAAACCATTGTCCACTATTGTCTTGCTCAACACGAATCTTTATCATCCCCAATCTGAATTTTTATCTCTGGAATTCCTCATGCCCTGAACCTTTCATCATTACATTGTCAGGTTGAATTGGACCTACAAAGTTCTTGTTTACACTCCCTATCGTAATATCCTCTTCCTCATAGCCACTATCACTAAATGTCACAGCCTCATTCATTGCTAAGGTTTCCTCTGCAACATCTTGCATATCCTCATCTTGAGGTAGCGAAAACCGTCTTCTTCTAATAAGTCTTATAAAGCTATCCTTGAACTCGGGTTTTGCGATCGAAAACACTTGCTCAAGGGACATAGTGACTTGGATTTTTAGTAATATGTCATTAAGAATCTCTCTAGCATCATTCTTTTTCTCAAGCTCCGAGATCATAATTGCTCTCGCAGTCTTCCTCATTTTCTTCTTCCTTTTTCCTCTCCTTGCTTCTGATCATCTTTTTGACTTTGATTATTTTAAGTTATAGGTTTCTTTCCCTCTTTTATAATTTTCTTCTTTTCTTCCTTAGTTGGGGTATTTTGATTCTCTTGTGCTTGGGTATCCTCTTCTAATGGTTTCTTTCCTTCTTTAATTAATTTTCTTTTTTCTTCCTCACATAGGTTTGCAGTATCTTCAAACTGCACTCTTTTTTCATTATTGGTATTTCTTTTTTCATTCTCTCTATTTTGTCTTCTCGTCACTCTTTTATCTCGCTCATCGACCTCATCTTGCATGTCATCCCATCTCTGTTTCTCCTCGACATTGGAAATGTGAAAATTTACGGAGGATTAGTCGACAGGAGACTGCCATGCAGTTTTGCACATGATTTCGTCTCTAGCTCTTACTAGTGCTTCTATAGAATAGAGATTTTGACTTACAGTTGAACAAGCCCCTTCATATAATGGCTCTAGTCTTGCAACAGAAGTGCTTGCAGATACATTGGAAATAGTTAAGTTTTCATATAATTTCTTCATACCTCTTTTGCCCCAATTGACAACCAAAGGAAGTCATGTTCTAAAGTTACATAAATTTTTATCAACTTCAACTACGAGCTGATTATCCTTAGCCTGCTTTAATTCATCATAGGCATATGTCGCATGATCTTGACTATCACACCAGACACACCTTTTACTACCAAATCCTCAATACCTCTTTGGAAAGTTGGCTATGCAGCAGACTAAGTAGGGAGAACTCGTTGATAAACTGGTTGAGAAGGAGTGAATTGTAGCATAGTAGGTTGTATTGGTGGTGCCATATTTGCTTGGCCCAATCCACTACTACTAGCATCAAGCTCATGCAAGCTCATGGAAAACACTTTATTATTTAGTTATGCAGCCTCTTTGGAAAGAGATGCTTGCATATTCATTATATTTTCCATTTGTTTGCACAAAATATCTAATTGAAATTCAATTGGAGTCTTAGGGGCAACTGCAACATTAGTCGTAGCCGCAATTGCAAGCATTGGCATATTAGATTCCCCTGATGTAGGTAAGTCACTATGCTGAGTAGAAATCGGTTTTTCATAAAGTAGAAATTATTGTTGTCTCATTTGAGCAAGAGCCTATATTTCATGTTTTACATTTTTCCAATCATCTGCCAAACCATACCTTTTACCAGGCTCCTCTATTCTTTGTTCTACTTCAAGTCTATCCTCTAGGCTCAATATCTTGAGGAAGTGAATAATAAGATCAAGGTTTAATGCATTCCTATCTTCCTCGGGAAGCTCAGCAAACCGTCTCATAAACTCACCATGAAGATGAGTTAGAGACTCATTAGTCTTACGAGAATTCACCCTCTCAAGAACCCTTCTTGATTGTGCTTACTAAAATCCTCAAGAAAGAACATTTTATGAAGTTATTTCCTAAATTCAGCCCAAGGTTTTCTAGCATGCTCATGGATGCTTTCAAGAATGGATCCATAGACAATGCGGTTGAAGAATTGTACTAGTACATCGTCAAGCAATCCTTGGATCTGCACTTGCTGGAATTCAGACTTTACTAAAACCTAGGCTTTTCTACCTATCTTCTTTTTTATCTTTCTTTAATTTTTCTTAACTTTTTAATCAATTCTTTTCTAAGAATATATATTATTTTATTTATTTGTTTTCAACTCTTTTATTTCCTAAATTTACTTTGGTCTAGAGTTTGTATTTTCTTTATCTTCTAAAGTACTCTAGTCTGAATTGATATTTTATTTTTGTATTTTTCTTTATAACCTTTGATTCTCTTACCCCTAAATTTACTCTAATGGAAATTTTGTGTTTATATACTTTTTGTAAGTTTTCTTAATTTTTTTTTGGAGTCTTTATGTAGTATTAATGAAAACATAAAATAACAGTAAGTAACTAAATAGAAAAACTAACACTAGCTTTTTCTAAAATGAAATGATAAGAGCAAAAATCTTTTCTTGTAATAAATACAAATAAAGTGAATTCTAATGCAAGTTATAAAGCATTCTTTTTATCAAAAATAGAATAACATGCACTAACTATCTTTCTTAATGCAATGCCCAATGAAAACAATCTTTTCATGTATTTTATGATTTGCAAATGCAAGTGCAATAACTATCTTTTCTAATACAATGTGAAATGAAAATAGTCCTTTTATGTTTAGCAAGTGCAAGTGATGTATGTACACTTTTTGTATTTATGCTAGTTTGAAAGAACTTTAATAACTTCTACCTTTAATTTTGTTGTAGCAGAAGCTTAATCATTTAAAATTAAGGACTAAAAACAAACTTTCTTCTTATCGATGGGGGGCGGAAAGACGTGTCGAGGTAATGTTCAGCCCTCAACAACTAGGCAATAGGATCTCCAAAATCTTGACATACCTAAAATAAACAGAAATACAAAGATTTAATTTTTAACCATAAGTAAATCACATTTAACAGTCTAAGCACACAATTGTCATGCATTCACGTCATGTTCACCAATACATGTCTGGACATGAATGAAGACCACTGAGTGGATCAGTTTTGGCTTTGCGATGGGTCTTATCGTGTGACTACACACGGGGTGTTTTTTTAGTGTGCTTTAGAATGTAAGACGTGGATTCAGTGTTGTGAGAAGTGTTTGTATGTATTCTATTGCCCTATGCTATAGAATGTATATGATAAACCTATTTAACTAAATGCATATAATAGATGAACTTATTGTTGTTCTATAGGAAACAAAGTTTCAAATCGATAGAGTCTTTTATTTTTTCTTCTACTTGGATTTCTTCTTCTAATATTTCTATATTAATTCATTCATTCACAGGCATAGGTAATAAAATCATAGAAATAAATATGTAAATTGTAAAATTGATCAAGCGGTACACCTTTGGATAATCTTGGACATATACTAGATAATACTTTCTTCTTAGATGGAGTGGTACTATTTACAAGTGTAGGTAATAAAAAAATTTAGAAATAAAAGATGAAGAGATAACATTCCTATTTCTAGACTCATTATTCAAAGGCATAGGAAATAAATGCATAGACATAAAAGTATAAATTAACAATTCATCAAGTGGTTCACCATTGGGTAATCTTTGAGGTGGACTAAGTAAAACTTTTTCTTGGTGGTCCTAATCATGAATGTAAACTACTTCAACAAAATAACCTTATACAAATATAAGTAAGAGTGCAAAGATAATTCTCAATGTTCTAAGATAATTTCTAAGATAATTTTAAAGCAATCTCATCCGCTTGAGTTTCTAGATAGAAGGATTTGAACAATTGGAGATTTAATCAGCATCCACTATGTTGCTCTCCACCTTCCTGTTTGTATTTCTCATCAATATCAGGTACTCTTCAATGCTCTATAAAAAAACACATTAGGAGCAACATAAGTATTTTTTTATGAAAGGTAAAACACAATCATGTTTTTATGAATTACTTTCAATTCATATCATATAGAAATATACACATACATTTATTCTTTTCTTCGTGCACATATCTATGCACTTTCATACATACATGCAGATACATACATTTATGCATATGCACACTTTCTAACATTCACTTTCATTCATCCATATATTTGCATATGATTCACTCATCTCACATACACATGCTCATACATTCACCTCATATGCATTCATGCACATGGAAACACTATTATGCATGCATTCTCATTCTCGCACATGCATGCTCTTGCATTCATATTTATATGCTTGCATACACTTCACATGCATATGCACCCATGCTCAAGCATACATCTTACTTACTTATGCACTTTCATGTTCTCACTTTTCTCATGCATACATGCATACATCTTTTATGTGCATCATACATGCACATGCACATCTCTTACCCATGCATGCTTTCTCACACACTCATGCAAACATAGTTAACCTACTTTTTCATACACCTGTCATTCATGCTCACTCATCATATTCATTCATGTATACATTAAATTATATACATTCATACATGCATACACTTAACATGCATACATCATTCATTACTTACACATGTTCATGCACTTACACACATGTTTTATATTAATCATGCATATGCATTCGTGCAAGCTTCATGCACATGCAAACATGCATTCACCTCATACAAACATGCATCTAACCTACACTCATTCATGCATACATTCATTTCATGCATACATACTCATCACATTCACTTATGCACATACACATACTTCATGCACATGCATTCTCAAATTACTCTCATGCATACATGCATACATCTACCTCATACATACATGCACGTTTCTATATCATACATGCATGTATACTAACATACACACACTCTATACATATGTATTCACTTCATATTCTCATGCATGCATCACTCATGCACATTCTCATGTCCCATACACATGCATATGCATGCACACATGCAAATGCATTCATGTACATTCATATGCACACATACATTTATGCATATGCATCCATTCACATGCACATACACTTATGCATACATGCATACACTCATACAATCTTACTCTCACATGCAAGCACACACTCACATACATGCATACTCATGCACATGTTCCTCTCTCTCTCTCTCTCTCTCTCTCTCTCTCTCTCTCTCTTTATGATTCCCTTAGTTTCTCCATGCACAACAATAGGGGTCTCTCTCTACGCATTCAATCTATAGTCGAAAGGAGGGGAAGACATTGATTTTCTCTTTCGTTCTCTTTGTGTTGTGCAACGATTAGTAGCCGTGTCTCTGTGAACATATGCAATAGCCCGGATGGCTCTCTCTCTCTCTCTCTCTCTCTCTCTCTCTCTCTCTCTCTTTGTGTGCCTATGCTTGATTAACGCTGTTCTCTAAAGCTATGCACATCATCAATTCCTAAGGAGCGAGCGAAAGATGGGGGAAGATGGTTCTTCTCTCTCTCTCTCTCTCTCTCGTGCGCTATGCACCTGCAATCATGGGAGGGGGGAGAGAAAAACTAATCTACCTCTCTCTTTTAATCTGATCACGCCACAGTTGTGTGCATCCTCAACAAGTCGAGAGGAGAGAGGAAAATCTCTGTCGTCAGACATAGCAATTAGCGGAGAAGGAGTAGGGGGGACCTAGTCTGTCCTATGCACTATGCATGCAAGCATGTTTTGTCAACATGCAGCAGTCCAAGAAGGAGGGGAGGAAGTAGAAGGAGGTGAAGGAGAGAAGACAAAAATTACCTGAAAAAAACACATTAGGAAATCACAGATAACCATACATATTTACACACAATCATACGTGTGTACAATTACTTAACTCACAAAACACAAAAAAATGCAATTGCAAACACTTAGTCACATACACACCATGCGCTCGTATCTCAACTCACTCTCACTCATACTTGCTTAGTTACATTCATGCACATGATCACAAGCATACAGTTAGATAGATACTCACGTATTTTAATTCTTTTGATTTTATTTTACTACTTTTTAGTACTTTTGATTTTAGGTTCTCATTAAGGTATAATGTAATTAGATCCTTAAATTCACCATTAATTAAATTCTCTATTCAGAGATGATAAATAGAATGAAGATCTAGGGTTCAGAATATTGTATCTCAAGAAGGTTTTATCCTTAGAAAATTCATCAAAACTAGGATGTTCTATGTTTGATGCTTCCATTTGAAAAAGTCAAGATGATTTGTGAATGTTATTAAGATGGACTATACACGAGGAAAGATGTAGTTTATGATAGGCTCATATAAGTTGATTAAATAGATTCAGATTTGTTTTACATACATTTAGTTATGCAAGGTTTCATTCACCATCAAAAACAAATCAAATCATAATGAAGCACAACATATAAATAAATACAAACAATCAATACATGCATTGAAGTGTTTAGTCACATTCTCATGGTCATGCATATAATGATTATTGATAATTCTCACAGAGGTCTTTAAGGCAGCTTATATAAGGAGAATTCAAATGTCAATTTGGAGGGCTCAAATGGGAGTAGATATGCACTTTTCCATCATCTTCAGCCTGCAAATACTTAAGAGAGATTTTAATCAAATTTGAAGCTCACATAAAACATATCTTTAATTGTTTTAGAATTCACCAATTTATAAGAAGTTTTTAATTTTCCTCTATGTCAATTCGAGGGATAAAATCGTTCTGACAACATACACACCACAACAGAATGGCATTGTTGAATGCAAAAATAGGCATACTGCAGAAATAGCAAGAGCCTTGATGGCTGAGAAGAATATGCCTCATTGTCATTGGGTAGAAGCTATGCACACTACTGTATACATCATGAACAGAACTTCAACTACTATTGTACATCAAGTTACACCTGAAGAGAAGTTCACAGGTAAAAATCCAAACTTATCACATATGAAAGTTTTTGGCTATGTTGCATATGTACATGTTTGAGATGAGTTGAGGATGAAGCTTGATCCAAAAGCAAAAAAATGTATCTTCATTGCATACTCCCTTGAGCAAATGGGATATAAATGTTATAACCCACTCACATGATAGATGAAGGTAATCAGAGATATGGTGTTTGATGAAATTTCAAGCATTTATGAAGATGCCAAAGAAGGACTTAATCTTGACTCAAATGGCAAAGAAAATGCTAGAAAATCAAGTTTTGAATATCTGGAAGGACATAGAATTCAGTGCAATGATTGACATATGATAGTTACATGGCTGGTCATTGTGCCTACATGACAAAGGTAATACAAGATGTTGAACCCTCTTGTTTTGAAGATGCAAATGGAAATGCATCTTTAGAGAAAGCTATGTATGTGGAGATGGCTGTAGTTTACGAAAACAAAGCATGGAAGCTAGTTCCATTGTCGCAAGGAAAGAAGCCTATAGGTTGCAAGTGGGTTTACAAGGTAAAGCACAATGCTGATGGTAGCATAAGTAGGTATAAAGCATGATTGGTAGCAATAGGATATGCATAGACATATGGCATTGATTATGAGGAAATGTTCAGCCATATAACAAAAATGTCTACTCTCAGAGCACTTGTTGCATTAGCTACAACAAAAGGATGGACTTTGCATGAGATGGATGTGAAGAATGCTTTCCTACTTGGTGAGTTAGAAGAAGAAGTAAACATGGACCAGCCATAAGGATATGAAGATTCAAAGCACCCAAAATATGTTTCCAGGCTGCAAAAGGCTTTGTATGGGCTTAAACAATCCCCTCGTGCTTGGCATGCAAGGATTGTTGACTACTTAACCACCATTGGCTTTTCTATGTGTGATGTAGATCATTCATTATATGCAAGGAAGGGTGATGATGGCATCATAATTGTGGCTATTTATGTTGATGACCGGATTGTAGGAGGTGATAATGAAGCAAGCATTAAAGAGGTAAAGCAAATTCTTATGCAGGAATTTAACATGAAAGGTCTTGGTGTGTTGCGTTATTTTTTGGGCATTGAGTTATACATACAGATATGGATGTTGCAAAGGCAATATTCCTAGTATGCTACAAAAGTATGGTATGGATGATTGTAAGAAAATTTTTATGCCATTAGATCAAAATCTGAAGTTGGATACTACATCAGGTGAAGCATTGGAAAATGCTACTATGTATAGGAAAATTGTGGGAAGTTTGATATATCTCACAATTACAATGCCTGATCTAAGCTACACGGTTGGACTTGAAAGGAAATTTATGCAGGTTCCCAAGAAATGGCACCTAGATGCTCTAAGGTGCCCTCTACATTATGTGAGTGCTACTTTGAATCATACATTGTTTTATGAAGTTGGTGTGGATTTGCAAGTTCATGGAAACACAGATGTAGATTGGGCTGGTGGTATTCCAAATACAAGATCTATTAGTGGTTTTCTATTCTCACTTGGGAGTGCAACTATTACGTGGATCACCAAGAAGCAACTCATTGTTGCTTTGTTGATAACAGAGGCTAAATATAGAGGTGCCACAATGGTAGCATGTGAAGCATCATGGTTAGAGACGCTACTTGCAAATTTAGATGTGGAAGTGCAAAAGTTGATCATCATCTATTGTGATAATCTTAGCAGTATTAAGTTAGCATGAAATCCTATTTTTCATGCTAGAGCAAAGCCTATCAAGGTACATTATCACTTCATCAGAGAGAAGTTATTAGCATGTGATCTTGATCTTGTTTATGTGAGGACAGATGTGCACATTGCTCATATTTTGACTAAAGCACTTGGATTAGAGAAGCTTAAGAAGTTTTAGAAGATGCTTGGATTAGAGGACATGACATTGAGCTTGACAGGGAGTGTTGAGATATCAAGCTTAACATGTGATGATTGAGGATAAGACGTGTCACGTTTTCATTTCTTTGACATGTATAGTGGTCGTGCCATTATACGTCAGGGATACTTCATTGAGCTTTACTATATTTACCTATGGAGAGTGATGGCACATTTGTTTCTTACTAGCTCACTCATTTGCAGACATTAGGATTTTCCTTATGTTCTATTCTTTATATATTGCACTAGATCTCTTGTTGTATTAGGTCTTTCTTGTACATTCCTTTTATATCATAGAAGAAGAATAAGAAGATCCTTCTTCCTTACCTCAATCCATGTGTGTGCTCCTCTTTGATCATGAGAGTGTGCGTGTGAGCTCTCTTCCTTATCTCCTTCTTCGTGACACCTGCTACACCTACTATAGAGCAATTTTGTTGGGATGGCAGAGATGTTGAGGCACTTGCATTGATAGCCTTGTCTATCAAACAGGCCGTTATTCCTCACATTTTCTCCTACAAAACAGTGAAGGATGCTTGGGATGTTAGTATATGATCAATGTCTACCCCTCATGATTGTATGCACATTTTGTAAGGCCCCCTTTATGAGGAGAAGCCAAGCATGCATTACCCAATTGATGGGAATCCCAACTTGAATGTTGGATGAAGGTCATATTGGACCATGTAAGATATTATAAGGAAAGGGAGTTATCAGGGTCCCCAATTGTGGGGTCCGGGGCAGCGGTGAGCAGCCCCGGCATGGGGGTCCAAGGGGGCCAGCGGGCCCCCTGGCTGGGGGGTCCCAGGGGGCCAGCGGGCCCCTTGGTGGGGGTCCGGGGGCAGCGCCCCCGGCGCGACGGTAAAGGGAATATTCCATGGAATATTCCCTGTCGGAGTCAGAAATCATTTATATTTGTTAGGTCGGTTCAACCAGTCTAAGCCGTGTATGGCAATTACGCGGGCGGTGGCCGCCCACGCTCTACCGCCCATGTATAGCCGTCCATGGCAGGCCACCCATGATCCTATATATACATGACTTCTGCACTACCTAAGACACCGAGTTGAGCCAGCATACCTCTACCTTGTATCTCCCTATCTAGAGTTGTCTAGATCACCATTTAAGCTCTACCTTGAGAGCGCACGGGTGGACAACGCCATCATCTTTGTACTTGCTGCTAGTAGAAAATTGTTGAGATTCTCCTATATCTGTTATCTTCTCTGTTATTGCTCCTGTGTTATATTGCGTAACTATTGTCTTACATGGTATCAGAGCTGTAAGGTTCGAATAGCTTGAGAAGTATCATTATTTTAGCCTACTAGCAGACTAGAATATCAGTAGATTATTCGAGTGATTACATGATGGCTTCATCATCGAACAGTAGTCTTGGTGCTTCAGCTAATGTTAATGCTGCACCTATTCGAATTCGTCCACCTGCATTCACTGAAGGGAAGCTAGATGGAACCAACTATACACTCTGGAAGTTCAAAATTTCTGCAATTTTGGACTCCTATGAATTACTTGACACTGTCATGGGACCGATGGGATTGGATCCAGAGCCTATACCAGTTGAAGATCCAGCAAATTCAAGATTGATGATTCAGCCAGATCCAGATCTTCTACGAGCTTGGAAGAGGCGGAATGCTGATGCATTATGTGCGATTGTCACTAGTGTAAGTGATTCTGTGCTTACTTTAGTTCAACATACTACTAAAGCACATGAGGCTTGGGGCATATTGGCTCGACAATATGAGACCAAGAACCACACTAGGATACAGAATTTAGAAAATCAGTTGGCAAATGAAAAACATTCTGATTCTGAAAAGGCTGAAGATTTTATCAAACGGATAAAGCATCTTCAAGATCAATTGGCTGCAGTTGGTGTTGTTATAACACCAGAAGAGCTGGCTCGAAGATCTGTACGTGTTCTTCCAGCAAAGTATGATGGATTAGTAACAGCCCTTAACACTCAGGTAAGGCCAACTCCTCTTACATTTGAAGAGTTTTGTGCCATGCTTTTAGAAGAAGAGATGCGGCTGAAGAATCGGCAAAGTACAACTGATGCTGCATTCTCAGCAAATGCAAAAGGTAAAGGCTCTTCAGAGGGATCAAAGAAGAAGCCAAAGAGGAAAAAGTTCACAGGAAGTTGCTTCTATTGTGAAAAGAAAGGCCATGCCATCAACGATTGCAGAAAGAAGCAAGCTGATGAACGGAATGGGACTGTAAAATCATCATGGAAGAACAAAGAGTCTGCAAACAACACAGAGCTGGAACTTTGGGTAGCTATTGAAGAGGTATGTTCATCTGCTCAAGCTCGTGTTGATGAGCCATGGATTTTAGATAGTGGAGCTTCTCGCCATATGACTAGTAAAAAGGATTGGTATAGTTCCCTAGTGCCTCTGCGGGAATCCATCAATGTAGTGGTGGGAAATGACTCCAAGTGTCCAGCTGAAGGAACTGGAACCATCTCTTTTATCACTTCTCCAGGTGTTGAGAAAAAGTTATCCGATGTTCTCTATGTACCTACACTCAAAAGAAATTTGTTGTCAGTTTCTGCAATAACAGATCGTGGACTCGAAGTTCACTTCAATAAGAGTGGTGCGGAAATCATGGATTCATCAGGTAATGTTGTAGGTAAAGGCATACGACGGGATAACTTGTATGAGTTAAGTGCTTTAACTGCTACAGAAGATAAAGATGTAAGCAGGTTATGGCACCGACGATTTGGGCATCTCGGATTTGCAGTTTTGAAGGAGATGCAACGAACATGGATGGTTGCTCATATGCCTGCATTTTCAGAGTTGCAGGAACCTTGTGAAGCTTGTATGATGGGCAAGCAACAACGAAAGGCATTTCCAAGAGAGACCAGCAATCGATCTCAAGCTCCTCTAGAGTTGGTACATGCTGATCTCTGCGGTAAAATGTCTACACCTGCTTTAGGAGGATCTTTCTACTTCTTGCTGTTAGTCGACGATTATAGTAGAAAGATGTGGGTTTATTTCATTCGAGAGAAGGCTGATGCTTTTGAAAAATTTAAAACGTGGCATAAGTATGTAGAAAATTAATCAGGAAGGAAATTGAAGAAATTTAGAACAGATAGAGGAGGTGAGTTCTTGTCAACAGAATTCAACAATTACTGTAAGGAGCATGGTGTGAAAAGGCAACTTACCACAGCTCATACACCCCAACAAAATGGCATTGTTGAGCGCAGGAACAGGACAGTAGTTGAAATGGCTCGTTGTATGTTGAAGGTTCAAGACATGCCTGATTCATTCTGGGCAGAAGCAGTCAATACAGCAGTCTACATCCTCAATCGAAGCTACACAAAAGCACTGAAGGGGATGACTCCTCAAGAAGCATATTCTGGTAAAAAGCCTTCAGTTTTGCATTTCAGAATTTTTGGTTGTTTCTGTTATGCACATATTCCTGATTCAACAAGATCAAAGTTGGATTCAAAAAGCAAAAAGTGTGTCTTCCTAGGATATAGTGAAGAGTCTAAAGCATACAGGTTATGGGATCCTGAGGCAAGGAAGATTTTTGTCAGCCGAGATGTGGTGTTTGATGAACGACCACACTTAGTAGAAGATAAAGGTAAATCTACTATCTCATCAAGCGGAGAAATATCTCACCTTGTGCCTATCAAAAGACAGGTTAAAGTTGAGGAGGAGGAAACATCTGATGGAGAAATTTCCTCAATAAAAAGCCAACCAGTTGTAGCTGCACAGCGTAAGCCACTACCGAAGTGGGCACAACAGCTCTTTGATGATCTTAATCCACATGTAGATGTACCAGAATCATCATCGGATGGATTACGAAGATCAAAGAGAATAGAGGAGCAAAGAAGAGCCTCAGAACACATTGTTAACATGGCTCTAATGGCAGATATCATGGGTTCGATAAAGGAACCTACCACCATTGAAGAAGCCATTGATGATCCAGATTGGAGAGCGGCAATGCAGTCTGAGTATGATAGTATACTCAAAAATGATACATGGGATCTAGTCGACTTGCCGCCAAAGAAGAAGGTAATAGGTACTAAATGGATTTGGAAAGCTAAGTATAAAGCTGATGGAACATTAGAAAAGTATAAGGCACGATTAGTTGCACAGGGTTTTTCACAGATTGAAGGATTTGATGTTCAAGAAACTTTTGCACCAACAGCACGCATGACAACTATTCGGACGGTACTTGCAGTAGCTGCACAAAAGTCTTGGCCTATTTTCCAGATGGATGTCAAATCTGCATTTTTGAATGGTCACCTCAAGGAGGAGGTATATGTATCTCAACCACCAGGTTTTGAGGTGCCCAATTCAGAAAATAAAGTTTGCAGGTTGAAGAAAGCTTTGTATGGACTTAAGCAAGCTCCACGGGCTTGGTACCAACGAATAGATCATTTTTTCAAAAATATGGGTTTTGAAAGAAGTACTTCTGATGCTAACTTGTATGTAACGAAAAGGGATAGCAAGCTAGTTGTTGTCATTGTATATGTAGATGATTTGATCATTACAGGAGATCATCAGGAACTCATCAATCAAACTCGGATCAGCTTGGGAACTGAGTTTGAAATGACAGACTTAGGTCTACTCCATTTTTGTCTGGGAATTGAAGTATGGCAAAGGAAGGATGGCATTTTCATCTCACAACAAAAATATTCCAAAGAAATTCTCAAGGCATTTGGAATGATGGACTGCAAACCAACTAGCACACCTATGGAGGTAAATCATAAGCTATCTATGGATGATAACATGCCTGATGTAGATGCTAAGAAGTATAGGAAACTCGTTGGAAGTCTTATTTTTCTGTGCAACACTAGACCAGACATTTGCTATGCTGTTGGAGTGTTAAGCAGGTTTTCCAACAAACCTAAGGAGAGTCACTGGAATGCTGGAATGCGAATTCTAAGGTACATTGCAGGAACCTTGGATTTTGGTATTTTGTATACCACAGGTGATACACTCCAAGGATATTGTGATTCAGATTGGGCTGGAGATTGTGATTCTAGAAAATCAGTTTCTGGATATTGTTTCTCACTTGGTTCAGGAATATTTTCTTGGGTAAGTAGGAAGCAACCAACTCTCGCACTCTCCTCCACTGAAGCAGAGTACAAAGCAGCTTGTTTTGCTTCTTGTGAGGCAGTCTGGTTAAGGAGAATTCTTGCAGATCTTGGCTTTCCATCAAATATGCCAACTGTACTTAAGTGTGATAATCAAAGTTGTATGGCTATTGCAAAGAACCCAGTATTTCATGCTCGCACCAAGCACATAGAAGTACAGTACCATTACATTCGTGAGCTAATAGAAGATGAAATTGTGGAGCTAGAATATTGCCCAACAGAGGCAAATTGTGCTGACATATTCACTAAAGCACTTGGAAGAGAGCAGCTCAACAAGCATCTTCAACAGATGGGCATAGGACCGAGACCTACTTGATTTATCATCTGTAAACATTGAGGGGGGGTGTTAGTATATGATCAATGTCTACCCCTCATGATTGTATGCACATTTTGTAAGGCCCCCTTTATGAGGAGAAGCCAAGCATGCATTACCCAATTGATGGGAATCCCAACTTGAATGTTGGATGAAGGTCATATTGGACCATGTAAGATATTATAAGGAAAGGGAGTTATCAGGGTCCCCAATTGTGGGGTCCGGGGCAGCGGTGAGCAGCCCCGGCATGGGGGTCCAAGGGGGCCAGCGGGCCCCCTGGCTGGGGGGTCCCAGGGGGCCAGCGGGCCCCTTGGTGGGGGTCCGGGGGCAGCGCCCCCGACGCGACGGTAAAGGGAATATTCCATGGAATATTCCCTGTCGGAGTCAGAAATCATTTATATTTGTTAGGTCGGTTCAACCAGTCTAAGCCGTGTATGGCAATTACGCGGGCGGTGGCCGCCCACGCTCTACCGCCCATGTATAGCCGTCCATGGCAGGCCACCCATGATCCTATATATACATGACTTCTGCACTACCTAAGACACCGAGTTGAGCCAGCATACCTCTACCTTGTATCTCCCTATCTAGAGTTGTCTAGATCACCATTTAAGCTCTACCTTGAGAGCGCACGGGTGGACAACGCCATCATCTTTGTACTTGCTGCTAGTAGAAAATTGTTGAGATTCTCCAATATCTGTTATCTTCTCTGTTATTGCTCCTGTGTTATATTGCGTAACTATTGTCTTACATGGGATACACTTACCACTTTATACTAGGCAAGGAATGAGGCTCGTGTTGCTTACCTCCAAAAATAATTGGAAAGTGAGCACATGAATGAAGGATATTCCATGGATAGTTTTTTGACAAAGATCAAAGATTTGGAACAATTGATTTCTACTCAAGAAGTCTTGGTGAGCAAATGAAAATGGGGCTCATCTGCTAGTAAGTAGAAATCTGCTAATTTTGCACGATCAAAGAAGAATGACAAAGACAAGAAGAAAACAGAAAAGTAGATATTGTTTTGCAAGTACTCTAAAGGAAATGATCATGTCATAAAGATTTGTCCAAAATTGGCTACAAAAGAGGCAAAGAAAAAAGAGGCTTGAATGGTTGTTGTAGAGGCCTCTACACCCAAATCAGAGTCTACAAATCTTGTGCAGAATGAAGAATGGGCATTTACTACTATTTGCAATTAGGAACCATCTTCTTATCAATAGTGTATGTTTGCAGTAGACTTAGATGTTTGGTACTTTGATAGTGGGGCAACCAAACATATTACCTCATAGTGCAGTTTCTTCACTTCACTTGAGCCTACCCCTATAGGGAATACTGTTACATGTGCCAACAACTCCTCTTATCCTATCATGGGAGTCCCTAAGATAATTCTGACTCTTGCTGATGGTAGTTCTTTTACATTGTTGGATGCTTTATTTGTGGGAGGGATCAAGAAAAAACTTTGATAAGTTTAGTTTGCTACGCCTAGAGAAATTTGAAATGGTGTCCTCTCTGCCCAAACTTGACACACTTGGTAAACATTTCTGGGAAGGCTATATTTTGGGCAAAATGTACCATTCCTCATTCCCAAAAGATGGTTGAATACGAGCTACTCATAAATTATAGCTTGTTCATAGTGATGTTTGTGGTCCTATGCAAACACCTTCTTTCTGAAGCTACCTTTAATTCATGACTTTCATTGATGATTTTTGCATGCATGCATGGGTATACCCATTGAAAGCAAAGTCTGAAGTGTTTATGTGCTTCAAATAGTTTTTGAAATTTTTTGAAAATATGTCAGCATGTAAAATGGGCACCCTCCATTTTGATCGAGGGGGGTTGTTGTGTAAGGAATCCATAGCCTCCACAACTTAAGAATAATCAACTAAGAAGACTAACTAGCAAGGCCACACACTAGGAATGAGAGATGTGTTTCCACCCAACCAACCCCTCCAATATATAGCTCCAAGTCCAAGGGGGTAAGTCCCTCTCAAGGGGACATGTGTACCTTCCATCACATGGGTCCCTAAGGTGGTCACATGGTTTCCAAGCTTAGAATATCACATGAAATCACATGGCTTCTAAAAGAAGACTCTCCAAGCTCTCACGTACAAGCCAAGTGGCTAGGAGAAGCTTCCAATTAAGCCTAAGGTACTCAACCTTAGAGAATTAGCCCTAAGGTTCAAGACCCATCTAAAAGGGGTAAATAAATCATAAATCCAAAGGGTTTCACATCTAGAAACCCAAGGGTTCTACCCCTTAGACCCATGTAATTATACAAAATTCTCCCCCCCTTAAAAGCATTTCCGTCCTCGGAAATGAGTGGAGATATATACCTTGGGGTATTCCCCCGTGCTCCATGATCAATCTAAAGCATCATGGCTTTCATCTCTCTAAGTTCGCCTCTTAATTCAAAAGGGAAATTCTACCCTGACTGAATCTGAAAAGAGGAGAATCCATGTGTGGTCTAATTCCCTGCCCCAATCATTCAAAGTTCCATCTAGTTTGCATACAAAAAAGAACTGAGTTGAATGCAAAGTATGGAAAGAATGAAAAGGGTGGAAGAGAACATCCCTGCCTATTTCCTTTGTTTAAGCTATGTGTCATCTAGGTCTCCATAGCTCAAACATTTGAATTAGGTGGATAAAAAGTGACTTCAACTAAATGACTCCCTTGTTCCATTGCTTTGCATCACTTGTGCATGGACCTAGCAAAATAGATGAATGCTACTTAAGGTTTCTTTATCAGATTCATCTCTCAAGTTAGAATCCAACTTGTTCTAAAAGGAAGATGAATCTTTCATAATCCCTACCCAAATCACTCTCTTATAGTAAAATGGGTGGATTTTCTTGTTTGCAATTTGCCTGCAATAAATCTAATTAGAGGGGAATTTCATTATATAATCCCTACCTAACCAATAGAATGGTAAAGGTGGATTATCTGGATATAACATCCTCTTTATCTTCAGAGAGAATTTGAATAGCTTACCAAAAGTGGATTCAATGTTCTTTCAAAACTTTACGGAGTTTTGAGAATCCACTTTAAGGGACTAGAATCCATAAGGATTAATCTAACTATTGTAAACTCCAATTGATTGAAACCTATTTTACTTATTCTTCCAAAAAGATTAAGATCTTTATAACTACGTCCCAAGATGGGAACTCATAGTGTAAAAGATTGTGTTATCTTTAAGGTCATAAGTAAAAATAGATTATTCCAATCATTTCTTCACAGCTTAATCCTTAGATCTCAAACCTTAAAGGTCTTCTTGATCCTTCCAAAATTCTCTCCCTTATATTCTAGATATATTAAAGATGTCCTATGTTGACATCGTTACTAGATCTTTCTTATTCTTCAATTGACTTGAAATATCAAGTATCCAAAAGATGATCTTTCAAGCTTGGCCTAAGATCATTTTTTATCTTTCTTGAATTTCAAGTTATGCTTTTGGATGAAGCTTTTAGAGCTTCATCCTTTGGAGTTTACCTTCAAACTCAAAATAGTTGATCCTCTCCTTATTTCTAACTTTCTATTAGAGATAGATACTTTCATATCTTGTTGGAAGAATTGTTCTTCCCTTTGAGAGGATAATTGAAGAAGATGCCTATTCCTAGACATTGTCTTCATGATGTTTTCCATTGGATCATGAGTCCCTTTTCTTCTGGCCATCAAGAAAAAGTACTCGACAGGATTCAGTACCCACCGTCCCATACCAGTGGGTTCCTCATCCAATCCACATAACTTTGTCTCTATACTTTCTCACCTTTTCTGTCCTTATAAATGCCCTTCATACAATGGTACCAAATTTATAAGAGGAATGACTAAGGTGCTTAGATTATACCACCTCTAATCTTCCTTAAATATTTGGTTAACCATTTAATGTGGTGTGACTTATTTTAAGTTTGACTTGATCTTTGCCCTACTTGGGTCTTTTGGCTTTCTTTTCTTCTTTTGCCAAAATAAGAGATAAGACTAGGTCTTTCTCAAATAGATCCCTTCATGCTTCAAAGCTTTACCCATGGGTTTTACTTGGGGATCTAGCTATTATGCTTCATACAAGAATTCATATTCCTTAGGTCTATATTACTGGAATCCATAACGTATGTTATGTCATCCCCATGAAGCATCAAAATACCTTTAGGTTTATACTTTATAGCTTATCCAACTTCTTTTCCTATCCCACTTAGGATTTATACAATCCTAATGGTATATGCAAGTCTTCTCTTGCATTGGGGTTTCTTAGAGAATTCCCAATCTCTGAGAACTTCAATTAGTTGGAAGATGTAATGAAAGATATATGAAGGACTAGAATCCGAGGAAGTACTTCAACTTTATCTATTTCTTGCATATCTTTTACCTTGCAATACCTTATTTGGTCTTTTCAAGGCATAAGATGCAAGTTCTTGGGGACTTTCTCCCCTCTTTAAGAGTTTTCGTCCTCGAAAACTTCCTAAGATTAAATTGAAAATTGTGCTCTTTCAGAAATATCTGAAAGAGTTTATTTTCAATCTTTTATTGTTCCCCTTGGTAAAAAGAACTATAAAAGCTTCTTGCTTTCTCTTCTCCAAGCTTATAGAACAAATGTCCCAAAGTTCAAGTTGAGATTACCCACAAATTCGATGTCCCATACCACCGAATTTACTTCAATGGTAGTGTAAGCCTAGATGTCCCATACCATCCGGCTTACACTTCCACTTTCGTAAAGGTAACTTTAGCTTGAATTTTGGGATCAAACCTTCTTCTAATCAAGTAAGATTTATTACTTCTTGGACTTGTAAGTATTATTTCCACTATAGAGCATATGTATTGGCTATGCTACAATGGAATTTTAACTTACCAAGTCTCAATTTTAATTGCAACTTCACAAGACTTAATGTCAAAGATTGGTTTTTCAATGATTCCTTTGTTCAGATGTACTCTAAAAGATCATTTTATGTCACCTGATAATAGAGCTAGTTTATACTCAACTAGATATTATCTCTTATGACATAATGAGTCATCTAAGAAAAACTCTTAGGACATTGAAAAATGGTATTTTGGGTTTATTAAAACCCTTGGGTCTTACCTTCTCTTCATGCCTTGCATTTGCTTGGAAGAAAAATTTAAAGCTCCAAATAGTTCTGTAGTTCTTTCAAACAAAGAACTTTTCTTGAAAAAACACTAATACTTTCATCTTCCAAAACTAAGACCATATTTTCTCTTCCTTAGAGCTTTGAGACGATAATGCTCTAAGTTACCACCATTTTATTGTGGTTTTAAGAGAGAAAATTTTTGTACTACTACCTTAAGTCTATGGCTTTGCTGATCAGGCATGCCATGGGCTTTTATGGAATTTAAAAATTCCATAAGAGGGATTTTAAGCTTGAGGTATTTTCAAGAAATTAGGATTATTTGGCTTTTAGATACTAAGCCAATCATAAAGAAATTACATGGTTTTAGTGGCCAATTGGCCTTATCACCACTGTTCATATAGACCAATAAAATCAAATCCTACTAAAGCTTAGCTTCAAGAATTTAATCTCCCTCTTAACTCAAAAGCCCATGTAAAATGTTCCATATGCAAAAACTTTCATGCATCTTTCTTTTCCAAACCCATGTTAACATAATGCATAGTGCAAATCCTTTTCATGACTAATTGTCTATGTGACCGAGCAAAACCGGGCCACTTGAATCTATGCATCCACTTTTGAGTTCCTTTCTATCACAACATGCAATGCATGCTTCATAATTTGAAGGAAAAGAAAAGAGGTCACTTATCTGGAAATTAAGCTTTGTCCATCCCTTGACTTTGCTTGAATGTCCTCACAGTGATAAGGTAGGCTTGGGCCATCCCATCCCATTCATTGTTGAAATCTCCTTTAGGCACTGGATACTTACTTGTGTGCCCATATGTGTGAATCTTAAATGCATGGGATATCATGAAAGTTGAGAAGAAACTTTAATGAAAGGCTTACCCTAACCTCATTGTTTCTTTTGATCCTAGTGGGGAGCTTCTCAAAACTTATGGTTGCCCCATCATGCATTGCTTTTTAGTACTCATGTATTAATGTATGCATTGCATTGGTGCAACCTCTATGCATAGCTCATGGATATCACACACATGCATCCTTTACTAAGATGAAAGAGAATTTCCAAATAAATTCATTCCATTAAACATGCATGTGCTGGAATGTAAAGTCATTCTTCGAGCAAAAGAGATCTATGCATACAATGCATCCATCATAAACTCAATCATGGATGAAATAAAGTGCAAGAAAGAACATAGGTGGAAAATAACATAGCTTTTCTTTTTCTTCTACCCCCTGGGGGGATATATATATATATATATATATATATATATATATATATATATATATATATATATATATATATATATATATATATATATATATATATATATATATATATATATATATATATATATATTCATCCCTGTCGCAAATGCTCCACTACCAAGAGACTAAATGGATGACCCAATCTCACTGCTTATTGAATTTTGTCCCATGGAATTTCATTCCATAGTTTCTCTCACGCCTTTCAAAATCTCTTACAATGAAACTACACATTAGTGGGTTTATTCACATGTAAAAAAAATAGCTCATATGAGCAACATTACAGCAAGTAAACCCATATGCAATATGTAAAATGACATTAAAAAATGTATAAACTTATCTTCTCGGATTTCTTATGCATCCATCAAACATTGTCGAATAGGAGCTAGAGGTGGGCTCTTCATCTCGTCTCTCCCGCTTAGCTCGCTGCTGTGCCTCGCAGTAACAAAAGGTGGCGGAAGAAGAGGAACATTGTCGAGAAGCAAGTTCTCGATCCTATCTTGCTGTGGATGAAGAAAATACATACCAGAAAACAAACGAGGCCTTGTTCGCAGTCGATATTGGAGGCTCCCGTACTGAGAGAGACAAACCATCCGAGATTCATGATGGTTGCGGTGTCCGTCGGCAAGACGAAGATCTTGAACGAAACTGCATCACGATGGAAAATAGACAAAGTGTTTCTACCCATGTGGATGATGAGGTGAGATAGCAGAACGATCCTAGAACTGCATCAGTCTTCTATCATCTTTTAACTGTAGAAGATGTGAGGAGTTGTCGACATGCATTCAAAACCCAGTTATAGCGTATATTATGAGGTCTCAGCTATGGCGGGTTCTGATGCTTGAATCGGGCAGGCTCTTGCGTCGAGGATGAAGCCAAGAGCGGCTCTATATCCCATATACGCAATTGAAATCTCGTGTGTCTGATTGCTCCGCCTGTGAGCCATGAAATGTCTGTGTGTCAACGTGCGTTCACAAAGAAATGTTGAATGTTGGGGGTCAAATAAATTTTCACTCTCTAAATAAGAGACATCGAGTCCGAGTTCTGTCACGTACATCTCTCGCATAGTCCTACCCACAACTTGCGTGAATCTCACGAAAATAAATACCTAAAGCTCTGATGCCATTGTTGTGTAAGGACTCCATAGCCTCCACAACTGAAGACTAATCAACTAAGAAGACTAACTAGCAAGGCCACACACTAGGAATGAGAGATGTGTTTCCACCCATCCAACCCCTCCAATATATAGCTCCAAGTCCAAGGGGGTAAGTCCCTCTCAAGGGGACATGTGTACCTTCCATCACATGGGTCCCTAAGGTGGTCAAATGGTTTCCAAGCTTAGGATATCACATGAAATCACATGGCTTCTAAAAGAAGACTCTCCAAGCTCTCACGTACAAGCCAAGTGGCTAGGAGAAGCTTCCAATTAAGCCTAAGGTACTCAACCTTAGAAAATTAGCCCTAAGGTTCAAGACCCATCTAAAAGGGGTAAATAAATCATAAATCCAAAGGGTTTCACACCTAGAAACCCAAGGGTTACAAGCCAAGTGGCTAGGAGAAGCTTCCAATTAAGCCTAAGGTACTCAATCTTAGAGAATTAGCCCTAAGGTTCAAGACCCATCTAAAAGGGGTAAATAAATCATAAATCCAAAGGGTTTCACACCTAGAAACCCAAGGGTTCTACCCCTTAGACCCATGTAATTACACAACAAGGGTATATATGTCTTTTGATTTTAATGTGTTTCTGGCTAAACATGGGATAAAACATCGCTATAGAGTGCCATATACACCTCAACAAAATGGATTTGTTGAAAGGAAGAACATGTCACTCATGGAGATGGCAAGGTGTATGAAAGCATTGTAATTTATCACTCCATATGAGGCTTGGCATGGTCGCAAGCCATCTATTTGTCATTTATGTGTCTTTGCTTGTCCGGCATATGCATTAGTGCTTAAATAACAATGCAAGAAATTGGATAATAAAGTTATGAAATGTATTTTTGTTTGGTACAATTCTAAAGCAAAGGCTATCACCTGTATCATCCAAAAACTAAAGGCATGTTGGTTCACTGTGATGTTTTTTTGGAAGATGCAATTTAGCCATCACTTTCATGTACTAAGGAGACATCAGTTAGCTACAAAGATACGTATGAAACTTTGCGGCCTCTTTTTATAGGTGGATAGTCTAGTGCTGGTCCAAATGATGCAATTTCTCAACCTTTGCAGGTTCCACATGATGATGCAAACCATTCCATTTTTTATGAAAATTTACATAATGCACTTGTTGATGAGAGGTCTGATATAGAGGAGGCAAAAACTATGCCTAAATGTCTTGTGCACACTTTTTGAGATAGAAAATTAGATGCATCTTTATCATATTGTACTCATTTAGGCTCTCATAATGCTTCTTTTGCATGAGATTGCTACGCAATGGCTACGTCTAGTCTTTGTGATGTGAATGAGCCTATTTCGTTTGATGAAGCACACAATTCAAAAAATTGGATGGTTGTTGTGCAATGAGAATATGATACTATTATGAAAAATGGTACATGGTCTTTATGTGACTTGCCTCTTGGAAAGAAGGCCATTGGCACTAAGTGGTTATATAAGTTGAAGTGTAAGACTAATCAAATAGTTGACAGGTATAAGGCTAGGCTTGTTGCAAAAGGTTATGCTCAAGAAAGAGGCATTGATTTTGATGAGACCTTTGCTCCTATATGGTGAATGACTACTTTTCATAGCATCTATGCACTTGAAACTCCTCATGGTTGGAACATACATCAACCTAAAAGATTAGCTTCAAGAGGTAAAGCCTTGAATCTTATAAAAATCAAGAATATCTTTTATAAGATTAAGTAAACAATTCCAAGCATTATTTACTTGTGCAAAGTTTTCAAACGTAAACATGGAAACTTTATTAAAGCACTTTTCTTAAGACAAGAAAAGTATGCTTGGTGGTCTTTAAGATAAGAAAAACTTAAACAAGAGATCCAAGCAAAGTAATCTTTGGAAATTAAGCTATTTCCTAAAGATAAGCTAATGAAAGAGTCTAATTAACTATTTCATTAGTTATATGAGAATGTCTTTTGGACAAGCAAAGCCTTAAGTCTTGGTCTTATCCAAAAGTCTAGAATTCCTTTTGAAGATCTTTCCAGTAAAGGAGAAGATTCCAACATGAATCATTGAACTGGAAAGCAAAAGATTCCAGGATGAATCATTTGCTTCAAGTTATAGCTTAGTATTACTTGATTCCTTGGTAGGAATCAAAAAGTTCTTGAAAGAAAAATCTCCCCAGATGTGAGACTAGCATCTTTCAAGAGAAGTTTTATAGCAAGTAGTTCCCAGCAAATCCCTAACCACCAGTTTTGGTATGCAAGTCCAATAAGTGATATAACCTTAAGGTATATCAAAGATTCTTAGCTTTGGAATCTGAAAAGCATTAGAAAATGCTTGGACTTAAGTTGAGGGAAAGATCTCTAAAATCCTGCAGGTAAGCAAAGAAGCTTAAGATAGTTTAAGAGATCTTAAAAGATAAAGACTAAGTCTTTATTTTTGTCGCCAGGATCAACCAGACTTGATCAAACTTGGCCATGATTGTCCAAGAATGTGCGATTAGAACTACTCTATAGATTGCCCAAGTATTGGCAGTAAAAAAATTCCGTTAGGAATTATTCACTCAAGTTCCATTTATTAAATGGAAAATTATGAAAAAGTAAGCTGTTCCCAGTCTGAACAGAGTGAAGTAATTCCAAGTATGTAGTCTGCAACCGTGAAGACGGTACTTAAGTCTGTGGAAGGTAAAACATAAGTGTTTGCCTATCCTTAAAGGGATTTTGGTACAAATCCAGAAAGCATGAGCGGATGCTTAGACTTAAGCAGTAGAGAGATTCCTGTAAAAAGCCCCGGCCGGGATAGGTACCTAAAAGCATCAGTACAGAAAGGAATCTAAAGACAAGAAGTCAAAAGCTCTTGTCGCTACAAAATTGGTCAAGAATAACCGATTGAACTTGAATTTGAGAAATTCAAGAACTTGGAATTCTGATTGGTTTTCATTTGAAAACCGTAGCAAAAAAGGATTGGAGATATTCTATTAAAGGTTTTTCAAGTTCCCAAGGTTAAGCACAAGATCGTGAAACGATCATGTCAGGGGATTAAAACCTAGAATATCAAGATAGAGATAGTGCCTGAAATTGCAAAATTCTTGTCAAGAATTAAAGCTAGAAGGTTCTCTATCTAGAGCTGTTGTAGACTTTAGGATAACATTCACTCACACGTCAATGTGAGTATAAAATAGGGTGGTATGGGACACCAGATTTTATACTCAGATTGATGTAGGAAAGATGGTATGGGACATCGGACCGTGAGATGATGATTATCTTTTGTCTTCTTTTGGATCTTGAAGTTAGGTTTGATATTCAAGGGAATTAAAACTTCAAAGACGGAGGTTAAATTCAAGAAGGATCTCAAGATACTTCAAGATGACTTGGATCTTGAAGTTAGGTTTGATATTCAAGGGAATTAAAACTTCAAAGACGGAGGTTAAATTCAAGAAGGATCTCAAGATACTTCAAGATGACTTCAAGATTAAGGAAACTGAAGATATGAAGTAAGTAACTTCCAAGATCTTCTTAGAACACTTCAAGCTTAAGTATTATTGATCAGAAATATTTGATAAATTTCTGAAAGAAGTTGGACTTTGACTTTGAGTTGCTCTTTTCAACCAAGGATTTTATTGACTAAGTCAAGCACCAAGTTTCTAGTATAACTTAGTAAATTCACTCTTTTGACTCAAAGAAATGCATAAGAATTGCATTACTAGTAAGGAGTCAGAAAGACTGAATTGGATTTGAACTTAGTCTCAAGTGAAGCATTATTTGAAAACTAAACTCATCGATAGAACCTCAGTGGGTCGACACACTGATGTTGGTTACCACACTAGTATCTTGTGGTTGGATGATGTTTTTGATTTTCTTTAAATTTTTTTTGACAATCCAGCTTATTTCTCTTAAAGATAAAGACAATGCTTCAATATCCTGTTGAAATAGATCTTTGAAAAGTTAAAGTCCTGAGTCAACTAGACTTTGACTCATAGCAAGTTTATGTATATTCGAAGTTTGAATTGGTTGTACAGAGTCTTAGTTATTTCTTTCCGCTTTCCAAATCTTTTGAAATTGACTCAGATATAGTATCTGATTCCTTTTGCAAAAGACCAGGGTTAGCCGGTTAGAATAAAGTAACTAACTTGAACATCCTAGATAGATGTTATGTACAAGAACCTTTTCAATCTTCAAAAGATGATAAGTCTAAGTGGACTTATTCATTTGAGTTTGCTTCAAGTTATAGCATAAATGATTTCCTGGAGTCCAGTATACTCTAGAATAGGGAAGTTAGGAATTGCTCATCAGATTGACAATTCCCAAGAACTTTCAGTTAAAAGTCTTTGAGAAAAGTGTCCTAAGTTGGACAATTTTCATTTTGAATTTGAATTGGTGAAGTTAGTATGGTTGATTCCACCGAAATGGTAAACTTTCTCCTACAGTTTACATAGGATTTTTTCAACTCATTGGGACAAAGTAGTCCTCTAGTCGGGTGAAAAAATCAAGTAACTGTTAGATAAAAGTAAACCATTGTACAGACATCTAAAGCTAGATGTATGGGACAACCAAACTTCAAGTTCTCCAAAACAAATTCAAGTGAATCAAGAATTCTCAAAGGGATAAGAATCCCACCTTCATTACTAAGCCCATGCACCAGTTATGCCTAGAAATGGACTAGTAATTTGAATCCACCTAGTTCACATGTTTGTGCCTAGATCGCACATCCAGAAACTGTGAATTAGCCATGGATGTCATTAGATCCACCCTCATTATTCTTCACTAGTTTGTACTTTGTCCCGTTCATCAAAGTACAAAACCAGATAGTGTTTTGAATCATTTGGGCAAGGATGCCACCACAGAGATGAGACATGTTCTTCCAGTTCTAGAACATGACCATGTTCTTCCAGTTTTAGAACATGAGGCTCGGGGGTTGCCTACAGTATGTATATAGCTCTATTTTCGAGGACGAAAATCTTTTCCAAGGGGGGAAGAATGTAATAAAGTAATTCTATGATCCAAGGGTCTAGCCGGTTCAGACAGATCTGAAATCGGATACCGTTTGGTCATCCGTGTGTATGACCAAAGATCTCGAGTTTAGACTTACTAGGAGGTCTTGTGCTCTTGTGAACAAGTGATCCACTTAGCTTAGTGGTTAAGTCTCAAGGATGTGAAGGAGGAGGTCTTGGGTTCAACCCCCATGGGGTACATGGGGAGAGTGTTTTGCCCAAAGAGCTCTAGAGCCTTCTAGAAGCATCCACTTGAGTTAACTCGAGTTAACTGGGACACTTGGCGCACATATAGTTACATGGCTGACACTTGGATGGTTAGTATCCACCTGCCCAAGAAGGCAGTCCCCTGGAGAGAGCTATATATAGAGGCATTTGGTTGGGAGGAGAGTCATCTCTCTAGCATGTGGTGGTCGTAATCCTTGCTCTCTTGCATCTCCTGAACTTACTGAAGAAGTTCAACATGGAGAATTGCAGAGAAGCTTCAACACCGCTTGAAGTAAACCATAAACTCAGTAAATATAGTGGCACAGAGTTTAAAGATATGAAGAAGTATCAATCGTTAGTAGGAAGCTTAATATATGCTACGCTAACAAGACCGGATCTCAGTTTTCCGGTGGGAGTTCTCTCACAGTTTATGCATTGTCCGACAGATCAACATTGGGTTGCAGGACAAAGAGCTCTCAGATATATCAAAAGAACTATAAAGGAAGGATTATATTATCCTTTTACGTCAGATATAAAGCTCAGAGCATATAGTGACTCAGATTGGGCAGGAAGTCAAGATGACCGAAGGTCAACGCACGGGTATATGATATACCTAGGAGATAAGCTGGTAAGCTGGTGTTCGAAGAAGCAACACACAGTAGCTTTATCGTCAACAGAAGCAGAATACAAAGGACTGGTAGAAGCAGCAAAAGAAGTGATATGGATGCAGACTTTACTTAAAAGCATGGGTATAGATCAAAGTATACCGATCATACATGGAGATAATATGAGCTCGCTGTATCTTGCAGCGAATCCTGTGTTTCACGCAAGAACAAAACACATAGAGATTCAGTATCATTTCCTAAGGGAAAAAGTAATGGAGAAAGAGATAGAAATTGTCTATACTCCTACGAAAGATCAGATTGCAGACATTCTGACTAAAAGCTTGGATGGAACAAAGACGAACAGATTCAAAGAGATGGCAGGAATAAAAGAAAGAAAGATATATGAAGGACCGGAAGAGGTCAAATTAGTGATTGAGGGGGAGCTGTTAAGGAAACACTCACGAATTTGACGCAACAGACAAAGAGAGACACAGAATCTTCTGGAAAATCTATGCACAGGTGTACAGTATGCGAAGTTAGTGCACGGTGTGCGCATAACAGAGCAATTAACCGCGGCGGGCGCGTGAGGCGCGCATAATGCGAATTGAAGAGTAACAGCACAGAGGAGCGCCAAAGAAAGTGTATATATATACAACAAGTTTTTGAAGAACAGAGAGAGAGAATAGTAGATGATACGCAGAGGAGAACGAGAGACAGATATAGAGAAGACGCCATAGATCGCGTATGAGTGAAGAGAGAGTTAGAAGTTCTCAGATGACGCCATAGATCGCGTATGTACAGATGAATAACACAAGCCTGAAGTGTCGGGTCTTTTCATCTGAAGAGAGATGGTAATAAGAAACTAATCACTGTAGGAGAGTTTCTGTAGCTTGAGCAAGAAGAGGCCAAGCTTACTTGTACACATCTTCTCTAATCGAAAACACATGTTCATGTGGATGTCTGCGCGTAATCTTTACTTGTGAAGAATTTGAAGCTATTTTGTATTACGATAGGAAGCTTCGTTTATCGTTAACTGTCACGACTTGTTACTAAACGTGCTTCAGTACCTTCTCTGTAAACGCATGTTTCGGTGAATAACAGTTTACTCAGTAAACATATTTCAGCAATTTCCGGTCTGTTACAGTTTTCTCAGAAAACAAGTTTTTCCGGTAGAACAACGAAGTATAACTCGTAGCAGAGTTCGAAGCCTTGTATGAGAGATAGCTCATTGTTGCTTTTCTTGACTTGCTTGTCTGTAGTTATGACCTTGAACATTTTAATTCACTTGCCCTTGCATGTACTGATGTGTCTCTTCTAGGGCTGCAGAGAGGTCTCTCTTGGTGATTGGTATTTGGGCTACAGGAATCTTTGGCAAAGTATGTGTCCTCTTTGATTGAGGTGTAGCCTCGGCTTCTTCCTCTCTACGGCGCTTTGTACCCCTCATGGGTTTCTGTGAACTGGTTCCTACTTCTTCAACAACGATAGCTGTTTTCTTTTTCTTGGAAACCGTAGCGGACTTGGCATATTGGGCTAACCCCTCTGAGGTTGGCATCTCACGCAGGCAGTTTTTCATATCAAGTGCGTCATAGATGAGTAAGGTCAAAGCTGAACTTCCATTGAGAAACTTTTTCTGACCCCACTTCTTCTTGGCTTCAAACAATCGGTCTTGAACATAAGGCGTCATGTTTACTTTATTGCCGACTTGTCTCATAGCATGTGATAATAGTTGTACGACAATCTTTTGAGGTGTTGTGTATCTATGCATACCAGGAAAACAAAAGTGATGATGCACTAAGCGGACAACATCTTCAATATCCGTTCTGTTGATATCCAAAAAGGATCTCTTTTTTGGATCATGACATTCCTCCTTGACATTGGTGATTCCTTCCTTATTCCATCCAAAAGCTTTGTTGATTAACTCATGAGTGAATTGAATGGTTTTCCAGGTACCCACTTTGTCCAATACTCGTGCCTCAGGAACTGATATCCTATTCGCTGCAGGCTGAAGTGTGTTCATCACTTGCGTGCATCTTTGAAAATCTGGCAAATAAATAGGCAGTTTTAGAAATGCCTTGATTCCTGCTTGTGTCCAGACATCCACCATGCGAGGTAATCCTTGTATGATAGTCTTGAAGTCTTGCGACATAATAGGGAAGTAGTGATCCCTATCCATTATCTTGATGGTAGCCATGAAAATGAGGTCCGACATTGGTTGGTCATCCAGAAACCAATGGCCTCTTACTTTTGTTATAGATTCTAGTGGAAGAAGCTGAAACTCCTTCTCATGAGTCGCTTCGGAATTAGTAGATGCCATTTGCACTCAATATAGAGTATGAATTAGTGGCCAGATAGTATCAGAAATCCTTCTTCATTTGTCTTTCATAAGATTGACATTGCTCCGAGTGAATGGTGTCGTCCCTTCCCCGTGGGTGTGAGAAAGGTATTACCTGGGATTTTTTCATATTTTTAGATATTTTTATGTGTTTGTCTGAAAAGAAAAACAAAAAAGTTAGTTCATAGTCGAAGCCGTTATTAATTTTTTTAGTAATTTTCTTTAAATTATGTACAAGTGCTCTCCTATTTCCCAAGCGGAAAATGTGCTTCACTATCCTGAAATAGAAGAATAGCGTGCCGAATGCTTGGCCGTGTAATGTGGCCCTATCATGCATACTTTGGATTCTGGTAACTCCAAATGCATGAAACTCGAATTATTTGGTAGATGTATACAGCTTGCTTTGTCTTTCAGCATCCAAATCTGCTTTATTCTATTGAGAGAAATCGTGTTCCCAACCTTCCTGGTGAATGTGATGCTTCTCAATTGTTGCTTCTGCTTTGTTTGCTTTTTGAATCTTGGAATGACATGTGAATTGTATGTAGACTCCAGCTCTATCCTGTAGCAGTTTAGCTTCCGTCGCTTTGCCTTTAGATCATACTGATTTTCCTTGTTCATTGGTTCGTCCTTTTTAATGATAGTCCTTTGAGTACATGACTTTGGAATCCATATTTGTGTGCGGTCCGACTAGGCGGCTATCACCTTCTTTGGAATCCATACTTTAGCAATTCTTTGTGGAACTGAATATCCAGAGCGATTTTCATATTGGTTCTGTGGGTTCTTCTGCTATAGCAAGTAGTTCTTCTGTTGAAGATATGCATCCATTTGGTCCTTCCTTATCCAAGCTTGTCGAGTGTAAGGAATGGGACATATTCTAATAGGTGCAGACTTGTGATTACTCGTAGGACTAATCTCTCTTGTGCATGATTCTTCGCTAAGGCTGTTTTTCAGATAGAATGACACTCTTGTGACTTGCTAGATTAGAAGATGGTATGCAAGCAGGATTTGATGTGTCCTCACATGAAGTACTTGATGAAGGGGTTTCTGTAGTGCTAGTGAACATACATGCATCACTTTGTTCATTTGAGTGAGTTTTTGGCTCTATACTTGCAGCTTTGATTGGTCGTTCGTCTAGCATGCTGAATACTTCACGATGTCCTATCTTGGCTGAGATGTATCCTAAGGCCAATTGGATAGTCACTTCATATTCGTATATCCAGTCTTGACCTAACACCAGCTCTTCCAATAAGTCCTGGTCATGACATACTAAGAGTTTTTGTTCCATTGTGTTGTTTCCTAAGTGTAGAGGCAAGATAATCTCTCCTATACACTTGGTGCTTTTTCCTCCTATTCCAACGAGCTGTACTTTTGATGAACGTAATTCTTCCTTGAGTTGCCGAGTCAATGAAAATTTGATGCAGCTTATAGCGGCTCCTATGTCAATGAGAGCATCCACTAAGTGGTACTCCGTTTTTCTGGCTCCCAAATTCAAATATGGTTGTGTCCTCTGTTGACCTAGGTTTTCGGTGGCTCTAAAATTAGCCATTGGGATGAGTTCCTCTCCTTTGCGATATCTCTCATCTCTCTCTCTCATCCACTCTTTTCGTTTCCTAATCCGCTCTAGTGCTTCTTGTCTAGCTTCTTTTTGTATCCTTTCCTCCTCGATGCGTCTATTCTTGCCCTTGATTAATCGTGACATTGTTTCTTCAGTCAATGGTTCTAGATATTTTTTCACTCGACACCCACTGATATAGTTTGGTAGTACTTCTCCATCTAGGGTTGCTAGGCTGATGGCCCCGCTGGTGGATATGCGATTGATGATCAACGGGCCATATCCTCTCTTCTGCAACTTCTTAGCATGTTGTTTCAGAGTATATACCAAAACTAAATCTCCTTCCTTCAAATTTTTATCTTTAATATGAGCATCAAAGTAGGCTTTCTGTCACCTTTTAGCAGCATAAATCCCAGCTACAGCTTGTAACCTAGTTTCATGTAACTTCTCTATTTGATCTGATTGAGCTGAGAGTTCATGTCCATTCCACTCATAGGTTGTTGCTACCCTGAGAGTGGGTATTAAGAAATCAATTGGTAAAATAGCATTCTGTCCATATACTAGGTTAAAAGGTGTAGTTCCTATGGCTGTTTTGTAGGCTACTCGAAATGCCCATAAAGCATGGTGTAATTGTTTATCCCAATCGGATCTACCATTGTTCACAATTTTTGTGAGAACTGTGCATAAGATTTTATTGGAACTTTCAGCTTGTCCATTGGCTTGTGGGTGATAAGGGGCTCATTTTTTATGAATTACCAAGAATTCATTCAGTAAGGCTTCTATAACTTCATTCACAAAGTGTGTACCTCTATCACTCACAATTTCTATCGGTAGTCCAAATCTAGTGAAAACGTTCTCGAAGAGAAACTTGGCCGTAGTCCTTGCATCATTTTTCTTGGTTGCTTTGGCTTCAACCCATTTGGTCAGATAGTCTGTGGCTACGATTATGTACTCGGCGTGGGATCCTTTAGCTGGTGGGCTAATAGGTCCTATGAAGTCTATCCCCCATTTAGTAAAAGCTCTAGCACTCATCATGGGTTTTAGTGGCATTTCATCCCTTCTAATTGGATATTTCGTTCGTTGACATGTATCACATCGTTGAACATATGTGGCTGCATCCTGATGTAAAGTTGGCCACCACATTCGAGCAAAGAGGATCATTTTTGTTGTCTTATCTGTAGAGAAATGTCCTCCTGCAGCTCCTGTATGTGCCATCTCTAAAACAGCAAGATACTCGTCTTCATGAATGCACATTCGCAAGTGATTATCTCTTCCTCGTTTAAAGAGTTGTTTTCCTATAAGAGCATAGTCCTTGCTTTGTTCTACAAGTGCTCGTTTTCTTGCTAGAGTGGCTCCTTCTGGGTATTCTTGGGTCTTTAAGAACTTCACTAGAGGCATGCTCCATCTTGGCGCTACAGTGGAGTAGCATAGAGTGGAGTTCTCTTCTGGATTCCGTTCTTGACAGGTTGGGAAGGCTGATACATAGTTATGCGCATCCCTCTGCATGGTTGGCCAATATATGCCCAATCTCCTTAGTGTTTTCCATGTTCCGTTCGCATTTAGATGAGTTTCCCATTGATTTACATGCGCTTTCTGAAGCCACATTTCCTGTTCCTCTTCTTCTACGCATCTCATGAGTAATCCATTTGAGTCTTGGTGATACAAGCTTCCAGCAATGATATGAAGGTTTTTAGTCTTCCATAGGTCTTGAGTTCGGTTTGGTGTGATCCCATCTTTAGGTCCATGCGTGAGTATGGGGATCAATTTTTCTGCCCACTGGGGACATACTTCGAGGTTAAATAGGTACGTGTCTGGTAGATCATCGGGTACTCCTATGGGTGGCTCCCCATGTGTCATTCTTGATAGGTGATCCACTCTTATGTGGGTATTTCCTTTCTTGACTACTACATCAAAATCAAATTCCATCAACAATAGAAACCATCGTACTAGTCGTCCTGTATTACAAGGCTTGTTGACTAAGTACAGTAGGGCTTGATGATCAATGAAGAATTTGAATTTGTTTGCCAAAAGATAATGTCGGAACTTTTTTACTACATACACCATCCCTAGGCCTTCTCTCTTGGTTGTTGTATAATTGCGCTCCGCTTGATTTAATTGTCTACTGGCATAGGCTATAGGGTGGTCTAACTTTCCAGTATCTGCAGGTTGAGCTAAGATGCACCCAATGGCAAACTTGGAAGCATCCATGTGGATATGAAATGGTTTGTTCCAATTAGGTACTCGAAGGATTGGGGCTGAACTCAATCGACTCTTTAATTCATTAAATTCTTTTTCACATTCTTCAGTCCAGTTAAACTGTGTCAATAATGCATAAAGAGGTCTAGAAATTATGGCATACATATGTATAAATCTTCGGTAGTATCCGCAATGTCCCATAAATGCTTGTACTTATTTAGCAGTCTTTGGTCTCGGTAAATCCAGAATTACTTTGATTTTGTCTTCATCAGTTGAAATTCCATTTTTAGAGACAATATGTCCTAATATATTTCCTTGTCGAGCCATGAAGACACACTTTTCTGGATTGAGGCATCCTCGATATTGTCGACATTTGGCAAAGATCCTTCCTAGTTCAGGGATATGCTCTGATCGTATCGCTGAATAAGTACATAAATCATCCACATATACCTCCATACTCTTTCTCAAGAACTCCTTGAATACATGACACATCAATCTTTGGAAAGTGGCTGGGGCATTGGTTAGGCCGAAAGGCATAACCCTAAAGGCGTATACTCCCCATTCAGTTGCAAAGGTTGTTTTATGTTGGTCCTCAGGAGCAATGGCTACTTGATTATAGCCTGAAAAGCCGTCCAAGAAACTATAAACTTCCTTCCCTACCACTCTTTCCAAAAGATGATCCGTGATGGGTAATGGGTAATTATCCCTTATGGTAGCGGCATTTACTTTTTTCAGATTTATGCATACTCTTAACTTACCATTCTTTTTCGGTACGACCACCAAAGGCGACACCCATTCCGTGTGTTCAATCTCATATATGAACCCAGCTTCGAACAACTTATCTATCTCTTCCTTTATCTTTGTTGAGTAAACATCGTTATATGTGTAAGGTCTTTGTTTGGAAGGTTTAGCTTCAGATGTCATAGGGATTCTATGAGCACATATAGATGGATCTACTCCTTTCAAGTCCTTATAGGTCCAGGCAAAGACATCCCTATATTCCCTTATGAGTCGTATTAACTCTTGTTCTTCCTCCATTGAGACGTCCTGTCCTATAAAAGTACATCGTTCTTCTCCTTCCTCTAAGGTTACTACTATTTTCTTGGTCTGCTCTTTGTTGTCATATGCTATTCCTCGCTGTGCTTCTCGTTTTGGCATTTGAATAGAAACTCTCCTCTCTTCTACTTCATATTTTTTGAAGTGGGTGGGCACTTCAAATTGTTCGTGAGGCTTGTTTTCTTCATCATTTTTTGCTTTTTCTAATCCAAGCTCCTCTTCCTGTGTTGGTTCTTGATTTATTTCATTAGCTATGTGTAGCTTAGTGATGAGTAGCACCTCCTTTAATGTCAATCCGGGAAGACGTGAGAATGGTATGAAGACCTTGAGCAAGTGGCGGCACAAGTGCGTGAGTGAGAAGCACACTCGCATGCACACACATACACACACACGCGCACACACGGCAAGACAAAGAGGGAGAATCAATGGAGTTCTTAGATTACTTTCCAAAAGCTCTTACAAGTTTGTTTCAATTACAATCTAACCTAAAAAATGAGCTCTCTAGCTCTTTTTATAGTTTTTGGCTAAGTGTTGACCCTGTCCAGACCTAGTGTCCGGCCTAGTTAAAAATTAGGTTCCAGGGCTTATTTGAGGGCTCAAACGATATCTAAAAAATACGAAAATTGGCAGGTAGATACTTCTAAAGCTCCTCAAGCTCAAGGACTCCTTGGCTTGCACAAAATGGAGCTACAAAAAGATGAATTGGTATTTACAATGGTGTTTAGTGATGAAAATCACTTTTAATGGGTGTAAAGGATTTGAAAATTTAAAGGTTGCCTTAGTGCTAGATCTGCGTGAGTGCTCGTACTTGCTTCTTCATGAGGAAAATTACTAGCCTATTTGCCAGATCTTCGTTGACTCCCTTGTCTGCTGCTAACACCCCCCCCTCTCTCGCGTCTGTCGTCCCTGACAGACCCTTGTTGTGTGGGTTTCTGAATGTAGTACTCGACGACATCCTGCGCTAAGTGGTGTTCGGCGATTCTCAATCCTTTGGCCAGATCTGTGAGTAGAGCATCCCAGTCTACCGGCCCAGGAACCTCTGGATGTGGTATACGTAGCTTTTCGGAATGGAGAGCTTGTTCCACTGCAAACAACTGCAAGAGATGGGATGGTCTGGGAATGAATATCTCGGAGTGATATTCCCAGAATCCCATGACAAACATCTCTTCAAACGTTTGTTTGAAGCAGGCCGGTAGATATTTGATGCGAGCGTGCCATGCATACACAACATTAATCGATGGGGTTGTGCTCATGTCGTATACAAGGTCCTAGTTACCTTCGTTAAATCCTAGTGCTGAGAGATGCGGTTCCTTGACATTTTTGAAGGTCCTGAAGGTGACTAGCATAAGTTCGAAAATCTTCAGGCACATCTGAGTCATGACATCAGGTACATTCTTGAAACGGACCCCCCAATGTCGAATCGTCGAAATCATATATCCAATAGTAGGTGGGCCCTTCGGGGGTGCGAAGTACACATAATTGAGCCACTTCTCACATCCTTTAATTGTTAGCACAGTTTGTGTGTACTCCGGCCATGATCTCCTTCGAAATACAGGACAATAACATGGGTTATATTTGATGTACAATGGCATGTTGTTCCATGTTCTTACCATTTCCGGGTATGTTTCCAGCAGCCGAATTCTCCACGTGGGTTGGCGAATATGTCCCTGCTTGGCGCTTTCGGGGATGTCGTCAGGTGCAAATTGTGTGGCAGAGGTTGGTTCCCTTGAGGTGTGGTGCTTGATCTCCGCATTATAATCTGCCATTAGCACGCACAAAGGAACATACAGGTCGTCCGATGGGCCGATCCACCTATGGTGTGACAGATTCTTAAAATAATCGGATTTTATTACAACCTCCTCCAATTTTGACATCAATGCGATTTGGACTGCCACCCTGTCATCATGCGTCGTGGCTACTTTCTCTAATTTTTGCATCCATTCAGGTGCCTCAATTTCAATTGTGTCCATGCCCTGTTCCGTTCGCTTACCTCCGGGTGTTGGCATCGGGACATAGGGATCCTCGAATGTTTCTTCTACTTCAATTGGCACAAGATCGTCAGGCTCGGGCTCTACCAGAGGGGAGGGCTGACGCTCATATTGCATGACCTTGCTGCGTAATTCCTCAAGTTCGGCCCGGAGTTTAGTGACCTCTTCAGCTGTTTCTTCTGCGGTTATGCTCTGGCTGGGTTCTGTCTGTCGGGTGACCAACTGTCTTCGTAACTCATCTCTCTCTTTTTCTAAAGCAGCATGGGCCTCCATTAGATCTGCATGAGTTTCTAACACCACCTTCATATTCTCAGAGGGAATGGCCTTAAATCGCTCTGGGTCAATTTCCTGTGGGGAACCCTCCATGGCCGCTTCCAGATTTTCTTCGTTCTGTTTCTGTAATCTTTTATTCTCCTCTAGCGCTGTAGACATATGCTTGCGGAGGAGGCCCAAGTTCCGTCGAAGTTTCAGGTTTTCCGTGATCTGAGAATGTAGCAGCTCGTCCATGTGTCGTCGTTCTTCATCATCTGCTTGGGGTGGGTTGGCTTCTAATTGTGCGTATTGCTCCTGTAATGTCACGTGCTGCTGTTGTAGTAGCTACTTCTGCTCTTCAAGATCCCTACATCGTGCTTGGAGATCTTCGTGGCTTCGGAAGAGCCTTGTATGTTGGTTGTCAAGGTGTTGGTAGTGTTGCTGAAGTTGGGACATGCATTGATACATATTATTACATACATTATTAAAAGGAATGGTGGGAGAAATGGTGTTGAATGCAACGGGAAAGCGAAAGGGAAAGGGAATTGTGGATGCAGTGCTGGAGAAGGGTGAGGGGGGAGGTGGGGGAATGGGAGATTGTGGGTAAATGGGGGGTGGGAGAGGTGCAGATGTGGGTGATACCTCCATGGATTCAAAAGTGGAGGCAGTGATGGGAGTGACTGTGAACATGGGGATTGTGGTGGCGGTGATAGTTGTGAATGTGTATAGAGGTGTGTGTAATTGTGAACTCCCAGGAAGTGTGATGGAAGTAGTGGGGTTTACCGTGGCTGTGGTTAGACTTATGTGTTCAGTGGAAATAGAGTATGTGGGTTGATTGATGGTTTGTGCGTCGGTGTGTGTAGTGGGTTCGGAGGTGGTGACAGTAGAGGTTACCGTGGTAGAGGAAGGTGAACGGGGTGGATGTGGGGGAGAAGGTGGCAAGGGAGGTGATGGAGGTGCACTCGATGTGTGGGCTTCCTTGGTGTCGTGAATAGTGTGTGCTGTGCCAGTGGTTGTGGGGGTGCCTTGTGGTCCTGAACCTAATACATTCATTCGTTTTCCTGTTCGTGGGGGGCGTCTTCCATATCTTTTCTCTGTCCTTCGTGATTGCGCTAGTGCAGTGTGCACCGTTTCAGGTACTCCCAAAGCATCTGATATCATTTCCAGGGTGGCACGGTATTGCTCGTCCACGCCTTCCTCCTCCAGAATCTGGTTCATGAGGGCTTTACCTGCAGCTAATGATAGCCTGTGTTGCTCTTGGACTCGGTTCATCGTATCGTAGAGCTTCTTTAATGCGTTAGTATAGGCGGGGGCACCTTCCAGTACTTGTAGGGCTTCTTGATCATACTCTTGTTCTTCTGCTTCTGATTGTCCATCCTGTGCCTCCTCATGAGCTTCTTCTTCATCGTCCACATTGACTACATCCGGTTGGCTGGGCTGGGCTTGGTCTGGGGCAGTTTGTTGTCCACCGGCTTGCTCTTCTTCAACTTCCGCATTTACAGCATCTATGATTCTTGCAACTTCTTCGTCTGTTAGATCCTCCAGAGTGAATCCATGCGGGAATTCCAGATCAGTCGGTACTGGTGGAAACACAAGATTAGGGCCATCTGTGCTGTGCCTGGGTAACCTGATAGTAAATGGTTGCACTCGTCGGGGAAGTCTTGGGGTTGTCTCAGGCGTCAGGGTTGCACCGCGAGCTTGTGCACAAGGCATCTGGACGGTGCCTCTCATCTTCTTTGAGGGAGGCCCTACAACTGACAATCTGCGTTGAAATTCCTGTGCTCTGGACCAGATCAGAGCCCTCTGCACCGGTACATCATATGCGAGACATCTGTATACAATTCTTGTAAGTGCACAGCAACCATACAGCACAGATTTTTGCTTCTTATACCATCTCTGATGAGCCATATGAATCTGGTCGATAATCCAGTGGGGCATATTGATGGTCAACTCAAAAGCATCCGCCAGGTAGAGGCTAAACCAGATCTTTTTGGGAGGCATTGTGAACCTCTCCTGCACGGGGAAGGCGAAATGTTGCATGACCATGCGTAAGTGGATGGCAATCGTAGGTGTCATCGCAACCATGTCCTTCAACTTCGTCAGATTCCTGTTCTTCATATTGTCTGGAACCATAGTCTCTTTCTCTGTTGGGATGTGAATACCTCTCATGTCGAGTGCTTCTCTCACCAAGTTGATAGTCAAGCGGAAACGCTTCAGCTCGTTGCCCCTTGTGAGTGATGGGAGCACAAAGGAACTGTATCCTTTCTTGTCTTTGCTGGGAGTGAGGGTACTAATTAAGTATGAGCACCTTAGAAAATCCGGCTTTGGTAGTTGGAACTTGAAGTAATCATAAAGCCCAGCCTTCTTCCATATCGACTTCAATCCTTCATTATTTTGCAGCTTTTCAAACTCCCTCGTAAAGAAATGGTATCTGCCCCAACGTCCATTGAACTCTACCTCAGACTCCCACATGTATGTGCCTTCACCCAGAGGTCCAGCAACGTCACTGAACCAGTGTGAGGTTTTGCCCACCGGCATGGTGTGACCCTGTGGAGGATTCTGGATTGGTATGGCATGCAATGCTCGTAATGCCCCTGGTCTTTCCGTTAATTCCTCCTCGACTGGAAGGCTTTCGATGTCCACCACTTGGGGGCTGGTGTCGGCCTGGGAGCTAGTTCCAACCGTATCTGCCATTTTACCTCTTGCTGCCTGTCTCTGTGAGAATATACAACCATGTGTTAATATTGTTCAGGACAGGGGAGGACCGTTGTTGTTCCCATCACAATATTAACATGAGGGTCGGGAGCGAATAATGGGTTAGTAAGTGTTCGGTGCACGTGTGTGTAGTTAATGCTTGGGTAGTCCTAGGAGACTAATGAAGTTAGTAAGTGGGGATGAATTTACAAATTGGGGTCAGGGGGTTTATTACAGGTCTTAGGCTGCCAATTGCAGTGGATGGGCTTTGTTTTTGGTTTCGTAGAGACTCTAGAGAGCTTTATTGGTATCTGGGTTTGAAAATGAGGCCTTTTAGGGACCCATTTACACTTGATTATATGCATGCTCATGGGCCTTGGTGTGTTCCTGAGTATTGAGAACGAGTGAATACTGGCTGTACGAGTAGATGGGTTATGCTGTATAGGTCGTGGCCTCGGCGTAGCTACTTGCGCCCGCAAGCAAGCCTTAGGCACCCAAATTTGTCTTGATTGTGGGCTAGCCTTCATCGACTTCTTGGGCACCCAAATAGATTTCACGTTAGCAGGAGAATTTCTGCAAGACTTCTTATTAACGTCGTGTTGTTGGTTATTAATAAGAGACTTAGCCCGTGTAGTTGGCGGTGGTGCAACCGGTTGTTCGCCTTTCCGCACCCACACATGGTTTACTTTCTGGGACATTCTGCTGCGCAGGTACTTTTGATCTCGGACATAGGTAGTACTCTACTTCTTCTGCCTTTGATCCACCTTGGGTTGCTGCCTCCTTCTGGCCTTTGGAAAAGAAGGGAGTTCCGTTGCATCCCTGACTCCTTTTTTGCGAATATCATTCCTCTGCAACACATGGTTTTGGACAAGAACAGCATGGTCATCTTCATGTGTACCCCTGGAAGGACCAGGAGTCTGTGCCTTTCCTAGTTCCTTGAGTGCTCCATTGTCTAATTCTACTGTAACTCGACTATGATTGACCCAAACCTGGAGAAGTCCACTTCTTAGGTTTAAATTGACTGCTTGGTCATAGATCCAATCTTGACCCAAGACAAGAGGTTCAGTGAGATCCTCATCTTGACACACCAGTACTTTAACAGTCATTTTCTCATCATGAATGTAGAGGGGAAGTTCCACCTCGCCCATGCAAGGGGTTTCCACGCCTCCCAATCCTATGAGATATGCTTCCACAAGATTGACAGTAAGACACTCTAACAGCACTAGTGGCTGCGCCTGAGTCAATCAAGGCTCTTACGTTCCTTGCACTCTTTCCTTGTCCTATATCTAGGGTTATGAAAGGACGTCTATCAATTATCCTATGCGAGCTTGTTCCTGCAACTTCACACATGGCCATAGGATATCCTTGATCTGCATAGTCATTCGCTCTAGGCTGATCTCTACCTTGCCTTCGTAACTTCATCCTTCTGATGCGTTCTAAAGCTTCTGCTTGAGCTTCTTCTCGAACTCGCTTTTCTTCCTCTTTGCGTTTCTTAGCAGTGTTGAGTCGGCTGAGCATTTCCTCCGTGAGGGGTTCCTGATACAACTTGACTCTGCAACCGCTAATATAGTTTGGGAGAACATCACCCTCTAATGTGGCCAATTGTACTGCTCCACTCGTGGAGATCCTATTGATGATCATAGGTCCGTAGCCTCTCTTTTCTAGCTTCCTTGCGTGTTGTTTCAGTGTATAGACTAAAACTAGATCTCCTGCTTTCAAACCTTTATCCTTCACATGGGCATCGAAGTATGCTTTCTGTCTCTTCTTGGCTGCATATATTCCTGCAGCGGCTCTCAGTCTGGTTTCTCCTAATCGTTCAAGGTCAAAGATCCTAGAGGAGAGCTCATGACCTGTCCATTCGTGCTCTTGTGCTACTTTCAACGTAGGTATTAAGAAGTCCAAAGGTAGCACAACGTTTTGGCCAAATACCATCTGAAAGGGGGTGGCTTAGAGTACCGTTTTGTAGGCCACTCGGTATGCCCAAACAGCATGGTGTAGCTGTTTGTCCCAATCAGAGCGTTTTGTGTTCACTAATTTTGTCAGTACATTGCATAAGATCTTATTAGTGCTCTCAGCTTGTCCATTAGCTTGAGGGTGATAGGGGGCAGACTTCTTGTGTATTACCAAGAATTCTTGGAGTAGATTTTCAATCACTTCGTTCAAGAAATGAGTGCCTCTATCACTTACAAGCTCTATAGGTAGCCCATATCTCGTGAATACATTCTCAAACAAGAATTTAGCAATTGTTTGAGCATCGTTCTTTGTCGTAGCCTTTACCTCCACCCACTTGGTGAGATAATCTGTTGCAACAATGATGTATTCCGCATGAGAACCCTTAGCTGGGGGATTAATAGGACCTACGAAGTCTATTCCCCACTTAGAAAATGCACGTCCACCCATCATAGGTTTCAGTGGCATCTCATCTTTGCGTATAGGATACTGAGTTCTCTGACAGACATCACACCGTTTTACATAGGTATGTGCATCCATGTGAAGGGTGGGCCACCAGAAGCCCGCAAATAGTACTGCCTTGATCACCCGATCTGGTCCAAAGTGCCCTCCTGCTACACCTTGGTGAGCAGTTTCCAAGATCTTAAGATATTCACTCTCATGGACACACAGTCTCAGGTAACCATCTTTACCACGCTTGTATAGATTATCACCAATGAGTGAGTAATCCAGGGCTTCTTCTTCTAAACTCCTTGTCCTAGCCAGAGTCATGTCTGGAGGGAATGTGTTTGTCCTCAGGAAGGATACTAGAGGCTCACTCCAATCTGGCACAATGGATACTTGCTAAAGAGTGGCGTGTTCCACTGGTGGTTTAGAGCAACAGATTGGGCATTCCTTGCACAACTTTTGGACATCAGCTTCCATGGTTGGCCAATGTACTCCGAGTCTCTTTAGGGTCTGTAAAGTTCGTTGCTTTGAGTAGTGTTGCTCCAACGCACCTACATGTGCTAATTGCAACCATTTAGCGTACTCATCCTCTTCTACGCAACAAGCCAAGATCCCTTGATCTGTGTGCTTGTACATACTTCCTGCCATGATGTGGTACTTTTGGGCTTTTACAACTTCTCTATTCCGTGTGTTTACCACTGGATGATTAGGCCCGTATGTCAATACTGGTACCAATGGCTTAGCCCACTGCGGTACAACTTCCAAATTAAACAAGTAAGCATCAGGAAGATCATCCGATACTCCTTGTGGGGCTTCTCCAGATGTGAGCCTGGAAAGGTGATCTGCTCTCAAATGAGTCCTACCTTTTCTTACCACTACCTCAAAGTCATATTCCATTAGCAAGAGAAACCATCTCACTAATCTTCCTGTATTGCATGGCTTGTTTACGAGGTATAGCAATGCTTGATGATCAGTAAAAAATTTGACCTTATTTGCAAGCAAATAGTGTCTAAATTTCTTAACTGCATAAACCATGCCTAAGCCTTCTCTCTCCGTAGTGGTGTAATTTCGTTCAGCTGCATTCAACTGTCTACTGGCATAGGCAATTGGAAGATCCATATTACCTTCACCAGTAGGTTGAGCAAGCACACATCCAATAGCATAATTGGATGCATCAACATGAACATGGAATGGCTTATTCCAATCTGGTGTGGTCAAGATTGGTGCTGAACACAATCTTCGTTTAAGCTCCTGGAAGGAATTCTCACATTCATCCGTCCACTCAAAGTTTGTCAGAAGTCCGTACATGGGCTTTGCAATGACAGCATACATGTGTATAAATCGTCGATAATAACCACAATGCCCCATGAAGGCTTGTACTTCCTTGACATTCTTTGGCCTAGGTAACTCTGCTATAGCTCTCACTTTCTCTTCGTCAGTAGATATGCCATTCTTTGACACTATGTGTCCTAGAATTTTGCCTTGCCTGACCATAAAAACGCACTTTTCTGGGTTTAGGTAGACTTGATATTCTCTACATTTGTCAAAGATTTGTCTGAGTTCAGGAATATGAGTGTGTCTAATGTTGGAATGAGCACAAAGATCATCCACATAGACTTCTAAACTCTTCCTCAGGAACTCCTTAAACACATGGCACATCAGCCTCTGGAAGGTAGCTGGTGCATTGGTAAGCCCAAATGGCATTACTCTAAAGGCAAAAATGCCCCATTCTGTGGCAAAGGCAGTTTTATGCTGATCCTCTAGAGCTATGGCTACTTGATTGTAACCCGAAAATCCATCAAGGAAGCTGTACACTTCCTTGCCTGCCACTCTTTCTAAGAGGTGTTCTGTGATGGGAAGCGGATAGTTATCTCGAATCGTGGTTGCATTAACCTTTTTCAAGTTAATACACACACGCAGCTTGCCATTTTTCTTGGGCACCACAACAATGGGGGATACCCACTCGGTGTGCTCAATTTCATAGATAAATCCAGCTTCAACCAGTCTATCTATCTCTTCTTTGATCTTAGCAGCGTAATTATCGTTATATGTATAGGGCTTTTGCTTAGAGGGTTTAGCATCTGAAGTCATGGGAATGGTGTGTGAGCATATGTCAGGGTCAACACCTTTCAAATCCTTGTAACTCCAAGCGAATACATCTCTATATTCTCTTAGCAAGGCAATTAACGCATGCTCTTCTTCCTCTGTTAGGTCATGACCTATGTACGTACATCTCTCCTCTCCTTCTTCTAGGGCCACTACTATTTTCTTGGTAGTTTCTTTGTTATCATAGGCCTCTCCCGATTGTGCCTCTCGTTTAGGCATTCTTATCATGACTCTCCTGTCATCTATCTCATATTTCTTAAAATTTTCTGGGACCTCAAACAAAGATTCTTCCTCTTCTGGTGAGGCTTCTTTCTTCTTTCGTTTCTTTCCTTCTTCCTTCGGTGTCACATGTGTTGTTAATCTTACATCATTTGTAATCTCTCCATGCCTCTGGGGTTGAAATTCTATTTCATGGAAGTATTCTTCATCTGATGCAAATGGTGGGTCCATAATGATAGACTCGAGATCGAAGTCACTTGCATCCTCAAATGCATCAGGGCTAGGTTCGCATTCTTCTAGATCTGCCTCTCCCATGATTGGCTCTATGGAGAAGACTGAAATGTCATAGCCATCCTCATCACAGTGAGGTGTCCATTGTTCTTCATTGATGGCTACATCCATTGTTGCTAAGATTTCTGCCCAGCCGTGGGGTTCAAATTCCTCGTCAGGAAAGACTACAGGTGCATAGGCTGGGTCTTGAATGGGTCTATGAGTTTCGTTTGCACCTATTTCTCTGGCCTTTTCTCTCTTCTCTTCCTCTACTGCTACTTTGCACATCCATAAGTGGGTGTCTTCATGCATCCATGAGGATCCTGACCCTATGGAATGCACAGATTCCGTATCATCTTTGGCTCTATGGATGGGATTCCACTGGATAGGAGGTACATCTCTATGAGAGTAATCTTTGAGATTGACTTTGGTCATAACACCTAAGTACTGCAGGTACAAAGAATTGGTTCCCCAATCCTGTACCACTTGCAACTGTCGCATAAATGGTCTTCCCAAAATAATCTCATAGGCATGATTTTTGCTGAAGTCACATATAGCAAAGCTATGCTCAAACTCAACACCACAAGTGGTGAGAGTTATTCCTTCTAGCAATCCTAAGGGTCTCTCTATGTGACCATCGGCCATTTGCAATTTCATCCTCGTTGGCCTGAGTGCTGGCTTGCCCCAACGCTTCCAAAGGGAAGTAGTGGCAATTGCAACTCCTGCACCTGAGTCCAAAATTGCCTTGGTGGTGTACTCCTGGTAGGTGATGGGAAGATAGGTGTTCCCTTCTTCACCTTCACACATATCTCCTATCTTGTCCAAGGGAATTTCTGGCACTGTCCTATGGGATCCTACTCGGGAACGTGGTTCTGCAACTTCAGTCACTTGACTGGCTACACATTTCCGCGCTTTTGGTCTATTCTTAAGCAGTTCTTCCAAAGTGAGATCGCGTTGCGCCTTGGTGTTCTTTACTACCTCCGTGTTCCTTGATATGACTGAGTCATCGTTCCTTACCATGACTGTGGGTGCTCTCATACACGTGGACTTTGCTTCCCATGGGCGTGTGAAGTGGGGTAGCTCTTGTATGGAATTAGACTCAAAGTCCAATCTCTCGTGAGACTGAGTACTCTCATGTTCCCCGTAAATAGATGGAATGTCTTGTGGAAATTGATCGTGTGCATCATCCACAAGTTCAAAAGGAGGGGCGATGTTGGAAGCAGCCAGAGGCACAGACGCCACGGAAGCATGTAAAGACGGAGCAGGGAGCCAGGCGGATCAATTTTCCAAACAAATATATTTCTTATTAATTCTTCAAACATTCAACAGTGATTGTTATCACTAATTGTAACATATGTATCATAGAAAACCCCATTTCGTAATCCATAGCTCCATTTTGTGCAAGCCGAGGAGTCCTCGAGCTTGAGGAGCTTAGGTAGAATGCTCGTACCAATTTTCGTGATTTTTAGACATCATTTACCCTTCCAAATAGCCTCTAGAACCTATTTTTTAACTAGGCCGGTCACTAGATGTGAAACCGGTCAAAACTAGTCTAGAAACTATAAAAAGAGCTAGAGAGCTCATTTTTGGGGTTGGTTCATTTTGGTTAGTGTGAGCTTAGAGCTAGTTTGAGCTTGTAAGAGCATTCTTGAGTAATAGAGCTAATTTCCCACCTTCCATTGTGTCTTGCTTGTCTCTTCGTTGTGTGTGTGTATGTGTGTGTGCATCTTTGTGCTTCTCACCTTCACTCTCACATCATCTCACGTTCATGATCTTCATATCACTCCTACCTCTCCCACGGATTGACATTAAGGAGGTGACGCTTCTTAACGTGGTATTTACCATTGTGCTAGAGCAACACCAAATTTGGCGCCGTTGCCGGGGATCGAGTCTAGGACGAATGTGTGATGGTAAGAGTATAGCAAGAAGTGGCGTTGGAAGGTAAAAATTTCAGTTTTTGTTGTTGTTTTTACTTAGTTTTTAGTGTTTTTCACCTTCCCCATACTCCATCTTCATCATCGCATCATCATCTCCATTTCCAAAAAAATCAGAAAATTCACCATATCCCCCCATTCACCTCATTTCCCCTCATTTGTGCATGCGAGAGAGCGAGAGAGAGTTTTTGCGTTTGTATGTGCTTGCGTTTTCTTGAGTTTTCTTGCAGGAACAGAGCTTCAGAGCATCAGGAGAGCTTTCAAAAGGTAAAACATGTACTTTCTGTCAGAAATTTCCGAGTAGGGCGGACCATCGCGATGGTCTGCAACTTTCGGATTTTGAGGTAGGCGACCACACCACGAGGTAGGCGATCCTTGCGCACACACGGCACCATAGTTGCATTTCAAAAATTCGTTGTTTGGTGGACCATCGCGATTGGCTCAGACCATCGCGATTGTGTCGCACCATCGCGATAGGCTCACGCCATCGCGACGGCTCGGCCGGACCATCGCGACGGTTCGCTTTTTCGGACCATCGCGACGGTTCACTTGAGCCATCGCGACGGTCCACTTGGACCATCGCGATTGTCCAGTTGACCCCGCACCATCGCGATTGGCTCAGGCCATCGCCACGACAGTGCCACGTGTCCCGATAGACCATCGCGACGGTTCGTTTTTCGGACCATCGCGACAGCCCAAAATCGGACCATCGCGATTGGCTCAAGCCATCGCATCGCGGACCATCGCGACGGTTCATTTCGGACCATCGCGATTGTCCACCTTTGACCGTTGACCCGCACCATCGCGACAGTCCGCCCGATCACACCATCGCGACGGTTCATTTCGGACCATCGCGATTGTCCACCTTTGACCGTTGACCCGCGCCATCGCGACAGTCCGCCCGATCACACCATCGTGACGGTTCATTTCGGACCATCGCGATTGTCCACCTTTGACCGTTGACCCGCGCCATCGCGACAGTCCGCCCGATCACACCATCGCGACGGTTCATTTTTTGGACCATCGCGACGGTTCGAACTCACGCCATCGCGATCGTTCACTTCGAGCCATCGCGACGGTTCACCTTTTCGGGCCATCGCGATTGTCCAAATCCCACGCCATCGCGACGGTTCGCCCGGACCATCGCGATTGTCCCAGACCATCGCGATTGTCCACCCCCATCGCAATTTTTGGGCTCCAATTTTGACCAATTTTGAGGGTATTTTTGAAAAATTTTTGGACCATTAGACTCATAGGAGACCCCTTAGCTCATATTTGAAGGAAAATTTGATTGTCAGTTTTTACCCCCTAGGGCCTGAACGCGTATAACTTTTTCATCCGAAGTCCGTTTTTTGAGCTTAATAGCTCGTTAGAAAGCTCGCGACGAGTACTACGTGACCTCAACTGTTTTTTTTCCCCTTAAGGATACATCTATTTTTAGATAACCTATTTTGAGGTTCACCTAGTTTGGGACTAGGAAGCCAGGGGGCAAGTATTAAAAAATATTTGGGCAAAAAGGAAGGGACTTAAAAGGTGTACATGCTCAAGTGCTTGATCATTCAATTGTGAATTGGTCTAATATTGGCAATTTTTCAGGTTTAGCAAGGGCAATCAAGGGCAAGCAAGCAAGGCAGTGAGGACAGCAGAGCTTGGGAAGCACGGCTTCTTGGGCAACAGGACATCAGAGCAATCAGAAAAGCCGACTCGAGGTTGGAAGATTACTCAACCCCCTCAGTCAATTCTTAGCTTAGGCTAAACGGTAGTTGTGGATTAACGACGATAGGAACGCCTCAAGTTCAAGATACCTAATTCTTTCAAGTTTAAGACTTAAAGTAAAGGTGTGTGTGACAAAAACCTAAAGAAAAGAACCTAAGTCTGACGGAACGAGAACTCAAAACTATAACGGAAAGTCGAATTCCTGACGCATATATTAAGACAAGAATCCAAAGAAAAATTAAAAAGAATCAAGAATTAATCACAAAGAACCATTGACGATCTAAGTGTGTAATTGAGTGAGCAAGGAAGGAAATTAATGAACCTTAGATCAGGAAGGCACATAGGTAAGTCGGATCGACGAAGCCTTAGATCATCAGAGGCTAGTGTAAGAACCACTGCTCGATCGTGGGCTCAGCAATTGAATAATAGTTATCCCTACGAGTTGAGCTCAGAATCAAGTGAATCAGAAATGGCATTTAACACAGACATACCAGAAGGAGGGTCCAATGTAGCATACCTAGAAAAGCCAGAAGGACCCTATAGAACGCAGCTAGAGTTTCTCCGAACCAACCGATTAGGTGCTCGCATCTATGAGGATGGTTTGCAAAGGCAAGTGGTGCAACTGCACAACCCTGATCAACCCATTGGATTGGAAAGACCAGTGGTGAAATTTGAGAGAGACGCTTACATAGACAAAGAAGGAACCATGTACGTCCTAAGTACGCAACCAAACGATACTAATGAGTTTGGCACAATCCAATTAGAGACGGAAGCGAAATTTCAAGGAAAAGAACCATTAGAAGAACCTAGAACACCGAGAGGGAAATCCGTATTAACAAGAGTACTCATCCCAGAGTGGATCCCTCAAGATAACAGGAGCACCGAGTTGTATGTAAATAAAGAGACAGATGAAGCCTTTTGGAGGTACAGAAAGGAACACCCTGGTGAGATAGGCATCATTACAATCTATGAATTCAAGGACCCAGATACACCTGGAAAGGTTGTATACCTGGATGAGACTTCAGAAAGAGTCTTTGTGGTGCCTGAACGCGCTAAAAACACATACACATGGAGAGGTGAATTGATATTCCCTCCATCTAGAACGAACATGAATACGAGCCAACAAGGGGCAGGAACATCCTCAGCCCATGGAAATCAAAGAGAAGGAAATAACGAGAGACCGGAAGTAAGCTTCACTCATCCCATAGGGAGAGATAGAACAACCACGAACACTAATAGAACGGATAGACAAAGAGATCATGGAATACTAGGTGGTAGAGATGACTTCCCTCTACCTAGACCACGTGAACACGCAAGAGTATTGAGACCCACACAGTTAGTAAAATCTATGAAGAATTATTTTGATGGGACAGGAGATCCCTATGACCATGTTGCAGAATTCAAACAAGTACTAAGAGCAGAACAAGTGGAAGACATGTTCACGCAGTACAACGCATTTGGGCTAACGTTAAAGAATACCGCTTTAACTTGGTTCCAACCATTGCAACAGAGGCAATTTAGAGACATCCATCACTTTTTAGAGTCATTCATCACTGAATTCTCTAAAAGCGGGATTAGACACGACACGTCTTCATTGATTCATAGTTTTAAACAGACCCCTCAGGAAACAGTAAGACTGGCAGGTCGTAGATTTAGACAATATGTTGAACGATGTCCAGTGCAAGAGCTACCCTCACAAGCTAAGCAAGTGTCTTTGTTTTTAGATGGCTTGTTGAGCGCTAAACTACGCTCCTATGTGTACCTAAAAGAACCCAGAACGCTAGAGGAGTGTATAAGAATATGTATAGACATTGAGGACAACCTAGGAGATGAATTAGAACTCTCAAAGGTCTATAAGGACTCGGATTGTTCTTCGCTAGCATCCACAAAATTGTCTAGCTCGATAGAGGACCTAGCAGAAAAAGTGGCCCAAAAACTAGGAGTTTCTAGTAAACAGGTGCCCAAGCTACCAACGAATGTACGTTGTTACACTTGTGGTGGAAATCATTTGGCAAACGTGTGCCCCAATGCACCTCAACCTCAAGCCAACCCTAGTGGCCAATACTGTACAATTGAGAGGAGATATACAAATCATACGGCTCAGGACTTCCCATACAACAAACAAACCGTGAGACAAAACTACCCGCAAACATACCAGCAGCCAGGTAGGTATCAAGGCCAATACAATGCTCAGCCTTATTACTATAGGCCTCCTCAGAACTACCCATACCAGGCTCAACAGAGACCTCAACCCGTCTTAGCTCAGCAGCCACCCCCACCAGCGAATGTCATCTCAGTCAAATACGCTGCTGCAGAAGAGAACCTAAGTAGGGCCTTAGTGCCTTCTTCACCCTTGATCACAGAAAGTGACCCGAACTCAAACAGTTTTGACTCTACTCATGTAACTAGTCCACCAGCTTATTACACGGAGTCACCAGAGCATGTGGAGACATATCATTATGATAGTCCACCAATGGAACCTAGTTGGGAGCCAGATTATACTAATGTGATGTACGCAAACCCAAACCCACGGCCCCAATTGAGACAACAGAGACCACAGGGCCCTAGAGGACCATGCTTTAGGTGCCAAGGAGATCACTTCATAAAGGATTGTCCACATCCCCCAATAGCAAGGCAATCACAGTACTATAGCATCCAAGGCTTTTGTGCCGATTGTGGTAAAGAGCACATAATCAAAGATTGTCCTAAGAACCGAGTTAACGCTTCGAATGTGACACCGATCAACGTGATAGGTATTGTAAACAACGCAGATGGATCCAACCCTACATACGTGCCTATCCAAGCTATATAACCAAAGCCCAGGCACTCTTACAAAACCAACAACTTAATCAAGAGAAAGTAGCCAGAATTAGTGAAGTTGCAGAATCTAGTAGTAAAAAGACGAAATTTTGGAAAGATTCTAGAGAAAGGATAAAGAGAAAATGGAGTAAAAAGATAAGTGAGTTGGAAGGAAGTCTAAGAGAATCTAGAGCCAAAATACAAGAATTGGCCTCACAAGAATTAAATCAAGAAAATCCAGCTCAGAAATCAGGATCAGTTTTAGCGGAACCCATACCAGAAGACCTAGACATGATGTTTCGTGCATATCAGGCTAGAATAAAAGAGGGACCTCAAGTCACGGAAATGAGTAAAAACTACCCTCGAGCTGATCTAGAAATTGAGAGAACTAAACTTTGCATGAAGATGGTAGAGTTAGCACAAGCTTTGTTTGAAGCCTCTAGATATCTTAATTGGAATAACATGGCAAAACCGGAATTGCACTTTCAAGGACTAATGGAGAGGCTAGAACACTTGATAGAAAGCAAAGAGAAAAAGGATCAGCATAGGAACCCTATTGTCCCAGAGACACAGGAAAGGAATGCACCATCCCTGTCTCAAGTACCCAATACAGAAAGTCAAGACCATTTGTCTTCCATATATAGGTACTCACATGAATTTTTGAGGGAAATCCAAGAAGAGAAATGGAGAAAGGAACAAGGAACCCATCCTCCTATTCAAGAAATAGACGACTTGCAGGAACAATTTCCCCAAGACATCCCCTCGATCTATGATGATGTAGAGGTGGAACGACTTAGTGAACCCACAGGATTTGAATCTAATTCTTTACAAGAGTTACCTCAGTTCACAGGACCTTGGGAAGCTAAGTCTATTAGTATGAGAGCACCCACGATAATAGTGAGGAATGAAGAATCAGTGATCCCTAGGAACACGGAAGTGATCAAGAACACTAAAGTACAGTGTAATCTCACTCTGGAGGAATTGTTAAAGGTAAAACCAGAATTGTGGAAGCACGTAGCAAATCAATTCCCTGAGCTAGCTACCACACCCTCTCAGAGAGGATCACATAAGAAGGTACCAGAGATACCCGTGGAAAAGATTGGAGACATAAGCGAAGGAGAGGAAGGTAACACATATCTTCCAATAACCCATCAGGACTACACCACGAAAGCCATCTTAGATTCAGGAGCCGGAGTAGCCATCGCTACTACCGCTTTGTGGAAACGTTGGGGTAAGCCAGCACTCAGACCCACCAGGATGAAACTACAAATGGCTGATGGACACATAGAAAAACCATTAGGCTTACTAGAAGGCATATCTCTCACCACTTGTGGCGTGGACTTTGAGCATACTTTCGCCATTTGTGACTTTGCGAAAAATCACGCGTATGAGATGATATTGGGACGACCATTCATGCGTCAGTTGCAAATTGTACAAGATTGGGGATCTAATTCTTTGTACTTGCAACATTTAGGAGTGACTACTAAAGTCAATCTTAAAGACTATTCACATCGAGATGTACCCCCAATACAATGGAATACCATCCATAAGACACCAGTAGAGACGGAATCCGTGCACTCATTAGAATCAGATCCTTCTTGGTTGCATGAGGATACCCATTTATGGATGTGTAAAGTAGCCAAACAAGAAGAAGAGCGGTTAGAAGCCAGGACCTTAGGTACGGAACAACCTCCACAAACCCTTCAAGATCCAGCCTATGCACCTGTAGTATTCCCAGACGAAGAGTTTGAACCCCATGGTTGGGCAGAGATTCTAGCAACCATGGACGTAGCCATCAATGAAGAACAATGGACACCCCACTGTGACGAGGATGGCTATGACATTTCAGTTTTCACGATAGAGCCGATCATGTGCGATGCAATTTTAGAAGAGTGTGAACCGGACACTGATGCATTTGAGGATGCAAGCAATTTTGACTTAGAATCAATTATCATGGACCCACCCTTTGCATCAGAGGAAGAATATTTCTACGAAGTAGAGACTCACACTCAGAGACATGAGGAGATTACGAATGAAGTGAGATTAGCCACGGAAGTGACTACTAAGAGTGAAGGTAAGAAAAGAAAGAAGAAAGAAACCATATCGGAAAAAGAAGAATCTTTATTTGAAGTACCCGAGAATTTCAAGAAATACGAAATCGAAGATAGAAGAATCATGGTACGAATGCCTAATAGAAAAGCGAATGATGGACAAGTATATGATAACCGAGAGAAAACCAAGAAAGTAATAGTTGCCATAGAAGGAGAAGAAGAAAAATGTACATACATAGGGCATGATCTGACGACTGAAGAAGAAGAAGAGTTAGTTGCCCTATTGCGCGAATATAGAGATGTTTTTGCTTGGAGTTACAAAGATTTGAAAGGAGTAGACCCAGATATATGTTCTCATAGAATCCCTATGACTCCAGATGCAAAACCGACAAAATAGAAACCGTACACGTACAATGATAACTACGCTGCGAAGATTAAAGAGGAGATAGATCGCTTGATAGAAGCAGGATTCATTTACGAAATTGAGCACACCGAATGGGTATCCCCCATTGTGGTTGTGCCCAAGAAGAATGGGAAGTTGCGTGTGTGTATTAACCTTAAAAAAGTTAATGCCGCCACGATTAGAGATAGTTATCCTCTTCCTATCACGGAACACCTATTGGAGAGAGTTGCGGGCAAGGAAGTTTACAGCTTTCTTGATGGATTCTCAGGCTATAATCAAGTAGCCATTGCTCCAGAAGACCAACACAAGACGGCTTTTGCCACTGAATGGGGCATATTTGCATTTCGTGTAATGCCATTTGGCTTAACAAATGCACCCGCCACTTTCCAGCGACTCATGTGTCATGTTTTCAAGGAATTCTTACGCAAGAGCTTGGAAGTTTATGTCGATGACTTATGTGCTCATTCAAATGTAAGACAGACACATATTCCAGAGTTAAGACAAGTATTTGACAAATGTCGAGAATATCAGGTTTGTTTGAACCCAGAAAAATGCGTTTTCATGGTCAGACAAGGCAAAATTCTAGGACACATTGTGTCAAAAAATGGAATCTCCACGGATGAAGAAAAGGTGAAGGTAATTGCAGAATTACCTAGACCAACTAATGTGAAAGAGGTACAGGCATTTATGGGCCATTGCGGTTATTATAGGAGATTCATACACATGTATGCAATCATAGCCAAGCCTTTGTACTCTCTTTTAACCAATTTTGAATGGACAGATGAATGTGAAAATTCATTCAATGAACTTAAACGACGCTTGTGCTCAGCACCTATATTGACAACCCCAGATTGGAGTAAGCCATTCCATGTACATGTGGATGCATCCAATTATGCCATAGGATGTGTGTTAGCACAACCCACGAATGAAGGTAATATAGATCTCCCCATAGCTTACGCGAGCAGACAACTGAACGCAGCAGAAAGAAATTACACCACGACGGAACGAGAAGGATTAGGGATGATCTACGCTGTAAAGAAGTTTAGGCACTACTTGTTGGCCAACAAGTTCAAGTTCTTTACAGATCATCAAGCCCTATTATATTTAGTCAACAAACCATGTAACACAGGACGATTGATACGTTGGTTTCTATTACTCATGGAGTATGATTTTGAAGTAGTAGTCAGGAAAGGAAAGACACATCTTAGAGCTGACCACCTCTCAAGATTAACCTCAGGAGAAGCTCCTCAAGGAGTAGCGGATGAATTACCAGATGCATACTTATTTAACCTTGAGATAGCACCAGAATGGGCTAAGCCTATAGTCCCTATTCTGACATACGGACCCAAGAATCCTAAGATAAAGATCAAAGAAGGAGAGATTACCAAGTCTCAGAGGTACCAAATAATGGCAGGAAGCATATATAAACAGGATAATCAAAAGATTCTTGCTTGTTGCGTGGATGAATCGGAACATACAAACTGGTTGCAATTAGCACACATAGGTGCACTAAAGCAACATCATTCAAAACATCGAACATTACAGACTCTGCATAGATTAGGAGTATATTGGCCTACGATGGAAGCAGATGTCTACAAGTTAGGTAAGGAATGCAAAGTGTGTAGTGAAAAACCACCAGTAGAGCATGCTACACTCTATCACGTGTCTCTCACACCAGACTGGAGTGAACCTTTAGTGACATACTTGAGGACGAACACATTTCCTCAAGGCATGACCTTAGCGCGACAACGTAGTCTAGAGCAAGAAGCTCAGGACTATTCACTTATTGGCGATAATTTATACAAAAGAGGACGAGATGGATATTTAAGACAATGTGTTCATGAAAGCGATTATCTTAGCATACTAGAGACTGCACACCAAGGTGTTGCAGGAGGTCACTTTGGACCAGATAGGATAATCAAAGCCATTCTCTTTGTAGGATTATGGTGGCCCACTCTTCACATGGACGCACATACCTATGTAAAGAGATGTGATGTGTGCCAAAGAACTCAGTTTCCTACTCGCAGAGATGAAATGCCATTGAAACCCATGATGGGAGGACGTGCATTTTCTAAGTGGGGTATAGATTTTGTAGGACCCATTAACCCCCCTGCAAAAGGTACACATGCGGAATACATTATGGTTGCCACAGATTATCTTACGAAATGGGTAGAGGCAAAAGCCACAAAAAAGAATGATGCTCACACGACTGCAAAGTTCTTATTTGAAAATGTCTTTACAAGATATGGATTGCCTATAGAGTTAGTGAGCGATCGAGGCACTCACTTTCTAAACCAAGTCATTGAATATTTGTTACAGGATTTTATGGTGATTCACAAGAAATCTGCACCATATCATCCTCAGGCCAATGGTCAGGCTGAAAGTACTAACAAGATACTTTGTACCGTACTGACGAAACTCGTGAACAATAAACGTTCAGATTGGGACAAACAGCTACACCACGCTGTTTGGGCATATCGAGTGGCCTACAAGACTGTACTCAATGCAACTCCCTTTCAGATGGTTTTTGGTCAGAATGCAGTGCTTCCTTTGGACTTCTTGATACCGACCCTTAAGGTTGCACAAGAACATTAGTGGACCGGCCATGAATTATCAGCGAGAATATTGGACTTGGAACGGTTAGGAGAAACCAGGCTGAAAGCAGCAGCGGGAATATACGCAGCAAAGAAGCGACAGAAAGCATATTTTGATGCACATGTGAAAGATAAAGGCCTAAAAGAAGGAGATTTAGTTCTAGTGTATACGCTGAAACAACACGCACGGAAGTTAGAAAAGCGAGGTTATGGACCTATGATCATTAACAGACTTTCGACTAGTGGAGCAGTACAGTTAGCCACCTTAGAAGGAGATATAATGCCTAATTACATTAGTGGCTGTAGAGTCAAGCTATATCAGGAACCTCTTACTGAGGATATGCTTAGACGACTCACAGTGGCAACGAAGCGTAAGGAGGAAGAAAATAGAATACGAGCTGAAGCTCAGGCAGAAGCCATAGAACGCATTAAGCGCATGAAGCTAAGAAGACAAGGACTAGGGAGAGAACATTATAACCATCTGGAAACATCACCCAGATATCCCATGGCCATGTGTCAAGTAAAGTCAACCACTCATCCTAGCATAGTGGACAGGAGACCATTCATTACAGTTAGGCTAGAGCACGGCAACCCTTGCCAAGAACTCAGGGCTTTAATTGACTCAGGTGCTGCGACTAGTGCGATTAGATGGTCCCACTATAAGGATTCAGGAATAGAAATGCGGCCAATTGAGGCATACCTCATAGGCCTAGGAGGCATGGAAACCCCTTGCATGGGTGAGGTGGACCTCCCTATCCTCATTAAGGATATGACGATGACAGCGAAGCTACTCGTGTGCCATGATGATGACCTGATAGAACCCCTAATCCTTGGCCAAGATTGGCTATACGATCACTCAGTGGACCTAAATCTTAGACAAGGCTCCTTACAGATTGGAACCTTAGAGCAGAAGCGAGTGATACCGCTTGACTTCCCTAACGGCATTCCGCTTGACGGTTGTGACCCTAGACCCTATGAAATACATGCGACGGAAGACCGGAAGATCTTTAATCAGACCAGTCACGTTACGTCTACACCAACCCACTCGGGCTTGGTCATAGACAGTTATCAATCAGAAGGACGACAGGAGATCTTCCCTGGGACTTCCTGCAAACTAGAAGAGACAGTTACCCAACTGCAAGGGCAGATGGACACAATCAGTGGTCAGGTGGGTTGCATCAGCAGCCAAATGAGCACGACACCCTGCGATGCTCATCCTTCCAAACTTGTTGCGGACTGGCCTAGATTAAAGTTAAAGAATGCATCACTTCCTAATGGGCAGGTCACGCAAGTGTTGGATCTCCCTTCTTTTCCAAAGCAGAGTGTCCATCCGACCTCTCACCCTCAACCACGACAGAGTCAACCTCGACAAATGAACCCAGACCGACTGCAGTATCAGAAGACACAACAAGGAAAGCAGTTTGGGCCACCCAAAGGAAGCGGCACCAGACAAATATGGGTGCCAAAAGGACAAAAAGCACCGAAGAACTCCAACCAAGCAGAGATTGACAAGAAAAAGGCAGTGCAGAAACAGAATCGATATCCACCATCCCCTCGACCTTCTTCTACAGATCCTAGCATTCGACAAATTTGGATCGCCAAGAAATACCTTATCCATAGACCCACACCCACGCAGATTTGGGTACCCAAACCATGTATCATAGCTCAACCCATAAGCCATGTAATATATAATCCTCACAAATCTTTCCATTCCTCGATACCACCACACCCGATACCACCTTTTGCCCCTCATCAGAAACCCACCACCCACTCAAGAACTCTTAGGAAATGGATACCGAAGCGTGTCCAACCGTCTTTCCCTAACCCATTGTCTAACTACCCCCCGACTAACATACAACCTTGTACTCAATTACTAACCTTTAAACCTTGTAATAATTCACCCACCAGCATCACACATCACTCATAACCTCATCTCATCAAGAAATGTATGCATGATCTGAAACGTGTAGGAGTCTAGAGACCTGCACTAGTGCTGCAAGAAACATTGCATCCATCACATCACAGCACTTGGCTACACGGGTTACGCATCAGTTATGGAAAGGGATTGCGGTCTCACTTTAATGGGATCATAATTAATTTCCATGCTAATGTGTTAATCTTTTGTAGCAGATCTTTCTCATTAGCGCATCCGTCACCATGCAAACCGACGAAGGAACATCAGGAGCAGGCCCCAGTGTAGCGGCAGTACCCCTCAATGTGCTACGAGCAGAATCACACCCGACTGCTCCACCGCCGGAATTCCAAGGATTTCCAGGGCCCATGCCTATCGACAACCCACCCATGGGCTACACTGAAAAGATACACCGGAACTCTCATTGGTTCCAGGGACTTGCAGGACCCCTTGCGGACGCAGACTTTATATTTGAATCCACTTTAACATTTGATGACCGCACGTGGGGAAAATACCAGTTCTTTTCCAGAGAGTTCGAAGCCCTACAGAGCACCCAGGATTTAACTCACGTTTGGGCCAGAGCAGGCTTCACGGAGTATTTCAGTGATCCTCTGCCCAAACCGGACTTTTACAGGTGCTATTACTTAATCACTACCTTACAGGCCTCAGAGAATAAGGACATCCCAGGAACCTTCATTTTACCTTCTTTAGTGGATGATCCACCATACAAAAGGTTTTACCTATCAAAGGATTTAATCAGAGCGGCCATCAAGATTCATGGAACCCACACACCCACAGATCGAGAAAGATTAATTCCAGATCCTATGAAACGTGGGGATGTCACTAAGTGGGAGGAGATATCAGCTATTACACCTGAGCTATCAAAGCCACTAAGGATATGCATGCAACATTTCGCATTCCCAGCTCAGGACAGATTTACCATGCCCCATAAACAAATCTGGTTTGGTTTGTACTTGGCATGCACGGGACCTCAGACTGTTGATCTGGCAAGCTGGATCATAGATCAAATGTACCTGGCACAACACAGATGGGAACGCAAAAAAGTGCTTAATGGATGTTGTGCACTCACTAGAATTGTGTATATGTGTTTGGCTTATGACTTGCCAATCGAGCGTGCATTAACAGGAGAAGAACTGAAGGCATTCAAAGGAACGACGAAGAAAGCCAGGAAGCCCAGTAGAACACGGGCAGGTAAGCGCATGAGAGGCACCATTCCTTGCCTTCAAGTGCCAGAGTCGCCATCACCACAACCCTCTCCAGAGCGACCACAGACAGAAGCTGCTCCCACAGTACAACCTATTCGCATAAGGTTGTCCAGACCAGTGGTTACGGAGGGCACCACTAGTACCGCTGCACCTCAGGCAGTTGCCACCACAGAACCCACCACCACAACAGCAGAAGCTCCCACCACTATTGGTGCGGAAGCCTTTTCTTTCCCAATACCACATATGGAGGCAGACCCAATAAACACAACATTTGATTTTGAGATGCCTGATGCATTCTCAAACGAATTCCAGTATTCAGAGGCACAACTGTTCTCCCAGGAATATGAACGCCCCAGCTACCCTACCACGCCGCGGGATCTACCACAGGGACAAGCTGTGTCGAGCTCTGAAGAAGAAAGAACCGAAACAGACGACGATGAAGGCGACGATGAAGCCAGCCAAGGCTCACATGATGGACAGACAGATGGCCAAGGCCAACAAACCGACGCACACGGCGACACCAGCACATATGAAGATGAGACTTTCGAAGCCGCAGCGTACACGCTGGCCATAAAGAAATTATATCGTACCATGGAGAAAGTCTGGGCACGGAAGAAGTTAACTGAAGAGGAGAGCCAGGCATTAATTGAACAGGAACTCATCTCCGGAGGATTCGAAGATGCATACATCAAAGGGTTCAGAGAATTAGTTAAATCGGTCGGCTCAAATGAAGCACTCCGGTACTTACAAAGAAAACAACTACCACAGTTTGACCCCCGCCGAGTACGACTACTTTCAAAGCCCGGAGAGTATATTCGCGTACCAATAGGAGCGCAGTCTTCAGCACAAGCCAGGGAGGCACGCCTCGTCCCAGAAAGTTCATTGACCGCAGAAACCATCCTTGTAGATTCCCCACCACGTACTACCGTTGTACATACCACCACTATCCTCGAAATAACATCCACACCTTCTACTCCTCTCTCACCTCATGTATCACCGACCCATCCTGTATCCCCTGCACACCCACCTGCTCCTCCCATATCCACACCAGTCCATGGCAACATAACCACACCCTTTGCCCTGCCAGTTCATGCCACCATGCCCGCACCCACCCCACCTCGTCTACTTGTCAATCCCTTCATCCCTTCATCCTTCCCATCCTTTCCACCACTTTTAAGACAACCTTTTACCTTTCTAACCCCACTAACCTTCTCACCAGTTTCACCTCCTCAACCCACCGTAACCCCTATTTCCCCTCTTCACCAAGCTGCTCCAGCCATTCCCCCTGTAAATTATTCTACATTTGTAAATCCCGTCTTCACACCTACACAACCACCCACTTACACACCGCTTTTCACAGTCACCGCACTCGACACGTCCAATGGCATGGACATATCACCATCCAACTCACCACCACCCACTCCACTCACAGCACCATCATATTTAGGCACGTCACAATTTCCCACAATCACCACTGCATCCACCTTCCCAACCCCATTCCCCATCCCCGCTGCATCTACTTCCACTGCATCTTCAATTAGCACTCCATTACTATTATCACCCACCATAGACACGGCACTGCAACACATGTTCACATGCATGACACAAGTAAGAGATGAGTTCGCATCTCTTGGCAACAACTATCAACAGCTGCAGAGGACTACGAATGAATTACAGTCGCAGCTTAATTCACTATCAATTGAAAATGCCTCACTGAACAGCCGATACCAAGACTTACGAGAGGCCTATCACAAATTAGAACTAGAAAGTGAAGAGAAAACCAAAGAAGCCACGGCAGATTTGGACAATCTACTACGAGCCCAAACGATTAGAAACGCGACACTGACTAGGAATATGGGCCTGCTCAGAAGACACCTAGCCGCAGCCCAGGAGGAGAATGTGAGACTCCAAGCGCAGAACAGAGAAAACTTGGAAGCGGCGTTGGATCACCCAGAACAACCACTAAGTCCGAGCAGATTCAAGGCAATCCCATCCGAATCGATGCGGATGTTGCTAGATGATCATGTGCGATTGCTCGAGGACTATGATCGTATGAACGAAGAGCATCAAAAGTTAAAGGAAGATCACAAGCTACTACAGCTCAGAGAACCGGCAACACAACAAGTACAAGTAGCAGCAGAAGCACCAGCACCTGTGGACCCTGCCCTTGAAATTTTAGAGGAACTCAACGCACTCCGGGCCCAGGTAATAAATCTTGAATCTAGAATTGCAGTCTATGAAGCACCACCAAGGCCAGACTCCCCACCTGAGCTACCAGCTGAGGAAGAAACCGTCACTATCCCGGTGGAGGAGACATTTGAAGAGGCATATGAGCCGATACCCATCCCAGGCGGACGTATCACGGCCGAAGGCCAGATGACATATGAATTACCTACCCCCGCGTGGATGAAGACAGTTGAAGAGATCGGAACGACACATTCGGCCAGAGTAGAGGCACAGCTACATGCCATGGCCATGATTGAAGAGAGAATTTTACAGTCACCATTCTTTGCTCAATTGGCCCCGCGACGATACATATCTGGGCACGAGCTCCAATATAAACCGTACTTCATGTTAATGGCCAAATACCAGTTAGCCATAGAGAAAGAAACAGGGATGAAACCAACGCATGCCACTCAATTCGAGCCGGAGGACTTGCCACCAAGTGCGCAGAGAGGTGAAATCCATCAACCCGACTGGCGCAAAGATTTATTGCAAAACTATCCAGAGATGATGAGCACATGGGTGAAAGCGCCGCTGCACTTAAAATTTAACCCATGCTGGGGACCGGTACCACGACGCCGCTCTTGGACTGCATTCGCTATTAAGGTACAGAACAATAAGCAGTGCCAAGACTGGCTGAATTATCCCTATTTCAAGCCACCAATTGAGTTACCAACAGTAGGCTACATGATGGCGACGATCCGCCACTGGCTCCCTAGGTTAAAGCATATGAATGACATTGCCGCGCACATGACTGTCAAATTTTTTGACATGATGCAAATGATCTTTAAAGTCTTCCGACGCGTCAAGGCTCCCCATGTAAACACCCCGGGCTTTGAGCATGGCAACTTTGATTTAGTCTATGATATGAGCACAACGCCATCGCTACGGGTGTGTTATGCCTGGCACTGCAGAATCAAATACCTACCGGCATGCTACAAGCAGACATTCGAAGAAATGTTCACCACCGGCTTTTGGGAGTACCATTCAGAGGTATTTATAAGCAGGCCCACACATTTATTGCAATTATTCGCCTGTGAAAGAATGGTGTACTCCACACATTATCAGCTCCCACCACCAGACGAGCCGCAACCTATTGAATGGGAGAAACTCGAGGCTGACCTAGCCCGAGGCATTCGTATCTCAGAGCACACCCTCGCTCAGGACCTCCTACAGAACTACATCCGGCAGACCTCACAACAAGGTTCTGTCAGGGACGACAGAAGCGAGAGGGAGGGGGGTGTTGGAAGCAGCCAGAGGCACAGACGCCACGGAAGCATGTAAAGACGGAGCAGGGAGCCAGGCGGATCAATTTTCCAAACAAATATATTTCTTATTAATTCTTCAAACATTCAACAGTGATTGTTATCACTAATTGTAACATATGTATCATAGAAAACCCCATTTCGTAATCCATAGCTCCATTTTGTGCAAGCCGAGGAGTCCTCGAGCTTGAGGAGCTTAGGTAGAATGCTCGTACCAATTTTCGTGATTTTTAGACATCATTTACCCTTCCAAATAGCCTCTAGAACCTATTTTTTAACTAGGCCGGTCACTAGATGTGAAACCGGTCAAAACTAGTCTAGAAACTATAAAAAGAGCTAGAGAGCTCATTTTTGGGGTTGGTTCATTTTGGTTAGTGTGAGCTTAGAGCTAGTTTGAGCTTGTAAGAGCATTCTTGAGTAATAGAGCTAATTTCCCACCTTCCATTGTGTCTTGCTTGTCTCTTCGTTGTGTGTGTGTATGTGTGTGTGCATCTTTGTGCTTCTCACCTTCACTCTCACATCATCTCACGTTCATGATCTTCATATCACTCCTACCTCTCCCACGGATTGACATTAAGGAGGTGACGCTTCTTAACGTGGTATTTACCATTGTGCTAGAGCAACAGGCGACTTCTCTTTCGTTATCCCATTTGTCTTCTTGAATCTCTCGTAGGAAGTCTGGTGCAAACCGATTCATAGAAGAAGAAGTGTCTGGCTCCGTAGAATTAGGCACATAAGCAACCTGGGAAGGAGGGCTTATTCTATCATTGACTCTCTCCTTGTTCTCATAGATGGCTGGAGCACAAGCTTCCTGGGGAGGATTACTTATTCTATTACTCTTCCGAGCAGGCTCATACACTCCCTGAGAAGGAATGTAGGCAACCTGTGGAGGTACGTAAGCTTTCGAGGGAGGCTCATCTACCTTTTGGGGGGGAAGATAAGCTTCTTGAGGAGGCACATGGGCTTCCTGAAGAGGCTGGCTTGTCCGTTCCCTTGCCCTTTCCTTTCTTTGAGGGGCAGGTTCCTTTTCTGATTGTGCAATTAGCCTCTCTATTCTTTCTAGCAGTCCGTCAAAGTGTAACTGCGTCTTAGCTGAGCTAGAGATATTAAAGAGGCGGCTAGCTTCGAACATGGCTTGAGCCAATTCCACCATCTTAGCACAAATTTTAGTTCGTTCAAGCTCTAGCTCGGCTCTAGGGTAGCACTTTTCATGATCGGTTATGGTTGGCCCTTCTTGGATTCTGGCCTGATATGCTTTAAGCATCATATTAAGGTCCTCGGGAGTGGGATCCGCTAGGACTGATCCTACTCTAGGGGGTGGTGGGTTTAGGTGAGGTGGGTTGGAAGGTGGCTGGTCGGATGGCGATGGGAATGGTGGTGGTGGGGTAGTGTGGGAGGGAGTTTGAGTCGTGAGTTCGGTTATTCTGGCTCTTGTTTCTCTTACGCTTTCCTCGAGTTCACACATCTTTTTAGCCCATTGTCTTTTCATTCTTTCCCGACTATCTTTCCAAGCTCTAGTCCTTTTCTTGGTTATGCTCTCTGTTTCACTAGCCTCTGGGCCCTTTTCCTGACCTACACCCTGGTTTTGCTGCAGTGCTTGGGCTCTAGTGACTACCTGTACTGGTGCAGTGGAAGTGACACTTCCTGAGGAATCTACAACCAACCCAATCACATTAATGGGAGTGATTTTTGGCATATTATTAGGATTTTTAGGGCAATCTCGTAAGAGATGCTCTTTTCCACAATCTTGGCACAAACCTTGGATCGTCACTGACTCGGGTTGTGTGGGTGGAGGTAAGGGGCAATCACGAATGAGGTGATCTCCTTGGCATCTGTAACACGGTCCTCTTGGGAATGGAGGTCTTACTTGCCTAGGTTGAGGCCTAGGGTTGGGGTTTGCATACATGACATTCGTGTAATCTGACTCCCAACTTATTTCATTTGGCTCTTCACTATAGTAGGACTCACCATGTTCTGGAGACTGCATGTAGTACGCCTGGGGACTATCAGCATGTGTAGAATCAAAGCTATGGTCACTGAGGTCACTTTCAGAAAGCAGTGGTGTTACAGGGACTATAGCTCTATTCAGGTTTTCTTCTGCAACAGCATACTTTACCGGAATCACATTGGCTGGGTTTGGAGGCTGTTGAACTAGCACCGGTTGGGGTCTCTGTTGGGCCTGATATTGTGGTTGGTAGGTTTGTTGGGGTCTAGCATATTGTGGTGGTGGATTTTGGTTCTGGTATCTGCCTTGTTGGTAGGGCTGAGGGTAGGGTTGCCTAACTGCCTGCTTGTTGTATGGGCAATCTTGTGCGGTGTGATTGGTGTATCTCCGTTCTATGGTGCAGTACTGGCTACTAGGATTTACTTGGGGCTGAGCCATAATAGGGCAGACATTCGCCATATGGTCACCACCGCATGTATAGCACCTTTTCACAGGAGCAAACCTTGGGATTTGTTTGCTAGTTACACCTAATTTCTGAGCTACTTTCTCTGCAAGTTCGTCAATTGATGTGGATTGCGTGGAAGAGTGACTAGATGCACTATCTGAATCTTTGTAGATTTTGGAAAGCTCTAGTTCCTCCCCTAGGTTATCTTCAATGTCAATGCACATGCGTACACACTCTTCTATAGTCCTAGGGTCCTTCAGATACACATAGGATCTCAATTTCGTACTCAGCAATCCATCAAGGAATAAGGCTACTTGTTTGGCAGGTGTGGGTAGCTCCGAAACAGGGCATCTTTCAAGATATTGTCTAAATCTTCTTCCTGCCAATCTTACAGTCTCTTGGGGAGTCTGTTTGAAGTTGTGAATCAATGAGGAGGTATTGTGTCTTATGCCACTCTTAGAGAACTCTACAATGAAGGCTTCTAGGAGTTGGTCTATACACCTGAATTGTCGCTCATCCAATGGCTGAAACCATGTAAGTGTTGTGTTCCTAAGGGTTAGACCGAAGGCATTGTACTGTGTGAATAGATCCTCCACTTGCTAAGCTCTCAAGACTTGCTTGAATTCCGCCACATGATCATAGGGATCTCCTGTGCCATCAAAGTAATTCTTCATGGACTTAACTAGCTGGGTTGGTCTCAAAGTTCTTGTGTGCTCTCTAGGTCTCGACAGAGGAATTCCATCCACATTCCTTTGGTTCCTGTGAGCTCTAAGCGTCTCAGGTTCTACCCTATTCGTCTCCGTCCTCGTTCTTTCTCTGCCCGCTGGGCTAGCAAAGTTGACTTCTGGTCTATCTCTACTTTTTTCTCTTTGCATTCCATGAGCTTGGGATGTTCCAGCTCCAGGGTGACCATAGGATACATTTGATCTTGGTTGGGGGAAAATGAATTCACCCTTCCAAGTGTAAGCATGCCTATCATTTTCCGTAACCACAAAGATCCGTTCTGAAGCGTGATCTAAGTAGGTCACTCTGCCTGGGCTATCAGGATCCTTAAACTCGTAGATCATGATATTTCCTATATCAGTTGGCTGATTAGATTTATACCTCCAAAAGGCTTCGTCAGTTTCTCGGTTGAGGAGCAACTCTATGCTCTTGTTTTCTTGGGGAACCCACTCAGGTGTGATAATCCTAGTGAGAACAGATTTGCCTCGAGGGGTTCTAGGTTCTACTCCCATGTTTCCTTGTTCCAAGTCACCTAAGTCCGCTTATGAGATTACATTCCCAAATTCATCCGTCCTATCTGGGTGACTGGTGACTACATATATGGTTCCTTCTTTGTCCAGGTATGCACCGTTTTCAAACTTGACAGCTGGGTGCTCTAGTCCTATGGATTGGTCAGGGTTTTTAATCTGGACCACGGATCTTCCTAGGCCGTCCTCATAGATGCTAGCACCTAATCGGTTGGTCCTAAGGTATTCTAACTGCGTTTTGTAAGGGCCTTCTACGCTGTACAAGTATGGCACTCCTGAACTTCCCGTAGGTCTGTCCATGCCTTGAGACATCTCTGACTCACTGGTCTCAGAGCTAGGGTAGTACGAGTGGTGGCTCAACTGTTGGGCCCAAGACCTAGCAGTGTGGTTAACACTAGCCTCTGAAGATCTAAGGCTCTGTCTCTCCCTTACTAGATGTCGTCCTGATCTAAGGTTCATATGCCTATCTAAGTAGCCCAATTCTTTGCCCAGAGTACAACCTCGTTGCTGGTTACTTTATATTAGTCGCTTGGTTCTTTTTAGTTATTCCTCGTGTTTAAGGTCTTGTCTGATATTACGTCGTCAGGAATACTTGAATGTTCTTCGTGCTTTCAGGTTGATCGTTCCACGTTAGGTCCTTTTCCTTTATGTTATCGACAGTACAGAGATCAGGTTTGTAGCTTGCACTTTGAGTTTTTAGGTGGTCTTCAACTTGATACCTGCCTATGGTCACCCTGACTTACTCCTACCTCTAGTCGTTCTTAGCCTAGGCTATGAATTGACAGAAGGGGTTAAAAGTTTCCAACCTTTTGTTTCCTGCACGGTTGCCCTTGAGTGCCCAGGAAGTGTGTTCCCAAGCTTGCACTTACACTTGTTGAGAACGCCTTTCGATGCTCTCAATAGATCTTTTAGAGTTCCAAAGTTAGCTTAAAGATTTAAATTCTAAAGACAGAACCAATGATTTTCATTCCTGTAGCACAAACACAAACTTGCACAGTGATTTTTAAGAAAACATTCCTAAAGACCCCTGACTTTGATCCCCCTGGGTATGGTCAATTTCAAAATACTCTATCTGAAAATCAATGCATTATCTTTATAAAAAACAGTTGAGGGCGTGTAGTATATGCCACGAGCTTTCCAACAAGCCCTAGAGCTCAAAAAATTGATTTCGTATGAAAAAGTTATGACTGTTTAGGGTTTAGGGGGTTAAAACAAGATCCTAGGATTTTCTCCCAAAACACAAGTGTAGGATCCTCCAATTATACTATTGGATTGACTATTTGCCCCAAAATTTATCCCAAAATTTGAACAAAATCACACCCTAATTTTTGGCCGAAAAGCCTGTCAATCGCGATCGACAGGTCTGTCAATCGCGATTGACTGAGGTGTCCGTCAGGGCTGTCAGTCGCGATCGACAGTGTCAATCGCGATCGACAGAGTCGATCGTGGCTGTCAATCGCGATTGACGGTATCAATCGTGATCGACATGTTTTCCGGTTTCTTCGCCGAAATTTCAGTCAATCGGGGACCTATCAGTCGTGATGGACACGTGGCTACGCGTAAAAGTCAATCAATCGTGGAATTTCAATCGATCGCGATCGACGGTATCAATCACGATCGACAGAGGTGTCGGTCGTGGTTGTCGATCGCGATCGACGGTATCAATCGCGATTGACAGGGTCCTACGTGGCAATCAGTCGATCGTGGAGGTCTGTCGGTCGCGATTGACAGGGTCTGTTGGTCGCGATTGACAGAGGCTGTCGGTCGCGATTGACAGAGGCTATCGGTCGCGATTGACAGAGGCTGTCGGTCGCGATTGACAGAAAACCTTGGAATTTTTCTACTGTTTTTAATGTTTTAGGATGTGCTCTTTGTGCTTGTTCTAGTGGTGCACTCAATTTTGTAAAAAACCAAAAATTTCTGTCAGTCGCGATCGACAGAAGCCTGCGACCACGAGACAGTTTCGTCGAGTTTCGTACCTGCGCACGAAGCTGGGGATGGTGATTCGGCAAGGTCCTGCAAAAAGTTCAAGAAACATGCAAGAAAACGCACATGCAATATCACTCTCTCGCTCTCTCTCACAAGTGAAATGAGGGAAATGAGGTGGGGAAGGTGATATGATCAAAAAACAGAAATTTTTGCGATGATGGAGATGGAGGTGGGAGATGGTGATGTTGATGATGGTGATGAAGATGGTGAAGAAAGTAAAAGAAAATCGATGAGAGTGAAGAAAATACCTACAACTCCAACGCGTCAACTCTACGTCTTACCATCACACGCTCGTCCTCAAAGCTCGTTCCCCGGCAACGGTGCCAAAATTTGGTGTAGCTCAGTGATGAGTAGCACCTCCTTTAATGTCAATCCAGGAAGACGTGAGAATGGTATGAAGACCTCGAGCAAGTGGTGGCACAAGTGCGTGAGTGAGAAGCACACTCGCATGCACACACATACACACACACGAGCACACACGGCAAGACAAAGAGAGAGAATCAATGGAGTTCTTAGATTACTTTCCAAAAGCTCTTACAAGTTTGTTTCAATTACAATCTAACCTAAAAAATGAGCTCTCTAGCTCTTTTTATAGTTTTTGGCTAAGTGTTGACCCTGTCCAGACCTAGTGTCCGGCCTAGTTAAAAATTAGGTTCAAGGGCTTATTTGAGGGCTCAAACGATATCTAAAAAATACGAAAATTGGCAGGTAGATACTTCTAAAGCTCCTCAAGCTCAAGGACTCCTTGGCTTGCACAAAATGGAGCTACAAAAAGATGAATTGGTATTTACAATGGTGTTTAGTGATGAAAATCACTTTTAATGGGTGTAAAGGATTTGAAAATTTAAAGGTTGCCTTAGTGCTAGATCTGCGTGAGTGTTCGTACTTGCTTCTTCATGAGGAAAATTACTGGCCTATTTGCCAGATCTTCGTTGACTCCCTTGTCTGCTGCTAACACTATGGTACTTACTTCTTGATTTCCACTTTCTATTTCCATTTGCTCTTGCTCCATTTCAATGCTCTCGTAATCCTCCTTCCATTCTTTTTCAATCACTTCTCCTTCTTCCGCCTCTTGAAGGACTACCACATATAGACTAACATCATAGCCTTCCTCATCAATGCATTCATTCATGGTTAGTACTTCTTCGTTTACACATACATCGAGAGTAGCTAAAATTTCCATCCAACCGTGAGGTTCAAATTCTTCATCTAAGAATATTTGAGGCATATAGGCTAGATCTTGTACTGATCTAGCAACTCCTTGCTTTTGCTGCCATCCTTTTCTCCTATCTTCCTCCTTTTTCGCAGTTTGGCATATCCATAGATGGGTGACTTCGTTCATCCATGATTGATCACTTGAACCTATACTATGAATCGACTGATTATCTTCCTCCTTATGAATCTGATTCCATTGTAAGGGGGGAACATCTTGATATGTATATGTGTGGAGATTTATTCTTGTGGTGGTTCCTTCATGCTGTAGGTATACCGCGTCTTTTCCCCAATCTTGCACTACCTTTAATTGTCTCATGAAAGGGCTTCCAAGTACATAATTGCTAGGCCTTTCAAATTGACAAATCGCTAAGGTGTGCTCAAACTCAACTCCACAAGTGGTAAAAACTACTCGTTCCAATAATCCCAACGGTCTTTCAGTGTGTCCATCTGCCATTTGTATCTTCATGCGTGTTGGTCTTAGAGCTGGTTTTCCCCATTTTCCCAGATTTCTCTAGTAGCAATTCCTACTCCAGCTCCAAAATCTAAGATGGCTTTAGTAGTGTAACCTCTATAGGTAATTGGAAGGCAAGTATTTCCTTCATCTCCCTCACTAAAATCTCCAACCTTATCGACTGGGATCTTTACTATGTTTACTTCATCAGATATCTCTTTTTCTTACGTCTTGATCTCCAATTGACTGGTCAATTTCTCCTTCAAATGTGGTTTGATCTTCAAAAGTTCTTCCAATGTTAGGGTACAAGGGATTTTTACCTTTTTGAGATGTTGTATGATATCCGATGTTTGGACTGATGGGTGTATGTGTGTATATGAATGTGTATGATATATGTATGCATGTGTTAGTATGTACATGTGTATGTATGCATGTGCATTTGTGTGATTTATGAAAAGTGTGTTTATAATTGTGTATCCATGTATATGTATATATGTGTGCATGTAGGCATGTATGTGTGATGTGTATGTATTTAAATATGTGTTATATATATATATATATATATATATATATATATATATATATATATATATGTATATATATATATATATATATATATATGTGTGTGTGTGTGTGTGTGTGTGCGTGTGTGTATACATGATCTGTATATATCTCTATATGTATTATGGTCCTAGTTGATTCGAGTAGCTATATATAGAGGCATAAGGTTGGGAGGAGAGACATCTCTCTAGTAGGTGGTGGGAGGACTAGATGCAATGTGTATATATACTTCAACCATATGCCAAACATGACAAAATCAAGACTCAAGTCGATTTACTATATTCTATGTGTTATTTACATAGATACACACATAAATATAACAAATAAAAGCAATGCATACCGTGCATTATCATGACGATGTGCCATAAGTATCTGCATCTCTTTCAAACACCATTTATTGCGACCACCCAGTGCCAAATTCTATATCCAATGAGCTAAGTACATGCTTTTTATCTCTCTCATCAAACTCACTACAAAACAAAAAAAGCACATAAGTAAAACATAAAATATTTATCTCAATTTATCTGCAAACTTATACTTACTTCCATTTCAAGTGAACAAAACATAGGTAGGAGTCATAAAGCTCTCATTCTTCTTTTAAACTCCAACCCATGCCTCATATATACTATGTTTCCCTCAGGTTCTATGTCGCACTCCAACCCTAGGCTACCTATGCATGTCCTCATAGGCACCTCTATTGTGCTCGCACGAGCTGGAATTGGTACACGTGTCCTAAAAATAAATAGATAAAAATGAATAAAAACATGTGTTATAATATCGTTAAAAATATTAATTTATGAAAAAAACATACCTATGGGCAGATAAATCTCTTCCTACAATCTCCTCTTGCAAATGGAGCCATAGAGGAGCCTTCCTCTCAGCGCTTGGTAAGCATGTGTATGGTAAAATCTAGTTCCTCATCGGGTATGTCTGCATACTCATGCATGACACCCCCTAAGGAATCAAGCAAACCTTTCCCTCTCATAAGATTCTTTATGAGAGTAAGTTTTGCCTTTCTCTCTCTACTACGATCCATAATATCTCTACATATAAAGCAACATGGATTAGAAATATATATATATATATATATATATATATATATATATATATATATATATATATATATATATATATATATATATATATATATATATATATATATATATATATATATATATATATATATATATATATATATATATATATATATGTATGTGTGTGTGTGTATATATATATATGTGTGTGTGTGTGCATGTGTATGTATGTATGCATATGTGTATGTATGTGTGTATGCATGTGTGTATGTATGTGTGTGTATATGCGTGTATATATATATGTGTGTGTATGTATATATATGTATGTATATGTGTGTGTATGTGTATGTGGATGTGTATGTGAGTATATGTATATGTGTATATGTGTATATGTGTATATGTGTATATGTGTATATGTGTATATGTGTATATGTGTATATGTGTATATGTGTATATGTGTATGTATGTGTATGCATGCATGTATGTATGTATGCATATGCATGTGCATTGTGTATGCATATGTATGTATGTGTGTGTATGTGTCTATGTATGTGTCTGTGTATGTGTCTGTGTATGTGTGTCTCTCTATGTGTGTGTATGTATATGTGTGTCTCTATGTGTGTGTATATATATATGAGTGTATGTATATGTGTGTGTGTATGTATACATGTATGTATGTGTGTATGCATATGTATGTATAGTGTATGTATGTATGTTGTGTATGCATGTGTGTGTCATGTGTGTATGTGCGTGTGTGTGTGTATGTATGTGTATGTGTTTGTATGCATGTGTTTGTATGTGTACGTATGCATGTGTTTGTATGTGTGTGTGTATGCATGTGTTTGTAAAGTGCATTTGTGTGTGTATATGTGCATATGTGTATGCATACGTGTGTATGTATGTGCATGTGTGTGTATACATGTGTCTATGTATGTATGCATATGCATGTGCATACATGTGTGTGTATGTATGCATGTGAGTGTGAGTGTGTGTCTATCTGTGTGTAGGTATATGTGCAAGTATATATATGTGTATGAGTGTGTATGCATATGTGTGCATCTATGTATGTGTGTATTATGTGTATGTATGTATGTGTGTGTATACATATGTATGTATGTATGTATGTATGTATGTATGTATGTATGTGTGTGCATGTGTGTATGCATGTCTATGTATGTAAGCATGTGTGTGTATGTATGCATGTGAGTGTATGTGTGTGTATGTGCATGTGTGTATGCATGTGTGTATGTATGTATGCATGTGTGTGTATGTATGCATATGAGTGTATGTATGCATGTGAGGGTATGTGTGTGTGTATGTATGTGTATTTGTATATGTATATACATGTCTATGTGTGTGTATGTGTAATTATCTATGTGTTCATGCACATGTGTGTGTCAATGTGTTGTATGTATGCGTAAGTATCTATATGTGTATGTGTATGTGTGTATATGTATATATGCATGTAAGTGTATGTATGCATGTGAGTGTATATGTGTGTCTATGTGTGTGTATATATATGTATTTTTATATGTATGTGTGTGTATGCATATGTGTGTGTATGTGATTGTGTTTATGTATATATACATATGCATGTGTGTATGTATGTATGTATACATATGCATGTGTGTGTACGAATGCATGTGAGTATGTATGCACATGTGTGTATGTATGCACATGTGTGTATGCACATGTGTGTATGCACATGTGTGTATGCACATGTGTGTATGCACATGTGTGTATGCATATGTGTGTGTATGTGCATGTGTGTGTATACATGTGTCTATGTATGTATGCATATGCATGTGTATGCATATGTGTATGTATTCATGTGAGTGTATGTGTGTGTGTCTATCTGATTGTATGTGTGTGTATGTGTGTGTATGTATATGTGTATGTGTATATGTGCAAGTACCTATATGTGTATGTGTGTGTACGCATATGTGTGCATTTGTAAATGTGTGTGTATGCATATCATATATGTGTGCATTTGTGTATGTGTGTATATGTGTGTATATGTGTGTACGTATGTGTGTGTATATGTGTATATGTGTGTATGTGTGGGTATGCATATCTGTGTATGTGCATGTATGTGTATGCATGTGTCTGTATGTATGCATGTTTGTATGTATGCATGTGTATATGTGAGATTGAGCAAGGATGATTGCCCCAAATCAAATGAGGAAAAGGAATTCATGACCAAAATTCCTTATCAGCCTGTTTTTGGTAGTCTCATGTATGCTATGGTAGCCCCGAGACCAGACATTGCATTTGCGGTGGGAGTTGTGAGCAGGTATATGTCTAATCATGGCAAGAAGCATTTGGAATTGGTCAAGATGATTTTGAGATATCCGAGTGACACTAAGGACAAATGTATATGCTTGGGTAGAGGGAATGCATCCATTATTGGTTACATAGATTTTGATTATGTTGGTTGTGTAGACAATCATGAGTCTACATGAGGGTACATTTTTCATTTTGTTGGAGGTGTTATCTCTTCGAGATCTCATCTTCATGAATGTATAGCTATTTCCACTACAGAAGTAGAGTATGTTGTAGCAAGTGAGGCATCTAAGGAGGCATCGTGGCTTTCTAGTCTTACTTGTGATATAGGTCTACCTTAGCATGTATCTCATTTGCTCAGTGATAGTCAGAGTGCCATTGCATTGGCTAAGAATCCGTTCTATCATGCAAAGACTGAGCACATTGAGGTGCGGTATCACTTCATTAGAGGTTGCTTAGCCATTAAGCACATTATTCTTGAGAAGGTTCATGCTTGAGATAATGTTGTACATGCTTTGACTAAAGCTCTACCACATGATAGCTTCAACACTATTGTCACTTGATGAGAGTTACTTGATCTATGATCTTACATAGTTACTTGTATATTGTGTAATATGCCCATCCGGTGGGAGATATAGTTTGTATACTTACACTCAGGTATTCTTTATCATTCTTTGTTTTTCTCCCATAGACACTTTGGCCATACTGGCCTTTAGTGGGAGATTGTTACCATTAGTGTCCACATGAAAGAACAAATGGCCATCGGACACTTTTGTATATGTTCTTTAATAAAGCATATAGTGGCTTGGTCAGCCTATTTGATCACATTTGTAACACCCAATAAATAGGTATTCATTCTCTCTACTGGAGGCTCTATGTGGAGTGCTATGTGTAGAATTTGGATCTAGGTTTTCTACATCATGGAGCTCTCGAGAAGGATATTCCATTGAGGTGCATCGCTATCAAAATACTTTAGATGTGTCAATCTAGGAATGAAGATTTTGGAGTGGTATTCCTAGAATTAGATTGAGAACATCTCCTCAAAGTTCTACTCGTAGCACGCAAGCATGTACTTGATTTTGGAATGCCATGCATAAATACTGTTGATGGAGGGAGTCTTAATCATATCATATACCAAGTCAAAATTACCTTCATTGAATCCTAGAGTTGATATGTACGGAGCCTTTACATTTTTTAATTTTTGATGATGACAATCATGAGCTGAAATATCTTTATACACATCTTGAGAACAATATCTGATATATTCTTGAATCTTGGGGTCTAGTGGTGTATTGTAGAGATCATATAAGCAACTATAGGCATCCCCTTTGGTGGAGCAAAGTAAGGGGATTAATCCAATCAGAGCAGCCTTTGGTCATATTTACCTTGATTGCAAACCCGGGCAATGGCCTTTGGTAGGGTACTGGGTAGTAGCATGGATTGTATTTTATGTACAAGGGCACATTGGACCAGGTGTGCATCATTTTTATGTATGTCTCTAGTAGTCTTGCATGCCAGTTTGGTTGAAATATTGTACCTTTTCTTGCTGAGTCAAGGAGGTCCTTTGGCTCAAATTGAGTTGCAAAAGTCGATTCTTCTCCTATCACCCTTTTGATATCTGTGTTGTAGTCTATGAGACGTAGAAAATATGGTACTTTAGATTTTTCAGTGATTGAATCTGAATAGCTACTCCGTCATCATGTGTTTTGCCTATCTCTTCAACCCACTTTAGCCATTGAGGTACCTTGGTCTCAAATGTGCCCTGACCTTCATCTATGGCACGGCCTTGTGGTATTGGTTGGGCCTTTGTGTCTTCAAATGTTTCTTCTACTAGGATCTTAACTAGCTCTCTAGGTTCCGGTTCTTTTGGTGGTGAGGAGGGCCATTTGTATTGCACTAATTTGGCTTATAGCTCCTCTATTTTCATTTGAATATTCTCCACTTCTTTAGTGTTTTGTGGTAGGGAAATAGCTTCAAGTACCCATGTACTAGTGGTGGCTAACTGCTTCTTTAGCTGCTCACACTCTTCTTCCACTTTTGCATAGGATTCTAGGAAATCTGCATGTTCTTCTAGCTAGATTTTGATATTTTTGGAGGGAACCGCTTGAAATCTAGTAAAATTAGATGTTTCATGAGGATTCCCTTCCATGAGTGCTTCCAAGTTTTCTTAGTTTTGGTGTTGGAGCCTTTTGTTCTCCTCCATTGCTGTTGACATGTGTCTTCTTAGAAGGCCCATGTTTCTTTGTGCTTGCTCGAGTGTAGCATATTCAATTGGTATTCTGTAGTTGTCTTCTTCTATTGTTGTGATTCTGCTTGGAGTGCAACATTTGTAGTGTTTCTAGTGTTGTTATTCTACTTGGAGTGCAACATTTTGAGCTTCCAATTTTTGATACTCATGTTGTAACTAATAAGCACAATGAATCATGGTATTAATCATAGTATTTATAGATGTAGATGCAATAGTTATCGATGAGAATGTAGGGGTAATGGGAATGGGAATGGGTGATGTGAATGTAGTGCATGACAGTGCGATGGGTGTGGGTGATGTTGGTGGAGGGGGAATGGGAGCCTTTGTGGAAGTGTAGGTGGAGGGGGTGGTGTGGTAGGTGGTGATATGTCCATCTAGTGTGTGTGCATTCTACCATAAAAATGGGGATGGTAGGTAAAATGCATGTGGTGTCAGTATAAAGTGATGTTGTAACAAATGGGTTCCGAACCAAAGAGACTGGTGTGGGAGGGTGAGTGATAGCTTCCATGAAGGGAAACCAGAGTGATGGTATGGTGATATCAATGGTGGGGGGTCAAAGGGTAGAGTAATAAGGGCCTCCGATGAATGGGACTTGGGCACGGGGGGTGACAGGGAAACCAATACTTCCTTATGTGGGATGGGAATTACCTATTGTACTACAATAAGGTAAACTACAATTGGTGCAAGGAATCTGGTGGAGGTATTGTACATTGTTGAAAAGAGCATTTCTTGGAGTGTGGATGCTCGAAAACTAAAGAATGTTGTGGATGCAATGGGTTTGGTATGGGGTGGGGAATTGGGAGGAGTATGGAAGATGGATTTAGTGGTTTGAGTGGTGGTAGTGGTTTCAATGGTGGTATGTACATCATTGGTGGTGGGAGGAGATGAAGGTTGTTGAGGGGAGATTGAAGATGTTTGAATAAAGGTCTCAGCTATTAGATAATGGTAGTAGTTGAGGTGGCCTCATGAACCATAGTTGCTTCATGTTCAGATATAGGCATTCGGATGTTTTTGCCAGTTCATTCTCGTGTCTCAAAATGTCATCTATCATAGCAAGGTGTCAATTTCTATAACATGGTATGGACAGCCTCAATCACTCCTAAAGTGTATGTCAAAAGTTGGAGGATCCTTCCTTGATGAAGTATGGGTCCACTCCTTCCTCACTTAGAATGTGCTCAATCAATGCTTTACCTATATAGAAGGAGAGATGGTTCCATTCTTGCACACTCACAACTCTGTCATAGAGTCTTTGTAGCTATGCAGTGTAGGAAGGGCACCTTCACTTTCTCCACCAGCTTGTTGGTCATCATGTTCTCCTTTGTCATGCTGCTCTTCCTCCTCTTCTTCTTCTTCTTCATTGGCTTGTCCTTGTTGTTCTTCATCGTATTGTTGCTAATCATCTACCCATTCTTCTTCATATTCCAAGTTCACGTCTTGGAGAATCCTCTCAAAATCTTGATTACTAAGCTCTTCCAACCTTAATCCTCCTAAAAATTCTAAGTCAATTGGTAGAGGGGGGGGGAATCAGGTTGGGTCCATCTGTACTTCTTCTTGGTAGCTTGAGTGTGAATGTGCATACTACCCTTTGTGGTCCATGATCCACACCTCCCACTCCTATGAGGTAAGCTTCAATAGGATTGATGTTCAATTGCAGGTCTTGACAGTAAGAAAATCTAACTGCACTAATGGCTACACCTGAGTCAATCAAGGCTTTTATAATCCTCTCATTTCCCTGTCCTACTTTTAAGGTTAGAAAAGCACGTCTATTTATTATCATGTGATGGGTTCCACTCGTCGTTTGGCACATGGCCATGTGATTTTTGGTGCCTCATAAACATCTTGCCTAGGTTGATCTCTACCTTGCCTTCTTAACTTCATACATTGGATGTGTTCTAAGGCTTCTTCCTGAGCTTCTTCTCGAATTCTTCTCTCTTCTTCTTTGTGCTTCTTTGTTTTGTTGATTCGACTCAACATTTCATCCATTTGGGTTTCTTGATATAATGTCACTCTGCATCCTTTGATGTAGCTTGGTAGTGTATTGCCTTCTAGGGTGGCTAGCTGGACAACTCCACTTCTTGAGATTATGTTAATTATCATGGATCCATAGCCACTCTTTTCCAATTTTTTGGCGTGCTACTTCATTGTATACACAAAGCCTAAATTGTTTGCCTTTAAGCCCTTATCTTTTACATGTGTGTCAAAGTAAGCTTTTTGTCTCTTCTTGGCTGCATAGATCTCAGCACTTGCTCTTAATCTAGTTTCTCCTAGTTGTTCTAAGTTGAAAATTCTAGATGAGAGATCATGGTTGGTCCATTGATGCTCTTATGCTACCTTTAAAGTGGGTATCAGGAAGTCTAAGGGCAACACTGCATTCTTACCAAACACCATTTGAAAGGTTGTGATGTTGATTACCATTTTATAGGCTGCTCTAGAAGCCCAAATAGCATGATTTAATTGTTTATCCCAATCAAAACGTTTATTGTGCACTAACTTTGTTAGAATAGTGCAAAGGATCTTATTCGTGCTTTCAACCTGTTTGTTTGCTTCTGGGTGGTACGGGGCCAACTTCTTATGGATGACCATGATTCTTGTAACAAGTATTCAATGACCTCATTCAAGAAGTGGGTACCACACTCACCGACCAGTTCTATTGGCAAACTATATCTCGTAAAAAAATTCTCAAACAAGAACTTAGCTATGGTTTGTGAATTGTTCTTCCTAGTGGCTTTCACTTCTACCCATTTGGTTAGATAGTATGTGGCAATAATAATACACTCAGCATGTGAACTCTTAGCTAGGGGATTAATAGGACCAACAAGTTCTATGCCCCACTTAGAGAATGCATGTCCTCCCATCATGGGTCTCAGTGCCATCTTGTCCTTACATATCGGATACTAAGTTGGCTAACAAATGTCACACTGCTCCACATAGGTATAAGCATCCATGTGAAGGGTCGGACACCAAAGACATGCAAATAGTATTTCTTTGATTACCCCATCTGGTCCAAAGTGTCCTCCTACCACACCTTGTTGAGCAGTTTCTAAGATCTTAAGATATTCACTTTCATGGATACAAAACCTAAGATACCCATCTCTTCCATGCATGTACAGGTTGTCTCCTATGAGAGTGTAATCTAAGGCTTCTTGTTCTAAGCTTCGTCATCTAGGTAATGTCATCTCTTGAGGAAAAGTTTTCATTTTTAGAATGTCAATCAAAGGACTTCTCCAATCCCATATTAGTGATACCTGGTACAAAGTAGCATGTTCTATCCATGGTCTATTGCAATAGATTAAACAATCCTTAAATATCATATGGATATCAACTTCCATGGTTTGCCAGTATACATCTAATCATCACAGTCTGAAGGTCTTGATGTTTGGAGTGATGTTGCTTCCGTGCACCTATGTGCTCGTTGCAACCATTCTGCATACTTATCTTCTTCCACAGAACAAGCCAATATGACTGGTTCTATGTTTTTGTATACACTACCCACCATTATGTGATATTTTTGGGATCTCACCACTTCCTTATCGTTGGTTTTTTGTAGAAATGCTTAGGTCCAAAGATTAGAATAGGCACAATAGTTTTGGCCCAATTAGGCACTACTTCTAGGTTGAATAAATAAGCATCACAAAGTTCATCTGAGACTCCTTGCGGGGACTCTCCTAAGGTTATTCTAGATAGGTGATCCACTCTAAGGTGGGTGTTATCTTTCCTGATAACTACCTCAAATTCATATTCCATTAGTAAGAGGAACCATCTTATTAATATGCCAGTATTACAAGGTTTATTCACAAGATAGAGTAGCGCTTGATGGTCCATATTGCAGAGCAAAGAAGAGCAGAGATGCAGAGAAAAAGAAGGACCCCAAATTTTTTCCGATTTGGACACTTTATTTTTGTAACATAGTCACTTTGTAATATATTTTTCGATGTAAATGCACTAGAGAAGTCCTCTAGATGTATATCTATAGATATCTGTATCATTACCCTTGTAAATTAGTAGGGAATTAGTCCTTTAGTCAATAAAGTGTTAGTCTCTTGTGTGAAAGGACCATTTTTTAGGGCACAAGTATATAAGTCAATTTGTAACTCTTTCTAAAGACTTTTTGCCATTGCGAGAATCAAGAGCACAGAATTTCGAATTTGTGTCTTCTCCTCTCTGTATCTTCTTCCTTGTGAGCTTGCATGCATGTATGTGGCTTGAAAAGAGTGCTTTGAAGTGTTGTATATCCATGGTAGTGTTTGTTTGTTCTTGGTAATGTGTGTGTGAAGTGTAGGAAGTGTTGAAGCATAGGTAGGTCATTCCCATAGCTCAGTATTTTGCTCATAGTTTGAAGCAAAACTGTCAAAATCAAGTGAAAATATCACCATTGGATGCGTCTTCTCGAGCGCTTCGAAATAAACCCACTATTTGCTATATTCTGAGTTCAAAGCTGAGAGAAAAGCTCAATTTACTGTTGGATGTTGCTTTAGGTATCACGAAACCACAGCCGACTATGAAAGCTTTGAATGTGATAGATCACACTTGTTTGCACCTTTGTTAGTTCACATTTGCATTGAGCATCATTTGAATGCATGTCTTCATACACTCGGCTAGGTTGAGATACTTCTAGGATTGATAATTAAAGCATGTAATCCCCACTATATGCAGTTGCAGAGGATAGAGGTATAGTCTCCTTCTCAAGTCCCTAAGTCGATACTTAGGTACCACACATTTTTTGGCACCATTGCGTGGGAGTGTCGAATCAAACTGAGGCATTCATGTGATGGTGAAAGCTCTTAGCATTGAAGTGAGTAGAGGGGTTGTGAACTTCTCTTCTTTGGTAAGTCACTCTCATCCGCACTTACTACTTCTCACTTTGGGAGTGTGTGTAGTGAGTTGTTAGTTTAGAGAATTGAGCTAGAGAGGGAAGTTAGAGTAGGTAGAGAGAAAGAGAGTAGGATAGGAAAGTAGGTTTAGAATTTCAAGCACTTTTCATTTTTTTACTCTTCAACCTTTGTCCAAATATAGGCTTAAAAACCAAAAACTTGTCATTTGTGAATCACTTGTGGCTGAGATAGTATCATGGGAGAGCATAGACGATGGATATTGTGAGCTTGAGATCGCAGTCATTGGAGTGAGTTTGAATGATATCTCTTGAATCGAGCTAAAAGGGAGCTTAGAGGAGGTAAGAGCAATATGATTAATCACTTATAAACACATGTGAAGCTAAAGAAGTGAGAAACTACCTACTGAATGGCATCATGTGAGAGAGATCGGGATTTTGAGTGAGTGTTTTTGAGATACAGACACAGAGGGAGAAAGGGGAATGCACAAGAAGCACATAAGTTAACTTGGTGTTTGAAAATAATCATTGGTGTGTGTGGAAAAAGTCAAGTATCACGATCGGTTGAGTTTTGGTATCGTGATACCAAAATTCCCTTGTATCGGGATACTCATTTGGTATCATATCGCTGGTTGCCCACTTGTGGTATCGCGATACCATTATGGTATCATATCACTGAGGTGTGGTATCGCGATCGTGATCATTGAGTTATATCATATCGCTTATTTTTGGGTATAATATCGTTTTGGTTGCGGTATCGTATCACCGACCAAAGTGGTATTGTATCGGATGCATTAGTGAAATCGTATCATGGACATCTTGGTATCATATCATTTTTGTTGTGGTATCGTATCGAATGCAGTAGTGGTATCGTATCGTTCATGAAGTAAGTATCATATCGTGGAGTGAACCGTATCATATCATGCCCAAATTTGGTATCGTATCGCCCTTTGTCTAATATCGTATCGTGCACAAGGTAGTATCATATTGCTAGAGAATCGAGTATCGTATCGTATACACAACAAGTATCGTATCATCTGTTTGTTGAGTATCGTAATGTTGGTATCACCAGTATTGTATCGTTGTCATTGGTGGTATCATCTCGTGCAGATTGTCAGTATCGTATCGAGGGCAACTGTGGTATCGTATCGCTAGATACTTAAGTACCGTATCATGGGATACTTGACATCGTATCGTCGCATAGCAGGTCTAATGTCTATCATTGAGGGAGAGTATAGAACCTCCTTGGAATACGTGAACACCAACCAGCATGATTTATCCATCTACATAGATGGATTAAATAGATATGTGGCATGATTGAAGAAAGTCGAAGATGCTCATATAGTGCCTAGACCAGCAGTCAAGTACGTACGAGGTTTCTACATGGACAAAAGAGGTATTCTGTATATAGTCACGGAGCATCCAGAGAGTATCAATGAGCAAAGGGAAGAAAATAATGCCCCAAACCTTAATGAAGAGGAACAAGAAGAACATGTATCAACCCCTAGAGGGAAGTCCATTGTAATTAGGGTTTGGAGAGGAGATCTGATTCCCCAAGACGACTCCTTAATGGATGTCTACATGGTGAATGGAATGGATCATTTACTTAAAACCAACTCTTTGTTGTGGGAAGAAGTGACAAATCCAGCTACCATCTATGAGTTACAAGATCTTGAAAACCCCTCTCACATTACTTACTTAGACAAGAATCAGAGAAGATATTGGCCCATGACTAAATTGGAGAGAGAGGTTGAGATATCAGAACCTTGTTGTATTCCCACCTAGGGATCAAGCCACTACTTCTCAAAATCCCCAAGAAACTCACCAAAATTCATCTTATCAACATTCAGGGTAGACACAACAACAGAGCATTCCAATTAGACCCCAAGTCTAGTTTGCTACACCAGGTGCTAATCCCAACTATCGACCTCTTGCAAATGCAGAACCAAGAAATAGAATCCCTGTTCTTGAGAGACCACCAGTAGGAAGAGATGCAGGTATACCAATAGGATGACTAGTTTTCCCTCTAATGCCAAGACTACCTAAACCTGGAAGAATATTAAAACCAATTCAAGTTGCCAAATGCATGAGAAGCCACTATGATGGTTCTAGTGAGCCATACAATCACATTGTTGAATTCAAGCAAGTGGTAAGAGCTGAAAAAGTAGAAGATTTCATGATCCAGTATGAATCATTTGGTCAAGCAATATGTGGATAGATGTCCGTCAGAAGAGAGACCCACCCAAAATAAAATGGTCTCATTATTCTTGGAAGGATTGGTGAATGGGCCATTGAGATCCTTAGTATATGTGAAGAGATTCCAAAGCTTACAAGACTGCATGAAGGAGTGTATCGATCTAGAAGACAATCTGGTGGAAGACTTAAAAATACCTCAAGGAAGTGTTAAGACTGAGGATAGTGCTAGCAGTACTTCCAATCCCAGGAACAATGTCTAAGAAGAGATAGACGATTTAGTGGCTAAGAAGCTGAATGTTCAAGGACAAAGGAATTATCCCAACCACCCTATGAGAGTGCCTATGCTCAGGAGATGTGTTCACTATGGAGGTGACCACCCTTCTCATTTGTGCAATAGGGGAGCAGTCCCACCACCTCCTTATGCCTATAACAGACCACGTGCCCAAGGCCCAACTCATTACTATAGCATAGAGCAGAGTCCAAAATCACAGTATGGAGAATTGTCCTTACAATCAACAACCAAGACTTGCACAACCACCACCATTTAGGCTTTATGGATACCCCCCTAGATATCAAGGAGGAGAAGCCTATAGATACCCTCCTGCTCAACCGCAAGCACCTGCACCAAGGCCTTACGTATATCAAGGATACAATAAACCTCAACTTGTACTAGGACAACAACCACCTCATCCACAAAATGTTGTCCCTGTGAAAATCACTCAAATTGAAGAGAATTCTGATAGAGCAATAGTACTGGTCACCCCACTGACTAGTATTGAGACTTATGATCAATCTTATGACCTTAGTCACGGAAGTTATTCCACCTATGAAAATACTATGGCTGAGTATGGACAATCCTATGAGCCATATACATATGGATCTGATAGGTATTATAGCTCCTATGGATATGATCAGGACTAAGTGTCATTAATTTACACTACTCCTAGAGCTACAGTACCACCATGGCCAATGAATAGAACACCCGCTCTTAGAGGACCATGTTATAGATGTGGAGGTGATCACTTTATCAGAGAGTGTACATTGTCTAACCCACCACCACCTCACAGAGTTTGGGAGGGTTACTGTAGTGATTGTGGTAGAGAACGTATGTTTAAAGATTGACCTAAAAACCCCAATAAAATCAATCCCACAGCACAAATAAATGTTATAGAAGTGATAGAGTCATCAAGAAGTGATAATGAGTACACTGTTCCATTGAAAGCGATAACTAGGGCAAAAGCAAGAGAGACCCCAGATAAATCCAAAGAAAATGATAACCAAGACAAGGAGTTGAACACCCCAACTCCACAAGTAGTTGCAGATTCTGAAGAGTCTGAGAAAAGTGCTAGGTCTAAACGAACCCAAAGATGGAGGACTCATAGAGAAAAGATAAAGGACAAAAGACTACAACAAAAGTTGGAGAATGAGAATAACAAGTAGAACCAAGACAAGGAACCAGATCCTAAAGGAAACCCTAACAAGGAGACAAAAAAACATCAAAGACAAGAGGCAGGATCAGTTTTAGCCGATCCAATGCCAGAAGATTTAGCCATGTGGATTAAAGCATATCAAGCATATTAAGCACGAATAAAGGTAGGCCCACCCATTGAGCAACACAAAAGAGAATACCCAAGAGGTGACTTAGAGAAAGAGAGATTGGAAATATGTAAGAAGTTAATTGAAGTGGCCTAGCAAACTTTAGAAAAACCTGTTTAGCCACTACCATCCAGCACAAGGATTTCCAAAAAAAAATTTCAGGAATGTGTAGCACCTAGTCACCCTAGGGAAGGAAAGAAAGATGAGAACTATGAAGAACCATGCCGTGAAAGTAAAAAAGAAGGATATGTAATCCCTGAAGCAGATGTGGAATGGCCTAGAGACTTATGGGCAAGAGTCCAAGAAGATAGATGGAAGAAAGTAGAAGGAATTGAACCACCTTTTGAGGAGTTAGAAGCAATAGCTGAGCTTGAATGGTCAATTCCTGAATTAAACCCAGAAAGATCATCTCAACTTGATGACAACAAAGATGATGAAGACAGTGTGAATGTATTACCAAGCTATATGGGGAGTATGAACATAGCTTTGAATTATATCGTGTTCCCTCAGTGAGGAGAAAAGAGCAAAACCCATCAATCCAAACCTCTGAATAATACAACACCTTAAGAAAGTAAAAATACCATGTACACTGACTCTGGAAGAACTCTTGAAAGTGAAACCTCAATTGAGAGAGAGAATCACCAGCCAACTAGAGATAAAGTCAGACAAAAGCGAGATGCAAGATGAAGGAGCCACTACTAAAATCTCAGTTGACAAGGTTGGAGATTTCAGTGAGGGAGATGAAGGAAACACATGCCTCCCTATCACTTATAGAGGATGCACCACTAAAGCCATATTAGATTCGGGAGCTGGAGTAGGAATTGTGACCAACGAAATCTAGGAGAAATGGGGAAAGCTAGCTTTACGACCCACTAGGATGAAGATTCAAATGGTAGATGGACACACGGAACGACCCTTAGGATTATTGGAAAATGTATTATTTACTACTTGCAGAGTCGAATTTGAGCACACCTTAGCAATATGTCAATTTGAAAAGGCTAGCAATTATGAGATGATACTTGGAAGGCCTTTCATGAGACATCTGAAGGTAGTATAACACTGGGGAAAAGATGTAGTGTACTTGTAGCATGGAGGAACGACAACTAGGATAAACATCCATACTTATACTTATCAAGATGTCCCTCCTCTGCGATGGAACTTGATACACAAGGAAGACGATAATTTATCCATTCATAGTGTAGGATCGAGTAGTCAAACATGGATGAACGAAGATACTCACTTATGGATGTGTAAGGCAGCTAAAAGGGAAGAAGAAAGGAGACAAAGATGGTAGCCAGGACAAGGAGCGTCAAGACCTGTAGAAGATCATGCCTACATGCCTCAAATATTCTTAGATAAAGAGTTCAAACCCCATGGTTGGATGGAGATTTTCGCCACCCTTGACGTGTGTGTAAATGAAGAACTAATAACTATGAATGAATGCATAGATGAGGAAGGATATGATGTAAACCTATACATGGATGTTCTCCAGGAGGCTGATGAAGGAGAGGTAATAGAAAAGGAGTGGAATGAAGAATATGAGAGCATAGAAATGGAAAGGGAAACATTTGGGGAAGAAAACGAAAAACAGGAAGTAAGTGCCATAACTAATGAATCAAACCAAGGAATGACACAAAATACTTCTTAACTCGACAACCACTTATATAGTTTGGTAGTACTTCTCCATTTAGGGTTGATAGATTGATGGCTCCACTAGTTGATATACAATTGATTACCATGGGACCATATCCTCTTTTTTGCAACTTCTTTGCATGTTGCTTTAATGTATATACCAAGACTAAATCTCCTTCTTTCAAACCTTTATCCTTGATATGAGCATCAAAGTATGCTTTTTGTCACCTTTTTGCAGCATAAATGCCTACTACTGCTTGTAATATAGTTTCATGTAGCTTCTCGATTTGGTCCAATTGATTAGATAACTCATGTCCAGTCCATTTGTAGTTTGAGGCTACTCTAAGAGTAGGAACTAGAAAATCAATTGGTAAGATGGCATTCTGGCCATACACTAGATTAAAAGGAGTAGTTCTTATGGTTGTTTTATATGCTACTCTGAATGTCCATAAAGCATGATGTAACTGCTTGTCACAATCAGATCTTCCATTATAAACAATCTTCGTAAGCATTGTACACAAGATCTTGTTTGAACTTTCAGCCTGTCCATTGGCTTGTGGGTGATAGGGAGCTGATTTCTTGTGAATCACTAGGAATTCATTCATCAAGGCTTCTATTACTTCATTGATGAAGTGTGTGTCTCTATCACTCACTATTTCTATTGGCAATCCAAATCTAGTGAATATGTTCTCAAAGAGAAACTTAGCCATGGTCCTTGCATCGTTCTTCATTGTTGCCTTGGCTTCTACCCATTTGGTCAAATAGTCCATTGCTACAATGATGTACTCTGCATGGGAACCTTTTGCTGGTGGGCTAATAGGTGCTACAAAATCTATTCCCCATTTGGTAAATGCTCTAGCACTTATCATAGGTCGTAACGGCATTTCATCTCTTTTAATAGGATACTTTGTTCGTTGACAAGTATCATACCAAAGAAACTGATTGCTGCTCAAACCTCAAGAACACAAATATGGATTCCCAAAACAACAATGCCAACAAAGAAAACTAAACTGAAGACACCAGTACAAAGGAAGGATCAATGATATGTATCGTGGGCAAAGAAGAACCACAAAAAGATATCTACACAAAGCACAAGAGGAGACAAAGTTGCAATCAAGAACAACAAAATAAAGCTGATTTGGATACCCAAATCTCGATCCACATCTATAAACCCACCAGCAACTTCTTGTTGCACACATCTTGAATTTCATACACATCGAACGTGCATGATATGGCCACATTACAAGGCCATGCATTCGGCACATAATTCTTCTTCTACTTATTAGTGATTCACATTTCCCTCATAGGGAATAAGAGAGCACTTGTACAATACTCTCAAGGAAAATACTTAAAAATAGAATAAAGCTTCGGTTATTTACTAACATTTTTGTTTTCTTTTAGCACAAATAAGAAAAATTGTATAAAACAAGAGAAATCCCAGGTATTGCCTTCCTTACACAAACGGGGAAGGATGACACAAGTCACTCGGAGAACTATTTGATTTATGGCGACTAAATGAAAGATAAATGATGCAATCACATTGACGCTGATTGTGGTGTGTGTCAAGTGTAGATGGCTTCTGAAGATTTGGAAGCAACCATTCAAGAGGTGTTAGAATTTCCATTGCAGAGTGTGAACAAGGTCAAAGGTCATTGGTTCCATGAGGATCAACCTGTGGGTGATTATCTCTTCTTAGTAACCATCAAGATCATGGACACAGACCATCACTTTCCAGTTATGTCTCAAGATTTCAAGGTTCTCCATGAGCTTACAAGAACTGTGGACACAATGACAAAAGCTGGAATCCACAAATATTTCAAGTTACCCATTTACAAGCCTGACGTCCAAAGATGCACTCAGGTAATGAATACCTTACAACCAGCCCTGCATAACCCCTCAGTGCTAGAGGCAAAGGTACTGGATGCAATGGGAGAATGGGTGATTATACAATTCATGCATGACTTAATTAAAGAAGCTTTTGGCTGGGAAAAAGATGGAACCACTGATTTGAAGGATGAACCTCGTGGAGCCAAAATTTAGACCTTTTTGGACATCAATCACCCGGACATAGAAGATGAGGTCCACCTCATTAATCAAAATTTTTGTTTTCCCAATATGAATCGCTACACTGCCCCACAGAAGATTATCGTACAACTTTTATCCAATGCTATCAAGCAGATTGGGAACCAGGTGAAGTTGACGCCATATATCCAGGAGCATCTCTTTGAAGCTAAAATGCAGTGGCAATAGAAGAAATTCTTAAATTGTAGTATTGCATTAGCAATCCTCATTTACCATGCACTAGGAATCCGAGAACACTTGACCAAGATGCCCACATCCTCCGAAATGGCCAAGTACGCAAAGATGGCCACTGTACCATGGAAGAAGAGAGAACAAAAGTTGGAAGAGGAAGCAAAGACCAGTTCTCAACCATGCATGAGAGGAACAAAAAGATTTCGAGAAATGATTAAAGGAGAAGAATCACTTCCTACTCCCAAACGAGCGCATGTCCTGCCAAAGACTAAGCTTTAAGATTCAAAGCCTATTATAGAAGCAGAGCTGTAAGAAGCATTAGAAAAAACTCACGGATATATGGGAGGTCAAGTCAATCTGCCAATACAAGGGCATCATTACCATCAATCCCGTAAAGACACTCCTCAAAGAAAGAAATTATCAAAGTCCGACACCTATAAAGAGTTGGGATTAACAACCTCAAGTTCATCCTTAGAAGCTAAAGAAGATCAAGAGACATCTGTGATGAATATAGACATTAAAAGTGATTCAAAAGATGATGGTGATTGGGAGGAATTGAATCAAGTCACAGATGAATTTGGAGTGGAAGGCACCAAGATAAACCAAACTCCTGATGAAACTATCAAGGACACAACAAGGCAAGAACCACCTAAATAAGGAATTCATGTGTTCAAAATGAATGAAGAGATGAACATACAAATCATAGAGACTCGCTTAGATGGAGAGACCCTAGTAAAGAATCTAAAGGAAGAGAAAGAACAAGAAGAAGTGGAGGAACCCGAGCCATTCACGCCAATCAAAGTTGTAGCAGAACCCTCTCCATTAGATGTCACGTTTCAAGGCAGTGCTACAAAATCGACCATGAATGAAGAAGAGGAAAGAGAGAGAGAAGTGCACCTTCTTATAAGACAACTACACAATGAAACTATCCATGTGGAACAAGGCAAAGATGTTCGAACAGGGGAAGAACCAAGTATCCCCAAAACATGGTTAAATGTGGATGTAGCTCAATTTTAAAGCCAGTAAAGCAAATGATACAAACGGCTATGGACACACAACAACAAATGCTCGAAGTGGATGCAGACTATGACAAGTCTATGAGAGAGAGAAAGAGAAGCCAATTCCAGGTAATGAGTGAAAACTTGTCTACACAATTAATTCAAGCTCAAAGGGCACTCTCGGCCAAGGAAGTAGAAGCTCAAAAAGCCAAGAACAAATGCACCATGCTAACAATGGAAAACAAGAAGCTCCAAGATCAAGTTAAAGATCTATAAAGTAAATATGAAGCAGGTGAAGTGGAAAAAGCAAGAATGAATTCCAGAAGTAAGTTGCTTAAAACTCAAATCAAAGTATATATGGAGGAAGCTGACAATTTAAGAAATAGAAATAAAGAACTTATGACGGCCATTCTATGCAACCAACCCATAGAAGCACAATCAAAGATCCCAAGCGACACAAAGGCATTGAAAGATCAAATAGCAAAGTATGAAGATCATCTGAAACAAGAGCAAGCTATCAGAGAAGAATGGGAAAGAAAGTATATGCATGACACTAACAAACTCAGAAAACGATGGAAATCGGTTGAAGACAAACTTCTTGTGGTATATAACGAAGACCCCAAATAAATAGCCACCATAGGAAATGAACTTTTGACTGCCAAAGAAGCACTAACAAAAGCTACCGCTAAAACTAAAGAAAAGGATGAACTCATTGCACAATTAGAAGCTTAAAGAAAACAATAGGCAACAACGGGGACACTAGTAGTTCCAAGCTCCAAAGAGACTACTGTAGAGACTGAGGTACATCCTCTTTCTTCCCCCATGCATGATTCACCTATCAAGGAGGGAGCAGAGCAAAACATTGAACAAAGTGATTGAACTATTGCAAAACTAAGCCGACAGGAGCGGGCACTACTGGTGTCCCAGCTTATAGAACAATTTGAAGATCAAGTGATTGAAGTCATGAAAGAGGACAAATCGAGAATAAAAGCCTCGAGCAAATTTTGAAGCCATTCAATATACCTTATGGCTTGGCAAAGAAGAAACGCGACAATATATCAAGAAAATGACTAATAAAGAACCAGATCAGGATCTACAATTCACTTTACAGACATTTACATATACACAGGCCGAGTTTGACAAAGCAGATCCAATTTGGAGGCGCAAATTTTTGGAAATGAATCCAACTTTATGGGTACATTGGGAAGCAGCACCATATGTACTTCAAGTGAATCCTGCTTTTTGCCCAGTCCTGCAAAGACATACCAAGATGTAGTTTTGGGAGGCACAATGCCAAGGTACATTAAATAATCAATGGCTAAATTATTTGTTACTGCCTAGTCCTCCTCGAAACTATCTACCAACAAAAGAGTACATGGTCAAGACTATATAATTTCGGCTATCCAGATATGCCACAATGCCATATTTAACTATCAAAATGACAAATAAGATATTGAGCATTCTCCTCTTAGTTCTAAAGGTATTCAAACATGCACAGTATACATTCTTAAATTTTATCGACATTAATCAAGGAGTAGATGCTTTAGTTTTTGATTTATCTACAATTCCAAGCAGACGTACGATTATGGCACTATATTCACGCCTCATGTTCCTTCCGAGTCCATACATGCAAACCTTAGAGGAAGTGTTTTTTACAAGGTTTTTTGAGATGGACTTAGAAATTTTTATGAAAATCACGTCCAACTAAAATGCCAGACTGGTGGCCTACGAACTTAGCTTCTTTGCAGATCATAGAAAGGCACCAAATGATGGAGTCAAATCATCTCAATGGCATGAACTAATGGTATGTGAAGCTAATTTGCTAAATCACAAAGAAAAGAAAGTGATTCAAATGTACTCACGCCGTCGAATTCTAAAGCCTCTTGAGGACGATAGAGTTTAGGAGGGGGTGGTGTTGAGGGAGAGTCAAGCAGAAAGAAAAGATGAAGAAGATCAAGACAGAAGCTTCATTAAATAGAATATATTTGAAGACATGTCTTTGTAGGAAGTCTCGCAGGGGCACACAACATCCATCTCTGCATAGAGCCCCACAGGGGCACACAATAGTGGAAAGTACACAACATGCAAGGATGGATCAAGGCCAGCAATTACCCATGAAGAAGTGCAAGAAGATATAAGGCAGATCCCCAGCCCCGGAAGGTGTTTCAACCTCTTGATCTTTGGGAGGTCCAAATCGAAGGCTGAAAATCCAGACCTTCATACCTTCCACTGGTTGCGTGCATGGCAACCCAACTTAAGAAGCCAAAACCAATGCCACAGGTCTCGAGTTATGATCAATTCCTTCACTGCTGGTAAAACTATATCATTACGACTTCCATAGGAGCTAACAATGGTCAACTATAAAGAGGCTATCAGTTAATAAGGAACCAAATCGACTACAGGCACAGAACTAGAGACAAGAAGCAAAGCCTGTCAAGGGACGATAGAGACAAAGAGGGGGAGAGTGTTGCAGAGCAAAGAAGAGCAAAGATGTAGGGAAAAAGAAGGGCGCCAAAATTTTTCTGATTTGGACACTTTAGTTTTGTAACATAGTCACTTTGTAATATATTTTTTGATGTAAATGCACTATAGGAGTCCTCTAGATGCATATCTATAGATATCTATATCATTACCCTTGTAAATTAGTAGGGGAGTTAGCCCTTTAGTCAATAAAGTGTCGATCTCTTGTGTGAAAGGACCATTTTTTAGGGCACAAGTATATAAGTCAATTTGTGACTCTGTGTAAAGACTTTTTGCCATTGTGATAATCGAGAGCATAGAATTTCGAATTTTTGTCTTCTCCTCTCTGTAACTTCTTCCTTCTGAGCTTCCATGCATGTATGTGGCTTGAAAAGAGTGCTTTGAAGTGTTTTCTATCCATGGTAGTGCTTGTTTGCTGTTGGTAATGTGTGTGTGAAGTGTACGAAGTGCTGAAGCGTAGGTAGGTCATTCCCGTGGCTCAGTATTTTGTTCATAACTTGAAGCAGAAGTGTCAGAATCAATTGAAAATACCACTATTGGATGTGTCTTCTTGAGAGCTTCAAAATGAAGTCGGTACTATATTCCAAGTTTGGAGCTGAGAGAAAAGCCCAATTTACTATTGGCTATTGCTCTAGGTATCATGACACCATAGGTGACTATGAAAGCTTTGAATGTGATAGTTCACACTTGTTTGCACCTTTGTTAGTTCACATTTGCATTGACTATCATTTGAATGCATGTCTTCATACACTCAGCTAGGTTAAGACACTTCTAGGATTGATAATTACAGTGTGTAATCCCCACTATATGCACTTGCAGAGGATAGAGGTATAGTCTCCTTCTTCTCAAGTCCCTAAGTCACATTGTTCTCATCGGTTGAGATTCCATTCTTCGATAGTGTTTCCTACAATCTTGCCTTGGTTGACCATGAAAACACACTTTTTTGGGTTCAAGAAAGCTTGATATTCTCTACATTTGTCAAAGATTTATTTTAGCTTAGGGATGTGTGTTTGCCTAATGTTGTAATGAGCACATAAGTCATCAACATAGACCTTTAAGTTCTTCCGCAAGAATTCTTTGAACACATGACACATCAGCCTTTGAAATGTAGTAGGAGCATTGGTGAGCCCAAAAGGCATCACAGGAAATGTGAATATGCCCCACTCTATGGCGAAAGCAGTCTTATGCTAGTCTTTTGGGGCAATAGCAACTTGATTGTAGCCAAAAAATCCATTGAGGAAGTTGTAGACTTCCTTTCCTACTACACGTTTCAACAGAGGTTCGGTGATAGGAACCGGATAGCTATCTCTCATAGTGGCTACATTAACTTTCTTTAAATTGATGCACACTCATAGCTTTCCATTCTTTTTGGGCACTACCACAATGGGTGATACCCATTCAGTATGCTCAATATCATAGATAAATCTAGCTTCTATCAAGCACTCTATTTCCTCTTTGATCTTTGCTGCATAATTATCATTATATGTATATGGTTCCTGCTTCATTGGATTGGCATCTAAGGACATGGGAACTCTATGTGAGTAGATAGGGTCTACTCCTTTGGAGTCTTTGTAACTCCATGCAAACACATCTCTATACTCTCTTAGCAATGATATCAACTCTTTCTCTTCGTCCTCGGTCACATCATGTCCTATACACATGCATCGTTCTTCATCATCTTCTATAGTCACAATGATTTTCTTATTCATCTCATTGTTGTTGTAAGCCACTCCTGTGAGTGCTTCTCTATTTGGCATCCGGATCATGACCTTTTGATCTTCTATTTCATATTTCTTGAAGCTTTTGAGGACCTCAAATGTTACCTCTTCCTCTATAGGCTTGGTTATCTACTTTTCTCCTTTCTTCTTCTTATCTTGACTTTCCTTTGTCACTCTCAACTTCTCTTCCACGTGGTATCTTTCATATTCCTGGGTTCTTGCTTTGATTAAATAGAGGTAATCTTCCTCTAAAGCACATAAGGGCTCCATGAGGATATACTCCTCATCCTCATCACTATCTTCCTTGGGTTCATGCGTGCCCATTGCACACTCTTCAATAACTACATCAAACATAATTGGTTCTAGTGTAAAGATTGAGATGGCATAGCCATCTTCATTGCACTATTTGTAGTTGTCTCATGAATAGTCTCCTTAAAATCATCTCATAACATCCGTATGTCTAGGTAAGATTGAGTCTTTGTTTCTTACCATGATCGTGGATGCTCTTATATTGATAGACTTAGACTCCCATGGTCTTGTGAAATGGGGCAATTCGTGCAAGGAATTACACTTGAAGTCTAATCTCTCACTAGGCTTCTCGTCTTCCTTTTCTCCATAGATAGATGGAATATCATGGAGAAATCAATCATGTAGGTCATCCACTAGCTCAATGGGAGGTGGATTTTTGCTCTCTTTGGCCCATTTTTCCTCTTGAATATCTCTTAGGACTTCTTGATAATATTGCTTTACAGAAGAAGAGATTCTTGGATCGATGGAGTTAGGAACATAAGCTTCCTTGGGAGGCAAGCTTATCATTTCACTTCTATCAATACTTACTTTTGATGTAGCTGACTTTCCAGATTTGGCTATTATCTTCTCTAGTCTCTCTAGCAATCCATCAAAGTGCAATTGAGCCTTGGTGGAACTAGTACAATTGAAGGGGATGGATAGCCTCAAACATAGTTTGAGCTAGTTCAACCATTTTCTCACAAAGTTTGGTTCTTTCAATAAATAAGGCGGCTCTGGGATAGCATTTACCTAGTTCTACCACATTTAGCCCTTCTTGGATTCTGGCCTAATATGCCTTGGACATCATGTCAAGGTCTTTTGGAGTAGGATATGCCAAGAACAATCCTACTCTCGGTGGTAGTGGTTTAATGGGATAATTTTGGTGAAATGAAGGTGGTTGGCTGTGACGGTGCATGTGACATGCGATCTCTATCAATTTAGCTTTAGTTTATCTTAAGCTCTCTTTGATTTCGCTCATCTTCTTTGCCCATTGTCTCTTCATTCTCTCATGGCTATCTTTCCAAGCTCTCGTTCTTTTTTAGTTGTGCTCTCAATCTCACTATTGTCTATAATGTTCTCTTGTGCTATTGGTTTTGTTGAAGGGCCTGAGCTCTCGTTACTACTTGCACTAGGGTTTTCATGATCATGCTCCCACTAGAATCTATAACTAAGCCAATAATATTGATTGGTGTGATTTTTTGTATGTTCCCTAGATTCTTTGGGCAATCCCATAGGAGGTGTTCCTTACCGTAATCAGGACAAAATCCTTGGACGATCACTGATCGGGGTTGTCTTGGTGCAAGGATTGGACAATCTCGAATGAAATGATCTCTTGGCACCTATAGCATGGCCCTTCGGGTGCTTGGGGTCTCATTTTTCTTGGTTGGGGCCTAGTGTTAGGATTCATGTACATAACATTTGAATATTTTGGCTCCCAACTTAGTTAACTAGGGTTTTCATTAGGTTAAATCTCTATGTGCTCGGGTGAATCCATGTAGTAAGCTGGTGGGATATATATGTGTGGTGAGTCGAAGCTTTGAGCATTTGGATCACTTTCTAAAATTAGTGATGTTGTAGACACTAGGGCCCTACTCAAGTTTTCCTTAGCTAATACATACTTGACTAGGATCACATTGGTTGGGAGAGGAGGTTGTTGACATAACATTGTTTGAGGTCTTTGCTTAGCTTGGTATTGTGGTTGCTAAGGTTGTTGGGGCCTAAAGTATTGCTACAGTTGGTATTGATTTGGATATCTTCCCCATTGTTGATATGTTTGTGGATAATTTTGCCTAACCACTTGCTTGTTATAAGGGAAGTCTTGCACGGTGTGGTTAGTGTATCGTCTCGCTATTGTGCAGTATTGGCCAATCGAGTTTCCTTGGGGTTGAGCCATAATTGGACAAAAATTAACCATATGGTATCCTCCATAGGTATAACATATATTTACTTAGAACATTCTAGGCATATGATTGCTTAAGACTCCTAACTTCTGAGCTACCTTTTTTGCCAGTTGGTCAATACTGCACAATAGCGAGACGATACACTAACCACACTCTTAGAAAATTCGGTGATGAAGGCTTCTAGTAATTGTTGAATGTTCCTTAATTGTCTCTATTGTAGTGGTTGAAACCATGTCAAGGTTGTGTTCTTGAGTGTTAGACCAAAAGCATTGTACTCAGTGAACAAGTCATCAACTTGTTCAATTCTTAGTACTTGCCTAAAGTCCACCATGTGATCTTATGGGTCTCCTATGCCATTGAAGTGATTTTTCATGGATTTAACCAACTAAGTGGGCCTCAATATCCTAGGGCGTTCTTTAGGTCTTGCCAGGGGAAAATCATCCATGCATCTTTGATGTTCATGACCTCTAGGTCTCCTGTTATCCACTCTATCCATTTCTACTCCAATTCTTTCTCTTCTAAGCGGGTTCACAAAACTTGCTTCAGGTCTATCTCTAGTTTTTTCCTTCTGGGTTCCATGAGCCTGGGATGATCTGGCTCCTTATTGACCATAAGAGACATTAGAGCTTGCTGGAGGAAAGAACAATTCACACCTCCAAGTGTAGGTGTGCCTACCATGCTCCATTACTAAGAAAATCCTCTCCGATGTGTTATCTAAATAGACAACCTTGCCTAGTGTATCAGGGTCTTTAAATTCATATATCATAAATCTTCCCACTTCATTAGGTTGATCGAGTTTAAATATCCAAAAAGCATCATCCATTTCTCTGTTCAAGAATAACTCTATGCTTTTATTATCCTAGGGAGTCCACTCTAGGGTAATCGCTCTCATCAAGATGCATTTGCCTCAACCTGTCCTAGGTTCTCCTCCTATGTTTCCTAGTTCTAGGTTTCCTAGTTTAGTTTTTGGAATAACAATTCCAAAATCATCTATTACGTTTAGTAAGCGTGTGACTACATACATGGTCCCCTCTCTAGATACCCAACACCTAAGCTACATATTGGTTGTATCAGTTGTTCTTTATAGTTTTTCTCTTGTGCAATCTTTTCGTTAAATGTTGTTAAGAATACTTGAGGTTTTATCGCAACTTGAAGTGTGATCGATCACTTTATGTTCTTTCCCCCTTATAGTTTTCCAAATTAAGACTCTAGATATACTTGAATTTGAGTGATTAACCCTAATCAATCAATATCACTAAGCATACTTAGCCTAAGCTAAGAAATTGACTTAGGGGGTTTAGTGTTCTTCCAACCTCAATTTTGATGCTTTGATGAGTGCTCCAATGCCTAGGAAATGAGTCCTCAAGAACAATTCAGTTATTCACAAGCCTTTGGATTGCCAAGGAACTCCAAAATACTCCAAGAGCCTGATAAAATGCCAAAGTTTAGCTCAAAATTTGAAAAAAATAAAAAACCCTAATTTTCAATGAAAAATGGTTGTCCATCACGATTGATGGCTCTATCTGTTGCGATGGACAAGCTATCCATCAGCAAGTATCTATCACGATTGATTGGTCCATCACAATGGAAACTTGTTTATCGCATGATGGACAGGTGTTTATCACAATTGATGGCTATCTATCCGGATGGATAGGTTTTGTGATGGATCGAGTTTGTCATGAAGCTTATCTATTGCAATGGGCATAATCTATGATCAAGTTTCTATCTATCATGATGGACACAAATGTAGCTAAAAATAGTCTCTATCATGGGTGGGTGTCCATCACAATGGACAGGGCTATCGATCACAATGGACACTTTTTTTGTCGTGGTATGTCAATCGTGATGGACAGCTATCTATCACGATTGGTACCTGTCTATCGTGATGGATAGAAAGAATGGGTAATTTCCAAACATTTTTACATAGACATGATGTGCATGGTTTCTATACTACAATGGTGCACTCTTTTTTACCAAATAAGAAATTTTTCTATGTGTTGTGATTGACAAAAGGCAATGCCTTAGAGTCTATGTAGAGAATTTAGGTACCTACTAGAGCTACTACAGCTTTTGTGGATGTCGATACCTGCAAGGAAGCTCACATAACACATGAAAACAATGCACACACAATCTCTCTCTCTCTCTCTCTCTCTCTCTCTCTCTCTCTCTCTCTCTCTCTCACACACACACACACACACACACAAGTGAAATGAGAAGAAAGAAGGGAGGGTGAGGATATGATAAAAAATGGTGGAATTTCACACAGGTGGAGAAGGAGGTAGGAAGGAAGTAGGGATCGGAGGGGTGACGACAAAGAAGTTAAAAGAGTAAAAAGTAAGTTTTTACCTATGATTCCAATGTCATGTCTCTATATCTTACCATCACATGCTTGTCCTCAAAGCTCAATCCACAGCAATGGCACCAAATTTGGTGTCACTCTAGCACAAGGATGAGTATCAATGTGAGGAGATCCAACTCATAATTGTCAATCCGAGGTGACATGAGGGTGGTATGACAACCATGAGCAAGTGAGAGTACAAATGCGTGAGTGAGAAGCACACCAACATGCACACACATACACACACATACATGCAATAAGACAAAGAGATGGAGCAATGTAATCTTTGATTAGCCGAAAACAAGTTTAAAATGTGCTTAGTTCACTCCAATCGCCAAGAAGCTAACCTCAAAATGAGCCCTCTAGCTCTTTTTATAGTTTTTTACTAGATTTGGGCTTGTTCAAATGTAATGTCTAGCCTAGTCAAAAGTTAGGTTCCTCAGAAACTTTGGAGGCTCAAACGAGCTCTAAAAATTATGAAAATTGGTATATACCTAGACCTAGCACTCCTCAAGCTCAAGGACTCCTTGACTTGAAAAAAAGGAGTAGGAATTATAAAAAATAGGATGTACAATGTGGTCGAGTGATGAAAATCACTATTGGGTAATTGTTTAATTTGAAAAAAGAATTTCTTGACCTATTCATCGGATCATGGTTGAATTTCTTGTTGACTTGGTCTTTCTTGCCCTTTTCTATTTCAGGACTCTCTTTGGCTTGTCTTCCTCATGCTTCCTTGTCTTGATAAGCCTCATGGATCTCTTTGGCTACTACCGACATCTGAGCTTTCCACCTCGAAAAGTCAATGCCATCAAAATGAAAAGACATCATGTTGGAAATCCAAAAGACTAGAAATGTTACAAGAAACTAGAATTCCACCATAAGTGAATACTTTATTATCAATAGGATCAGCCCATCATATCCATATGCATACTCACCAAGTCTCCAAAATGACCAAGTATATGTGAAAGGATCTTAGGAAAACTTCGGTAGCATATCCCCTGTAAACTAAGCGATTAGGACAAGATAGCTAGTAGCAAAAGAAGAGTATAGCATGTCACCACATATCATTGATCCAAGCATAGATAATGGAAAATACACATGCCAAAAAATTGATGACAATATATGCCAATAAAATAGCAATACACCTACCACTCAAGAATGAATCTAGTCAGATGGTCCAACCTATCGTAGATAACATGTGACCAAGCCCAAGTGAATGGAACTAAGTAACAATCCAAAGCTATCACATAAGCATCAAGTATCTACTAGAAAAGCTATCTAAAATCAAAGATGGAAAATTTTGGACAACATCTCCTTTGTAAAATGGACTAGAGAAACAAATAACCAAAAGATGAAAAACCCTAAGATTGATTGTCTACTTGCTTGATTTAGATATCCAAAGTCTGGTTTCAAGTTGCTCACATCATTGATGATATCATCAATTTGTAACCACCCTTAAACACCTATATAAGGAGGGCTTGGCCACATACATCCTCAATCTTGCAAATTCAAGTATTGGGAGCTCAAGGAGTCGTGATCTCCAAGGAAGTACTTTCAAAGTTCCAGTTCTTTTCTTGTTCCTTTTTATAGTCCTAATTAGTCTACTTCTTGGACATCTAGTCTTGGCCTCTTGTAATCTCATAGTATGAGGTCTTGTCAAGTTATTTCTTGTATCTAATCCATCTCTCTCAAGGGATTCCTTGAAATCGAGATAGATTATTTCATACCTATGATTCCAAATTGTGGGATCTTCTATATCTTTTATAGCCTAGTATCCACACCTATCAATCACAAGTCATGGGACTTTTTGTATCAATCTCATATTCTTGTATTATTTTCCTTACATGGGTGATCTTGTAATCATAATTATCATTCTAAAATCTTGTCTAGTCTAGTCAGAGGGCACAATCTAGTGCTCCCTTGACATTTTGGCAATACTACCTTCATCAAGATCGAACACCATGGAGATTATTTGTGAATAAATTTTTTATGTAGTTAAAGTTATTCAAAAACAAGTCTAGGAGATAATTGAAAACCAAGAAGGGACTCAACAATAGAATATTTAATATGTAATCACATGACTTCAAACAAAAATCCAAGAGCTGCAAATCATTGTAAATCAATCTTCTTCAAGTATCACCATGGCAATCAATATGAAGAAAAGTCCAAAAGTGATCATGCTTAAGAAATTTGATGGGACAAGATCAAAGTTTTGAGGATTTCTGCAACAAGTGAAACTATTCATAAGAATGCAACCAAACAGGTTCCAAGATGATGCTTCTCAAGTAGGATTCATAAGCGCTCTATTATGTGGCCCTACTCTTTCATGGCTTGCACCTATCCTTGAGAAGGATATGGATATTTTTTATGATTTCAAGACCTTTTTTTTTAGATAAGCAACAAATGGCTTGTGACCGTGCAAAGCCCCATATGAAGTGATAGACTATAGTGCTTTTTTAGATAAGCAACAGACATAGAGATAAGCAACAGATGGCTTGTGACCATGCAAAGCCCCATATGAAGTGATAGACTATAGTGCTTTTTTAGGACACATGTTAAGTACATATGCTACACACATACTAGTCTCAATCCAAAAGTTATGTGGTAAAGCCTCACTTTTGACCATACACCTTGCCATTTCCATGAGAGAATTGTTTGTTTTAGAAAATCCATTTTTTTGAGGTTTATATGACACTATACACTAACTTCTTATCTCACACTCAACCAAAATTCATTAGATTCAAAATGCATGTCCCCCCCCCCCCCCCCCCCCCCGATCTGAAGGGAGGGTGCCCATTTTGCATGTTTACATATTTTCACCCATAACTAAGAATTGGTTAAAAGCACGTAAACACTTTATACTTTGCCTTCAATGGATAAAACCATGCATGCCTAGAAAATCATCAATGAAATTCATGAAGTATAGGTAGTTCCCAAATGAAGATGTCTAGATAGAGCCACATACATCACTATGAAGAACCTAAAATTTATGGCAACTCTAATAGAACCATCTTTTGGGAAGGAGGAACACTACATTTTTCCCAAAATACAGCCTTCAAAGATATGTTTAGAAGGTGCCTCAAGTTTGGTGAGAGAGGACGCCATTTCAAATTTTTTGCAGATGAAGCAAAGTAGCAAAATATAGATGACCAAAGCATGCATGCCAAAGATTTGCATATGAGATAGCCTGAGAATCATGAACTACACATGCTGAATTATTCACAAATTTTGCAAGTCTATGAGCTTATACAGCCCACAACATAAAATGCCGAAAGTAATAACAACATCACCATTTGAGAGATCATGAAATGTACATCTGTCATCAACAAATTTGACGACCAAGCCAATCTTGGCTAATATTGAAATTGAAAAGATACTTTTCTTGACCCTTGGCACATATAAGGCATCTGACAATGTGAAATAACTTCCATGGAGAGTAGTCAGAATGATCTTTCCAACTCCCATTACAAGATATGAGGAGTTGTTAGCACATGTGACAGTATTCCTTGTAGGTGCAAGCTCAAGTGAATTAAAGAAACAATGTTGCAAGGTAATATGTTTGGTGGCACCACTATCAAAGTACCAAATAGCTGGTTCGATTGCAGTTATACACTACTCATTAGAAGATGGTTCATAGTTACAAACAGTACTAATTTTAGGTGTAGAGGCCTCTACAACAACCAATCCAACCTCTCTCTCATTGCCTCCTTTACATCTAGTTTAGGATAGCTCTTTATGGCATGATCGTTTGCCTTATAGTACTTGTGAAGTTGTTTCTGCATTTCAGTTTTCTTGTCATCTTTGTCTTTCTTGTTTAACTATGCAACATTAACAAATTTTTGCTTACTGTTAGATGAGTTCCATTTACTTTTGCCCTTCTAACTAGCTAAGAAAGCTTAATCTGCAACACATGTAATTGACTTGTTCTACCCCTCAAATGTTGAGGTATTTGGATTGCCTTTCATCATCAACCAAAGAGTATAAGCAAAACTCATATGGATTTGGAAGATAGTTTTTGAAGGTAAACAACACCAACCTCATTTCTTGCCTGATATAATGTTGTAAGACTATCCCAAGCATCTTTTTCTATCTTGCAGATTCAAATGTGAGGGATAATAGCACGTTTGATAAAAAAATCTATAAATGCATGTGCATGTGCATCTTTGCCATCCCAACAAAATTTCTTTATAGTAGGTGCAGCAAGGAATGGAACACGACCATGAAATTGAAGATCATCATCTTCAACACCATTCACATCAGCTTTAATCACTGTATTTGCAAGTGCAGTAGGATGTTTTTCAACAACTTGCAAAACATTCCACAAGCCTTTTGCTACCAATACATGTTGCATCATGTATGCCCACAATGGGTAACTAGTGCCATCCAATTTATCCTCAACAACCAACATACGGAATACATCATTGCTTTCAGCCCAGGATTGACTAAATACCTTGATGTAGAAAATTGATGCGAACCAAAACCTATATATATGTTTGGCACAAAAGGACAAAATTGCTCGCATAGTCACTATGATAGCATGTTTGGTCTCAAGAATATGAGAGTGAATCTCCATTTTGTATCTTGGAGTCACTCCATTTCCATTTCATTTTCATTTTATATTGTATCTCTTTGTATTTGGTACCTTACCATTTGCTTCTACCTGTGTATTCATTCTCCTTCAAGGGAAATTATCCTACATATGTACTTTGGAGAGCCCCCTCCAACTCTAACGAGTGACCCTCCACCCATTTTTACTTGGTTACAAGCTTGAGGAGCCTACTCCATGCTCTTGGTAAGCTCACTCTAGTCCATGTGAGTTTTCCCTTTTCATGGTCTACTCTCTTTTGAGTCCCACACTATTTTAGTTTGTGAGTACATTATTTTTTTCATTTTGCTTCCACATGTATACTATCTACACGGTATTAGAGTGCTAGGTCGAGGTCTTTCAGGTGCATTTAGTGATCAATTTTGTGGTGGTGGTGTTTGAGTGTTGGTGGTCTTGCCTTCTCCTCATTAAGACAAGCTTTTGCCACCAATATACACCTTTGGCCCTCATTTTTCCCATTTTCCCAATCTCCCATCCTTTCTTTTCACCCCTTTACCACTCTCTTTACTCCCATTTTCCCTTTGTCCCACCCTTATTCTTGGAGGTATTTTGGTGGATCTCACATTGTTTATAAACAATGTTGTGGAAATCCCTTGATTATTTCCTCCATTTTGGTGATGCTTTTGTTGAATTCTCATTTTAGTGTCTCCATTATATTGTCCTTTAGTGTGCTTTTTGTTCCTTTTACCCTCATTTCTAGCTCATTGTTTTCCCAAAGATAAGTGCATCTTCATTATCAGTGTAGTGATTACATGCTAACTTTCCTCACGAGCTAGAGTACCTTTTAGAAAAGATCCTATGATTGTCTCATATTTCCTCTCCCTCTTCATTCGTTGTACCATTTGCTACTATAACTTCAAAATCACCTACTTGGTACACTGCACAATAGCACATGTGGAAGCTTGTAGCAAAATTGATTGCTCATGCATCTCTCACTCGAGCAAGAAATCCTCATCACTACACTATAGGTGCAAGATTGCAAAATGCAGCATTGAGTTTGACATCTATTTATACTCTTGAGTCACCTGACAACAAGGCGAGTCCACAATTGAACATGTTGTTGTCTCTTAAAGTTTGTGCCTTTATTTTTCTCTCTATAACAAGAGAATAATGGCATACCAATAGCACTTCCAAGTGCTTCTAGTTCTTGAGAAGGTATGCAACACAACATATAAGAAATATATGATCAAGAAAACAATAGCCTCTCTAGCAATTGCAAAAACAAGCACAAGACTGGCTATTGGATTTGAAGCGTGTGCCTCCATCTCTGAAGGGAGAGAGAGAGAGAGAGAGAGAGAGAGAGAACAAGGAGCATGAAAAAGGAATTTAGACCTACAGCCTAATTCATAGAAGGGTATACGAGCAAAGAGAGAGAGAGAGAGAGAGAGAGAGAAAGAGAGAGAGAGAGAGAAAGAGAGAGAGAGAGAGAGCAACACTTTGACTTCTCTATAGCACTCTTGCTCTGCTATGTATTCACTCTGAGGGATTGAGAGCATTCTTCTCTAGTGCATGGTGAATAGGGCATTCTTCTCTTACAAAGTCAACACCGACTACTTCCAAGCTCATATCTTCACGAGTAACAAGTTAGGTGAACCCTCTCTTAGGTGCACAAGTGAAGAATTAAAAGGCAAAAATGTGAAGGTATGTGAAGCGACAGCGTACACAGAAGTGAAAGTATGGCCCTCCAATTAAAATTTTTGTTTTAGTCTAAAGTCACTACAGGACAAAACAAGGATTCGTTGGCTACCCACTTTTGGAGACAATCTTGGGACATCAAAGTGAGCACCAAGATACTCTTGCAGTTAGGAGCGTACGTGAATTGACACTCAAATCAAGGCAAGGACTATTCAAAGACTAAGCAAGGTAAGCATAGTCTAAGTGAGGCAAGAGAGACAAGTGCAAGAGACACACAGTGTGCGATGCAGAGAAGTGAAGTGCAAGGTGTGCATGAAGAGTGACTAAGGAAGTGTGCAGAGAAGGACTAAGCTATTCACCCCAAGGATCCCAAGGTCTCATTGAAGCTGTGCGCGTGCCGACAGAAGGTGTCCATCCCTCCCCCTTATTGGAAGCTTGGTGCAAGGTGTGCACAAGTGCAGGCTTAGAGAAGGTGGACGTCTGGTGCAGAGAAGGCCGGCAGCAACAAGACCCTTGGGTATCTGGTATTTTGTGATTGAGCATTCTCTGGGATTTTGCACAGAAGCATTGGATTGTATTGTGCGTCACCATTGTATTTATCTTCTTATAATCAATTGATAGAGGCTTCCAGTGTGTATCTTTCTTATTGTCTTTCCCTTTTCTCCTACAAACACTCAAATCCCTTCTTGTCCAAGAATCCCCCAACACCAAGTCTACTACAAAGAAAGAACATCAAACTCAATGCACAAGTGAACACCTCTTTCTCACAATTGAACACAAGGCACTTGTCACATCCACTCCTAGCAAAGAATGGATTTTTGACAATGGGGCTTCATCACACATGTGCAATGACAAAGAATACTTTCACAAGTTTCAAGCGCAGAAAGGCCAAGTTTATCTTGGAGATAACAAGTGTATTGAGATCCAAGGAAGAGGCAAATTTCATGTCACAAACTCAAAAGGTGAGACCAAATCATGTAAAGACATTCTTTATGTACCAAGCCTTTGCAAAAACCTTCTCTTAGTGAAGGCCATTAATAAGTGCAACGTGATGGATCAATTTGATATTGACAAGGTTCGACTCATCGATCAAGAATCCAAAGAAGTCATAGCTCAAGGATTCAAATACAAAGGTCTCTACAAGCTTTCAAGTTTCATGGCCGAGGATTCAACCTTTAGCCTATGGCATTTCATATTTGGACACACCTCTTACTTAGCAAAGATCTCGTCAAGTCATCTTGTGAAGGGTTTACCTAGGATCGCACAAGTGTAGTTGAATTGCCAAGCATATGCTAAGGAGACATTTACCCCTTTTTCTTATGGAAGCATCTATTTCCTCATCTAAACCCTTAGCATTAGTCCATGCCGATTCAGAATGCATACACCATCACTAAGTGGGTCACTCTACTTCTTCTTGATAGTCACTAGGTACACTTGGGTTTATTCACTAAAACGAAAAGAGGATGCACTTTCCAAGTTCAAGGAGTGGACACAAATAGTTCAAGAAGACTTTCAAAATTCTTTAAAGATCATCATATTAGATGGAGACATTGGCTTTGTCAACCATAATTTTTCCAAATATTTGAAGTAGCAAGGTATTAAGTACCAAGCAAAGAATCATACTCATCAAGGTATGTTGGTAGTAGCCAGAGGCACAGACATCGAGGAAGCATGTAAAGACAGAGCACAACGAAGTAGTGGGGAGCCAGTCGAATTATTTTTTTCAAACAAATATGTTTCAAAATACTTTTCAAAAACCTCCAATAGTGATTTTCATCACTTTTGTACCATATGTAACATAGAAAAACCCTTTTTGTAATTTCTAGCTCCATTTTGTGCAAGTCGAGGAGTCCTCAAACTTGAGGAGCTTAGGTAGAATGAGCCTACCAATTTTGGCTATTTTTAGACACCGTTTACCCTTTCAAATAGCACCTAGAACCTATTTTTTAAATATGCCGGTCACTAGATGTGAAACCGGTCAAAACTAATCTAGAATCTATAAAAAGATCTAGAGAACTCATTTGTGAGGTTACTTAGTGTTAACTAGTGTAGACTTGTATGAGCTAGAGTGAGCTTGAGCTTGTAATTGATCTTGAGAATAGAGTCTATTTTCCTACCTTCCATTGTGTCTTGCTTGTCTCTTCATAGTGTGTGTGTGAATGTGAGATGTGGTGAGAGTGAAGGTGAGAAGCATATTCAAAAGGTAAAAAACCACTTTCTGTCAGATTTTTTCCGTGTATGTCAGACCATCGAGATGGTCTGCCAAACTCCGAATTGGAGGTAAGCGAGTTCACCATGCTGTAGAGCATACTAGCGCACACACAAATCTATAGTTGCATTTCAAAAGTTCTCATTTTGGTGGACCATCACGACGGGCTCATGCCATCGCGATTGTGTCACACCATCGCAATTGGCTCACGCCATCGCGACGGCTCGGCCGGACCATCGTGACGGTCTCACGCCATTGCGATGGTTCACTTGAGCCATCGCGATGGTCACTGACCATCGCTACGATCCCGTCAACCCCACGCCATCGTGACGATCTTGCCACGTGTCAAGCCAGACCATCACGATTGTTCACTAACCAGACCATCGCCACGATACCAGGTATGCCATTGCGACACCTCAAAAGTTGGACCATCGCGATTGGATCAATCGCGACTGACAGCCACGATGGACCTGTCAATCGCGATCGACACCTCGATCGCAACTGACATATCAATCGCGATTGACAGACCACTTGATCACGATTGACGGGCAAATTCGGCCATTTTTTAGGGCAAAGATAGTTGGTCTATTTTGGGGTATTATTTGGGAAACCTTAGAAATTTGTTAGAGCATTGTGAGGCCACTACACAAAGTATTTCGAGAAGTACTGTTTGCCTGTTAACCTGTTTGAACCCTGTTTTAACCCTAGAATCCTGAAGAGTCATAACTTTCCCATACAAAATCTATTTGCGGTGATTTTTGTTTTGTTGGAAAGCTCGTGGGGAGTACAAGCAAAACTTCCACTGGTTATGGTAAAATTAATATCAGGATTATTAGATATAGTATTTTGAAGTGACCATACCCAAGGGGAAGAAAAACTAAGGGATCTTTAGGATTGTTACCCATAAAGCCAGAGAATAATTTGATCTTTGAATTGCATGAATGAGCATGGACTGTTGTATCAATGGAATTCAATTCGTGAGCTAACTTTGGGACTTTTATAGGTCCTTTGAGAGCAGTGAAGGGCAATCAAAGCAAGAGTAAGTGCAAGCTTGGAAAACATGCTTCCTGGGCACACCAGGGCAACACACAAGGACAGAAACTCAAGGTTGGAAATTCTCAACACCCTCTGTCAATCCCTAGCTTAGGCTAAGTACGGATAGGACAGATGAATTCGGGAATGTGATCCCAGAAACGGACTTAGGTGACCTAGAGCAAGGGAACATGGGTGTAGAACCTAAAACTCCTCGAGGCAAATCAGTTCTCACTAGAATTCTCACACCAGAATGGATCCCCCAGGACAACAAGAGCATAGATCTACTCTTGAACCGAGAAACCGATGAAGCCTTCTGGAGGTATAAGCTTAATCAACCTAATGAGGTAGGAATGATCACAATCTATGAGTTCAAAGATCCTAATAGCCCAGGCAAAGTGACCTATCTAGATGGTACTTTAGAGAGGATCTTTGTGGTCACAGAACATGGTAGACATGCCTACACTTGGAAGGGGGAATTTATTTTTCCCCAACCAAGATCTAATGTCTCTTTTGGCCACCAAGGAGCTGGAACATCCCAAGCTCATGGCGCTCAAAGGGAGAGAAGTAGAGATAGGCCAGAAGTGAGCTTTTCCAACCCAATAGGAAGAGGACGAATGCAAACAGAGACGAATAGAGAAGAAACAGAGAGAACTAGAGTTCCAAGGAACTTAAGAAATGCTTGTGAAGAGATGGATAGGTATGTGCTTGAAGATGAAGAGGTGTTGCAAAATCCTTGATCTACACTAGCCAAATGAACTCCAGGAGTATATGGTGGGCCCTTTTAGCTTGCCAATGGATGTATTAGACCACTCTCAAAAAGATAGATCAAAACATATAAGTTGGAGTTAGCTCAGAGGTGAAAACTTGCTATTCTTGGTTCATACACATGTCCAGTGTTTTACATAATTCTCTAAGCACAGCAACAATTAGCTTAATTCCTCTTGGGGAACTCTAGGTAACTTAAAGAGATAACTTTCAAGAGTAATCTCATAAAAAATAATGAACCACACACTGAGAATGAGTTTTAACAACTGATGACATCATCCCGATTTTCACGGGCTGCTATAGTTTGAGACCAGTGAGCAGAAAAATCACCATAACTCACAATTTAGGAATCCAATGATTACAAAAATTTGTATGGTTATACTAGACAGTAAGCTAAATCCAACAAGCTTTAAATCACTGAATTTGGATACGTAACCACTGAGAAACATCTCTGACAAGATGAGTGAAAAAATTGGGTACCTGACAGAGAAGTGAAGATGAACAGACCCTGTTGACTTCAAATGAACATAACTAACGATTGCAACATCGAAATGATATGAAAATTTGTGAGCATATAGTAGACTTATAGAGCTAACTTTACCAAGTTAAATCACTGAAAATTATGCACCAAGCTCAGAGAAAACATCTCTGCAAGCTGACTGAGAAAACTGAGAGATATGGCAGTGAGTAGTACACTTCACAAGATAATGGAAATATGAACCCAAATGATAATGAAAATGAAATTATATTGCTTGTAAAATACAATGGACTTACTGATACATATGTGTGCCTTGTAATCACACCTTGATATGGCATAAAGCTCAGCTCTTGGAGGTCTTCACATAGGTCTCTCTAACCACGACTAAAACTGCCATCTATTTATAGTTGAGTTTGGGAGGCTAACTTCCCTCAATCACTCTCCAATCAATCAATGATTGATTTGATTCTCTACCTACCACAAATCACGAATTCGTGGCTCCTCTTTCCATTCTTGATCAAGTGGACTCAACCACTTAAGATTCTCTTACTTTTACATTAAGTAAACTCTTCAAAAGTTACAAGAGGTAGTTCACAAGTGAACTTTACATAGTCTTCATTTTAAGGCTTTTTCCATGGGACTCAAGCCAATACTTAGGCTTGTCATAGACTTGCTCCAACAGCTCCCCCTCAAGCCAAGTATGCTTGAGGTCTTCAATCTTCCAAGACTACTTGCAAACCAATCATAGCCTTGAATTTGCAAAGCTTTGTACCATCCAATGCTTTGGTTAGAATATCTGCACATTGTTGATGAGTGGACACATATGATATTTGAATCTCTTTGCTTAGAACCTTCTCTCGTACATAGTGATAATGAACTTCAATATGTTTAGTCCTTGCATGAAAAATAGGATTAGCAGCCAAATGAATAGAACTCATATTGTCACCAAAAATAGTTGGAGTTCCAAACTCCAATCCAAGATCTTTGAATAATGTCTTCATCCACATAGCTTCTTGTGTAGCTATGGCAAGACCTCTATATTCAGCTTCAGTAGAAGAGAGAGCAACTATGGGTTGCTTCTTGGATGACCATGAAATAAGCTTTGAACCTGCAAAGGTAAGATAACCTGAAGTGCTCCTTCTATCTTCCTTGGAGCCAGCCCAATCTGCATCAGAAAATAGCTTCAAACCTAAATCAGATACATAAGGATAATAAAGTCCTTCATTTATGGTTCCTTTGAGATACTTGAGAATCCTTTTGGCAGCATCCATATGTGGTTTCCTTGGTGTGTGCATAAATTGACTTAGCACACTCACACTGTAACATATATCTACTCTTGTCAATGTGGCATAGTTGAGACTACCCACTAGACTTTGATATGATGTGATGTCCTCTATGAGTTCACCTTCATGTGAGCTCAATTTGTGATTGACCTCCATTGGAGTACCTGCAATCTTACAATCTTGCATCTTGAATTTTGCCAACATGTCCTTAATGTACTTCCTTTGAGTGAGAAACAAACCATGATCTTTGTAGACAACTTCCAAACCTAGGAAGTAGGTAAGTGAACCCAAATCACTTATCTTGAACTCTTCTCTCATCTGATCTTTGATCTTCTTCATACCATCTGCATCATTTCCTGTCAATATAATATCATCTACATATACACATAGGTAGATGACCTCGGAATTACTCTTTTTAATAAAGAGTGAAGGATCTGCCTTGCTTGGTTGAAAGCCTTTGTCCTGCAAGAATGAAACAAGCCTGAAATTCCAAGCTCTTGGAGCTTGCTTGAGACCATACAATGCTTTGTTAAGTTTACACACATAATCAGGATAAACTTGGTTCTCAAAACCAGGTGGTTGTGCCATATATACCTCTTCTGTTATCCAACCATTCAAGAATGCATTCTTTACATCTAGTTGAAGTATCTTCCAATTCTTGGAAGAGGCAATACTAAGCAAAACCCTAATAGTAGGCATCTTTGCCACAGGAGAGAAGGTCTCCTCATAATCAATTCCCTGAGTTTGTGCAAAGCCTTTTGCTACAAGCCTTTCCTTATACCTGTTAATTGAACCATCAGAATTCTTCTTGAGTTTATAGACCCATCGAGCCTATTACCTTCATGGATCAAGTCTTGGGCACCAAATCCCAAGTGTTGTTTTCCTGAATTGCTTCAATCTCTTCCTTCATTGCATGCTTCCATTCTGATTTTGCTTTGGCCTCTTCAAATGATGATGGCTCCTCTTGGTTTATGTCCTGTGCTATGTAGATAGAATGTTTAGTTACTAATGAGGTGTCAAACCCATACCTTTCTGGTTTTTTCTTTTCCCTCATAGATCTTCTTAGGCCATGATGTGATGATTCTGCCTCATGTCCAAGTTCCTGCAATTTTGCTTTACCTTTAGACTTCCATGCTTTGATCTTTTCCATCTGAGATTCTTCATCATCCTCTGAGATATCTTGTTCTTCAATCTTCGATTGTTCTCTACCAAGCTTTGGAAAATCTTCTTCAAGATTATATGGTAAATTGACCTTCCTGCATGAATCTTCATATCATGAATTGTTCTCATCAAAAACTACATCTCTGCTTACCAAGAATCCTTTGTTGGTAGGGTTGTATAACCTGTAGCCCTTTTGATTGTTGTCATATCCAATAAATACACACCTTTCTGCCTTTGGATCCATCTTGCCTCTAACCTATGAAGGAACATAAGCAAAAGCAATACATCCAAAAATTTTACAATGATCTAAGCTTGGTCTTCTTCCATTCCAAGCCTCATATGGAGTCATCCCATCAAGGGATTTTGAAGGCAACCTGTTAATCAAGTAAGTGGTTGTAGATACAGCCTCAGCCCATAAGTAATTAGGTAAATGCTTTTCATTTAACATAAACCTTGCAGCTTCAACAATTGTCCTATTCCTCCTTTCTGCCACTCCATTTTGCTCAGGAGTGTACCTTGTAGTTACCTCTCTTTTGATTCCTCTTTCTTGAAGAAAAGAATCAAACTCATGGGAGAAGTATTCTCCCCCTCCATCTGACCTTAGCCTTTTTAGTGATTTACCTGTTTGATTCTCCACAAGAGCCAAATATCTTTTGAAACATGAAAAAACTTCATCTTTGTGTTTCATAAAGAATAGGATAGTCCATCTGCTGCAATCATCAATAAAGGAAACATAATACCTTGATCCAGATATTGAAGCTTCCTTGCTAGGTCCCCATACATATGTATGAACCAACTCCAAGAGATCTCCATGCATATAACCTTTCTTCATGAATGGTAACCTGTGAGACTTTCCAAATTGACATGCACTACACTTATAAATCATATGTTGTTTTGACAAATTAGGAAGTCCAAGTACACTTTGGTCCCTGCAGATTTGCTTTCATGACCTTTCACCAATATGTGCTAACCTTTTGTGCCATACTTCCAATTCTGTGAGTGTCTGACTACCATAATTAAAGAGAGCAATGTTTCTAGTGTCCTGTAATTCAAATGTGAACAATCTACCTGTCTTTTCACCTTTTGCAATTCTTCTGAATCCTTGACTTGGATCTTCAACAAATGCTCCTACTTTTGTGAACCTGACTTGCAACCCTTTCTCTACTATCTGCCCAACACTTATCAAATTCTTTGTAATGGTAGGGACATAGAGTACCTTACTGAGTAGGTTGATGTTTCCATCAGGTGCTTTGACATTGCCTATTTTCTCCACAGGATGTTTTGTATCATCTCCTGTTTGTACCTCATGCTTATTCCTTGGATCTTCTAAATCTGATAGGAGTGCCACATTTCCTGCCACATGATTTGAACAACCTAAATCTATGTAGAAAACATGCTCATCAGATTTACCTTGTGGCATAGCCATGTTCATGATCAATAATGAATCCTCTTTGTTTGAGTCTTCTGTGTAGTTATTGTAGTCTCTCCTTCCTTTGTAGCCTCCTTGATAGTTTGAATGATTGTAGTTGTTGTAGTTGCCATGGTAGTTGTTGAACCTTCCTCTTGAGTAGCCATAACTTCCTCTATTGTATCCTCTACCTCTTTGATTCCTGGAATTCCTAAAGCAATTTTTAGTTGTATGATTAGTTAATCCACAAATAGAACATGAGTTGGAGTCTTGGGATCTCCCCCTGCCTTGTCTACCTCCTCTTCCTCTACCTCTGCCATGTCTTCCTCTACCTGCATAGTTAGCTTGATATGTACTTGCTTCATCATCCACTTTCTTTGCCTTTCCTTTGTTATCTTTGGACTTGCTTTTATCAGTGTATAAAGCTGAAGATTGATTACCTTTAGAGCTTTCTCCATTTTTGATAATCTTTGCCTCTTGAGTAAGTAGTTGTCCAATGAGTGTATTGAAATCAGGTACATGCATGTCCATGTACAAATCCATAGTTGTGGTGAATGCTTCCCACTTGTCATCTGCCTTCAAGCCATTGATCACCTGCCTTACAATTTGCTGTTCATCTATTACCTCTCCAATGCTTCCCAACTGATCCGCTATGTCCTTGAGCTTTGTGACAAAATCAGTCACATTTTGTTTGGGAGCCTTCTTGAGAGTTGTGAAATCCAGCCATAGTTGATGCTTCCTAGCTTTGGTACTTGAAGAAAAGAAAGCTTCAAGTGCATCCCACACTTCCTGAGATGTCTTACAACTTCTAATGTGAGGCAACAAAAAATCTGAGATAGAGTTGAGGAGATAAGACCTTGCAAGTGCATCCTTGGAGCACCATGTGCTCAATCTTTCTTGCTCTTCTTGTGTTGGTTGACTTTTGTTCCTGAAACTTGGCATAACTTCATCTCCAGCCACATAACCATATAAACTTCTACCTTGGAGATAAGCTTCCATTCTTAATGACCAAGCTGAGTAGTTACCTCTGTCCAATTTGTCAATTGATGAAGGAAATCCATCTGCCATGTTGTCCAACCTTGCTCTGATACCACTGTGAAGAGATGGATAGGTATGTGCTTGAAGATGAAGAGGTGTTGCAAAATCCTTGATCTACACCAGCCAAATGAACTCCAGGAGTATATGGTGGGCCCTTTTAGCTTTCCAATGGATGTATTAGACACCCTATGTACCTTGGAAGATCACTCTCAAAAAGATAGATCAAAACATATAAGTTGGAGTTAGCTCAGAGGTGAAAACTTGCTATTCTTGGTTCATACACATGTCCAATGTTTTACATAATTCTCTAAGCACAGCAGCAGTTAGCTTAATTCCTCTTGGGGAAGTCCAGGTAACTTAAAGAGCTAACTTTCAAGAGTAATCTCATAAAAAATAATGAACCACACACTGAGAATGAGTTTTAACAACTGAAGACATCATCCCGATTTTCACGGGCTGCTATAGTTTGAGACCAGTGAGCAGAAAAATCAACATAACTCAAAATTTAGGAACCCAATGATTATAACAATTTGTATGGTTATACTAGACAGTAAGTTAAATCCAACAAGCTTTAAATCACTGAATTTGGATAAGTAACCACTGAGAAACACCTCTGACAAGATGAGTGAAAAAATCAGGTACCTGACAGAGAAGTGAAGATGAACAGACCCTGTTGACTTCAAATGAACATAACTGAAGATTACAACATCCAAATGAGATGAAAATTTGTGAGCATATAGCAGACTTATAGAGCTAACTTTACCAAGTTAAATCACTGAAAATTATGCACCAAGCTCAGAGAAAACATCTCTGCAAGCTGACTGAGAAAATTGAGAGATATGGCAGTGAGTAGTACACTTCACAAGAACATGGAAATATGAACCCAAATGATAATGAAAATGAAAGTATATTGCTTGTAAAATACAATGGACTTACTGATACATATGTGTGCCTTGTAATCACACCTTGATATGGCATAAAGCTCAGCTCTTGGAGGTCTTCACATAGGTCTCTCTAACCACAACTAAAACTGCCATCTATTTATAGTTGAGTTTGGGAGGCTAACTTCCCTCAATCACTCTCCAATCAATCAATGATTGATTTGATTCTCTACCTACCACAAATCACGAATTCGTGGCTCCTCTTTCCATTCTTGATCAAGTGGACTCAACCACTTAAGATTCTCTTACTTTTACATTAAGTAAACTCTTCAAAAGTTACAAGAGGTAGTTCACAAGTGAACTTTACATAGTCTTCATTTTAAGGCTTTTTCTATGACTTTGTGGGACTCAAGCCAATACTTAGGCTTGTCATAGACTTGCTCCAACAATGCTGAGGATTTTACCTTACCGAGGCCCAGAGAGCACACAAGGACTTTGAGACCTACACAGCTAGTTAAGTCCATGAAGAACTACTTCGATGGCACTGGAGACCCTTATGATCATGTGGCCGAATTTAGGCAAGTCTTGAGAGCTGAACAAGTGGAGGATCTATTCACGCAATACAATGCCTTTGGTCTAACCCTTAGGAACACCGCTCTTACGTGGTTTCAACCACTAAATGAGAGGCACTTCAGAAATATAAACCAACTTCTAGAGGCATTCATTATTGAATTCTCTAAGAGTGGCATAAGGCATAATACTTCCTCACTGATTCAAGCAAACCCCTCAAGAGACGGTTAGGCTTGCAGGAAGAAGGTTTCGGCAATACGTAGAGAGATGTCCTGTTTCTGAGTTACCCACACCAGCCAAACAAGTGGCTTTATTCTTGGATGGATTGCTCAGTACCCAAACTACGATCATATGTGTACTTGAAGGACCCTAGAACTATAGAAGAGTGTGTACGCATGTGCATAGACATTGAAGATAATCTAGGGGAGGAATTAGAACTATCAAATATCTACAAGGATTTAGATAGTTCTACTAGCCTCTCTTCCATGCAATCCACATCTATTGAGGAACTCACTGAGAAGGTAGCTCAAAAGCTAGGCATATCAAGCAAACAAATACCAAGGTTTGCCCCAGGGAGGCGATGCTATACTTGTGGAGGTGACCATTTTGCGAGTGTATGTCCCATTATGGCTCAACCCCAAGTGAATCCTAGTAGCCAGTACTGCACAATAGAGTGAAGATACACAAACCACACTGCACAAGACGCCCTTATAACAAACAAGCGGTCAAACAAACCTACCCTCAACCATATCCACAACAGGGCAGATACCAGAACTAGTACCCACCACAACAGTATGCTAGGCCTCAACAAACCTACCAACCACAATATCAGGCCCAGCAGAGACCTCAACCAGTGCTAGCCCAACAACCTCCAGCTCCAGCCAATGTGATCCCAGTAAAGTATACGGCTGCAGAAGAGAACCTGAATAGAGCCATAGTTCCAGTGACACCATTGCTTTCAGAAAGTGACTCTAGTGACCATAGCTTTGACTCTACACATATTGATAGCCCCCAGGCTTACTACATGCAGTCTCCTGAACATGGTGAATCCTACTATAGTGAAGAACCAAGTGAGCCTAGTGTTGGAAGCAGCCAGAGGCACAGACGCCACGGAAGCATGTGAAGACGAAGCAGGGAACCAGTCGGATCAATTTTCCAAACAAATATATTTCTTATTAATTCTCCAAACATTCAACAGTGATTGTTATCACTAATTGTAACATATGTATCATAGAAAACCCCATTTTGTAATCCATAGCTCCATTTTGTGCAAGCCGAGGAGTCCTCGAGCTTGAGGAGCTTAGGTAGAATGCTCGTACCAATTTTCGTTATTTTTAGACATCGTTTACCCTTCCAAATAGCCTCTAGGACCTATTTTTTAACTAGGCCGGTCACTAGATGTGAAACCGGTCAAAACTAGTCTAGAAACTATAAAAAGAGCTAGAGAGCTCATTTTTGAGGTTGGTTCATTTTGGTTAGTGTGAGCTTAGAGCTAGTTTGAGCTTGTAAGAGTATTCTTGAGTAATAGAGCTAATTTCCCACCTTCCATTGTGTCTTGCTTGTCTCTTCATTGTGTGTGTGTGTGTGTGCATCTTTGTACTTCTCACCTTCACTCTCACAACATCTCACGTTCACGATCTTCATATCACTCCTACCTCTCCCACGGATTGACATTAAGGAGGTGAAGCTTCTTAACGTGGTACTTACCATTGTGCTAGAGCAACACCAAATTTGGCGCCGTTGCCGGGGATCGAGTCTAGGACGAATGTGTGATGGTAAGAGTATAGCAAGAAGTGGTGTTGGAAGGTAAAAATTTCAGTTTTTGTTGTTGTTTTTACTTAGTTTTTAGTGTTTTTCACCTTCCCCATACTCCATCTTCATCATCGCATCATCATCTCCATTTCCAAAAAAATCAGAAAATTCACCATATCCCCCCATTCACCTCATTTCCCCTCATTTGTGCATGCGAGAGAGCGAGAGAGAGTTTTGCGTTTGCATGTGCTTGCATTTTCTTGAGTTTTCTTGCAGGTACAGGGCTTCAGAGCATCAGGAGAGCTTCCAAAAGGTAAAACATGTACTTTCTATCAGAAATTTCCGAGTAGGGCGGACCATCGCGATGGTCTGCAACTTTCGGATTTTGAAGTAGGCGACCACACCACGAGGTAGGCGATCCTTGCGCACACATGGCACCATAGTTGCATTTCAAAAATTCGTTGTTTGGTGGACCATCGCGATTGGCTCGGACCATCGCGATTGTGTCGCACCATCGCGATAGGCTCACGCCATCGCGACGGCTCGGCCGGACCATCGCGACGGTTCACTTTTTCGGACCATCGCGACGGTTCACTTGAGCCATCGCGACGGTCCACTTGGACCATCGCGACGGTTCAGCTGACCCCGGACCTTCGCGATTGGCTTATGCCATCGCCACGACAGTGCCACGTGTCACGATAAACCATCGCGACGGTTCATTTTTGGACCATCGCGACAGCCCAAAATCGGACCATCGCGATTGGCTCAAGCCATCGCATCGCGGACCATCGCGACGGTTCACTTCGGACCATCGCGATCGTCCACCTTTGACCGTTGACCGCGCCATCGCGATTGTCCACCCGATCACGCCATCGCGACGGTTCACTTTTTGGACCATCGCGACAGCTCGACCTCACGCCATCGCGATCGTTCACTTCGAGCCATCGCGACGGTTCGCTTTTTCGCGCCATCGCGATTGTCCAAACTCCACGCCATCGCGACGGTTCGCTCGGACCATCGCGACGGTCCCAGACCATCGCGATTGCCCACCCCCATCGCAAATTTTGGACTCCAATTTTCGACCAATTTTGAGGGTATTTTTGAAAAATTTTTGGACCATTAGACTCATAGGAGACCCCTTAGCTCATATTTGAAGGAAAATTTGATTGTCAGTTTTTACCCCCCAGGGCTTGAACGCGTATAACTTTTTCATCCGAAGTCCGTTTTTTGAGCTTAATAGCTCGTTAGAAAGCTCGCGACGAGTACTACGTGACCTCAACTGTTTTTTTTCTTAAAGGATACATCTATTTTTAGATAAGCTATTTTGAGGATTCACCTAGTTTGGGACTAGGAAGCCAGGGGGCAAGTATTGAAATTTTGGGCAAACGAGAAGGGACTTAAAAAGATGTATATACTCAAGTGTTTGATTATCTTGTGAATTGGTCTAATATTGGAATTTTCCAGGTCTAGCAAAGGCAATCAAGGGCAAGCAAGCAAGGCAGTGAGGAACGCAGAGCTTGGGAAGCACGGCTTCTTGGGCAACAGGACATCAGGGCAATCAGAAAAGCCGACTCGAGGTTGGAAGATTACTCAACCCCCTCAGTCAATTCTTAGCTTAGGCTAAACGGTAGTTGTGGATTAAAGACGATAGGAACGCCTCAAGTTCAAGATACTTAATTCTTTCAAGTTTAAGACTTAAAGTAAAGGTGTGTGTGACGCAAAAAAAAAAAAAAAAAAAAAAAAAAAAAACCTAAAGAAAAGAACCTAAGTCTGACGGAACGAGAACTCAAAATCATAACGAAAGTCGAATTCCTGACGCATAAATTAAGACAAGAATCCAGAGAAAATTAAAAAGAATCAAGAGAATAATAACAAAGGACCATTGACGATCTAAGTGTGTAATTGAGTGAGCAAGGAAGGAAATTAATGAACCTTAGATCGGGCAAACATATAGGTAAGTCGGACAGAAGAAGCCTTAGATCATCAGAGGCTAGTGTGAGAACTACCGCTCGATCGTGGGCTCAGCAATTGAATAGTAATTACCCCTACGAGAGCTCAGAGACAAGTGAATCAGAAATGGCATTTAGCGCAGACAGACCAGAAGGAGGGTCTCACGTAGCATACCTAGAAAAACCAGAAGGACCCTATAGAACGCAATTAGAGTTTCTCCGAACCAACCGATTAGGTGCTCGCATCTATGAGGATGGTTTGCAAAGGCAAGTGGTGCAACTGCACAACCCTGATCAACCCATCGGATTGGAAAGACCAGTGGTGAAGTTTGAGAGAGACGCTTACATAGACAAAGAAGGAACCATGTATGTCCTAAGTACGCAGCCAAACGATACTAATGAGTTTGGCACAATTCAATTAGAGACGGAAGCGAAATTTCAAGGAAAAGAACCGTTAGAAGAACCTAGGACACCTAGAGGGAAATCCGTATTAACAAGAGTACTCATCCCAGAGTGGATCCCTCAAGATAACAGGAGCACCGAGTTGTTTGTAAATAAAGAGACAGATGAAGCCTTTTGGAGGTACAGAAAGGAAAACCCTGGTGAGGTAGGCATCATTACAATTTATGAATTCAAGGACCCAATACACCTGGAAAGGTTGTATACCTGGATGAGACTTCAGAAAGAGTCTTTGTGGTGCCTGAACGCGCTAGAAACACATATACATGGAGAGGTGAACTGATATTCCCTCCATCTAGAACGAACATGAATACAAGTCAACAAGGGGCAGGAACATCCTCAGCCCATGGAAATCAAAGAGAAGGAACTAAAGAGAGACCGGAAGTAAGCTTTAATCACCCCATAGGGAGAGATAGAACAACCACGAACACCAATAGCGCGGATAGACAAAGAAATCATGGAATACCAGGTGGTAGAGATGATTTTCCTCTACCTAGACCACGTGAACACACAAGAGTATTGAGACCCACACAATTAGTAAAATCAATGAAAAATTACTTTGATGGGACAGGAGATCCCTATGACCACGTCGCAGAATTCAAGCAAGTACTGAGGGCAGAACAAGTTGAAGACATGTTCACGCAATACAATGCATTTGGGCTAACGTTAAAGAATACCGCTTTAACTTGGTTCCAACCATTGCAACAAACTCCTCAAGAAACAGTAAGACTGGCAGGTCGTAGGTTCAGACAATATGTCGAACGATGTCCAATGCAAGAGCTACCCTCACAAGCTAAGCAAGTGTCTTTGTTTTTAGATGGCTTGTTGAGCGCTAAACTACGCTCTTATGTATACCTAAAAGAACCCAGAACGCTAGAGGAGTGTGTAAGAATATGTATAGACATCGAGGATAACCTAGGAGATGAATTAGAACTCTCAAAGGTCTATAAAGACTCAGATTGTTCTTCTCTAGCATCCACAAAATTTTCTAATTCGATAGAGGACCTAGCAGAAAAAGTGGCCCAAAAACTAGGAGTTTCTAGTAAACAGGTGCCCAAGCTACCAACTAATGTACGTTGTTACACTTGTGGTGGAAATCATTTGGCAAACATGTGCCCCAATGCACCTCAACCTCATGTCAACCCTAGTGGCCAATATTGCACAATTGAGAGAAGATACACGAATCATACGGCTCAGGACTGCCCATACAACAAACAAACTGTGAGACAGAACTACCCGCAAGCATACCAGCAGCCAGGTAGGTATCAAGGCCAATACAATGCTCAGCCTTATTACTATAGGCCTCCTCAGAACTACCCATACCAGGCCCAACAGAGACCCCAACCCGTCTTAGCTCAGCAGCCACCCCCACCAGCGAATGTCATCTCAGTCAAATACGCTGCTACAGAAGAGAACCTAAGCAGGGCCTTAGTGCCTTCTTCACCCTTGATCACCGAAAGTGACCCGAACTCAAACAGTTTTGACTCTACTCATGTAACTAGTCCACCCGCTTATTACACGGAGTCACCAGAACATGTGGAGACATATCATTATGATAGTCCACCAATGGAACCTAGTTGGGAGCCAGACTATACTAATGTGATGTACACAAACCCAAACCCACGGCCCCAATTGAGACAACAGAGACCACAGGGCCCTAGAGGACCATGCTTTAGGTGCCAAGGAGATCACTTCATAAAGGATTGTCCACATCCCCCAATAGCAAGGCAATCACAGTACTATAACATACAAGGCTTTTGTGTCGATTGTGGCAAAGAGCACATAATCAAAGATTGTCCTAAGAACCCAGTTAACGCTTCGAATGTGACACCGATCAACGTGATAGGTATTGTAAACAACGCAGATGGATCCAACCCTACATACGTGCCTATCCAAGCTATAACCAGAGCCCAGGCGCTCTTACAAAACCAACAGCTTAATCTAGAGAAAGTAGCCGGAACTAGTGAAGTTGCAGAATCTAGCAGTAAAAAGACAAAATCTTGGAAAGATTCTAGGGAAAGAATCAAGAGAAAGTGGAGTAAAAAGATAAGTGAGTTGGAAGGAAGTTTAAGGGAATCTAGAGCCAAAATACAAGAACTGACTTCACAAGAATTAAACCAAGAAATCCCAGCTCAAAAATCAGGATCAGTTTTAGTGGAACCCATACCAGAAGATCTAGACATGATGTTTCGTGCATATCAGGCTAGAATAAAAGAGGGACCTCAAGTAACGGAAATGAGTAAAAACTACCCTCGAGCTGATCTAGAAATTGAGAGAACTAAACTGTGCATGAAGATGGTAGAATTAGCACAAGCTTTGTTTGAAGCCTCTAGATATCTTAATTGGAATAACATGGCAAAACCGGAATTACACTTTCAAGGACTAATGGAGAGGCTAGAACACTTGATAGAAAGCAAAGAGAAAAAGGATCAGCATAGGAACCCTATTGTCCCAGAGACACAGGAAAGGAATGCACCATCCCTGTCTCAAGTACCCAATACAGAAAGTCAAAACAATTTGTCTTCCATACATAGGTACTCACATGAATTTTTGAGAGAAATACAAGAAGAGAAATGGAGAAAAGAACAAGGAACTCATCCTCCTATTCAAGAAATAGACGATTTGCAGGAACAATTTCCCCAAGACATCCCCTCTATTTACGATGATGTAGAGGTGGAACAACTGAGTGAACCCACAGGATTTGAATCTAATTCTTTACAAGAATTACCTCAGTTCACAGGACCTTGGGAAGCTAAGTCTATTAGTATGAGAGCACCCACGATAATAGTGAGGAATGAAGAATCAGTGATCCCTAGGAACATGGAAGTGATCAAGAATACCAAAGTACAATGTAATCTCACTTTGGAGGAATTGTTAAAGGTAAAACCAGAATTGTGGAAGCATGTAGCAAATCAATTCCCTGAGCTAGCCACCACACCCTCTCAGATAGGATCACATAAGAAGGTACCAGAGATACCTGTGGAAAAGATTAGAGACGTAAGCGAAGGAGAGGAAGGTAACACTTATCTTCCAATAACCCATCAGGGCTACACCACGAAAGCCATCTTAGATTCAGGAGCCGGAGTAGCCATAGCTACCACCGCTTTGTGGAAACGTTGGGGTAAGCCAGCCCTCAGACCCACCAGGATGAAGCTGCAAATGGCTGATGGACACATAGAAAAACCATTAGGCTTACTAGAAGGCATATCTCTCACCACTTGTGGTGTAGAATTTGAGCATACCTTTGCCATTTGTGACTTTGCGAAAAACCGTGCGTATGAGATGATATTGGGACGACCATTCATGCGTCAGTTGCAAATTGTACAAGATTGGGGAACTAATTCTTTGTACTTGCAACATTTAGGAGTGACTACTAAAGTCAATCTTAAAGACTATTCACACAGAGATGTACCCCCAATACAATGGAATACCATCCATAAGACACCAGCAGAGACGGAATCCGTGCACTCATTAGAATCAGATCCTTCTTGGTTGCATGAGGATACCCATTTATGGATGTGTAAAGTAGCCAAACAAGAGGAAGAACGATTAGAAGCAAGGACCTTAGGTGCGGAACAACATCCACGAACCCTTCAAGATCCAGCCTATGCACCTGTAGTATTCCCAGACGAAGAGTTTGAACCCCATGGTTGGGCAGAAATACTAGCAACCATGGATGTAGCCATCAATGAAGAACAATGGACACCCCACTGTGACGAGGATGGCTACGACATTTCAGTTTTCACGATAGAGCCAATCATGGGCGATGCAATTTTAGAAGAGTGTGAACCGAACACTGATGCATTTGAGGATGCAAGTGATTTTGATTTAGAATCAATTATCATGGACCCACTCTTTGCATCAGAGGAAGAATATTTCTACGAAGTAGAGACTCACACTCAGAGACACGAGGAAGTTACGAACGAGGTAAGGTTAGCCACGGAAGTGACTACTAAGAGTGAAGGCAAGAAAAGGAAGAAGAAAGAAACCATGACAGAAAAAGAAGAATCTTTGTTTGAAGTACCCGAGAACTTCAAGAAATATGAAATCGAAGATAGAAGAATCATGGTACGAATGCCCAATAGAAAGGCGAATGATGGACAAGTATATGATAATCGAGAGAAAACCAAGAAAGTAATAGTTGCCATAGAAGGAGAAGAAGAAAAATGTACATACATAGGGCATGATTTGACGACTAAAGAAGAAGAAGAGTTAGTTGCCCTATTGCGTGAATATAGAGATGTTTTTGCTTGGAGTTACAAAGATTTGAAAGGAGTAGATCCAGATATATGTTCTCATAGAATCCCTATGACTCCAGATGCAAAACCGACAAAACAAAAACCTTACACGTACAATGATAATTACGCTACGAAGATTAAAGAGGAGATAGATCGCTTGATAGAAGCAGGATTCATTTACGAAATTGAACATACCGAATGGGTATCCCCCATTGTGGTTGTGCCCAAGAAGAATGGAAAATTGTGTGTGTGTATTAACCTTAAAAAAGTTAATGCCGCCACGATTAGAGATAGTTATCCTCTTCCTATCACCGAACACCTATTGGAAAGAGTTGCGGGCAAGGAAGTTTACAGCTTTCTTGATGGTTTTTCAGGCTATAATCAAGTAGCCATTGCTCCAGAGGACCAACACAAGATGGCTTTTGCCACAGAATGGGGCATATTTGCATTTCGTGTAATGCCATTTGGCTTAACAAATGCACCCGCCACTTTCCAGCGACTCATGTGCCATGTTTTCAAGGAATTCTTACGCAAGAGCTTGGAAGTTTATGTCGATGACTTATGTGCTCATTCAAATGTAAGACAGACACATATTCCAGAGTTAAGACAAATATTTGACAAATGTCGAGAATATCAGGTTTGTTTGAACCCAGAAAAATGCGTTTTCATGGTCAGACAAGGCAAAATTCTAGGACACATTGTGTCAAAAAATGGAATTTCTATGGACGAGGAAAAAGTGAAAGTAATTGCAGAATTACCTAGACCAACTAACGTGAAAGAGGTACAGGCATTTATGGGCCATTGCGGTTATTATAGGAGATTCATACATATGTATGCAATCATAGCCAAGCCTTTGTACTCTCTTTTAACCAACTTCGAATGGACAACTGAATGTGAAAATTCATTCAATGAACTTAAACGACGCTTGTGCTCAGCACCTATATTGACTATCCCAGATTGGAGTAAGCCATTCCATGTACATGTGGATGCATCCAATTACGCCATAGGATGTGTGTTAGCACAACCCACGAATGAAGGTAACATAGATCTCCCCATAGCCTACGCGAGCAGACAATTGAACGCAGCAGAAAGAAATTACACCACGACAGAACGAGAAGGATTAGGGATGATCTACGCTGTAAAGAAGTTTAGGCACTACTTGTTGGCTAACAAATTCAAGTTCTTTACAGATCATCAAGCCCTATTATACTTAGTCAACAAACCATGTAACACAGGACGACTAATACGTTGGTTTCTATTACTCATGGAGTACGATTTTGAAGTGGTAGTTAGGAAAGGAAAGACGCATCTTAGAGCTGACCACCTCTCAAGATTAACCTCAGGAGAAGCTCCTCAAGGAGTAGCGGATGAATTACCAGATGCATACTTGTTTAACCTCGAGATAGCACCGGAATGGGCTAAGCCTATAGTCCCTATTCTCACCTATGGACCTAAGAATCCTAGGATAAAGATCAGAGAAGAAGAGATTACCAAGTCTCAGAGATACCAAATAATGGCAGGAAGCATATATAAACAGGATAATCAAAAGATTCTTGCTTGTTGTGTAGATGAATCAGAACATGCGAATTGGTTGCAATTAGCACACATAGGTGCACTAAAGCAACACCATTCAAAACATCGAACATTACAGACTCTGCATAGATTAGGAGTATACTGGCCTACGATGGAAGCAGATGTCTACAGGTTGTGTAAGGAATGCTATGTGTGTGGTGAAAAACCACCAGTAGAGCATGCGACACTATATCACGTGTCTCTCACACCAGACTGGAGTGAACCTTTAGTGATCTACTTGAGGACGAACACATTCCCTCAAGGCATGACCTTAGCTCGACAACGCAGTCTAGAGCAGGAAGCTCAAGACTATTCACTCATTGGTGATAATTTATACAAAAGAGGACGAGATGGATATCTAAGACAATGTGTTCATGAGAGCGATTATCTTAGCATACTAGAGACTGCACACCAAGGTGTTGCAGGAGGTCATTTTGGACCAGATAGGAAAATCAAAGCCATCCTCTTTGCAGGATTATGGTGGCCCACTCTTCACATGGATGCACATACCTATGTAAAGAGATGTGAGGTGTGCCAAAGAACTCAGTTTCCTACACGCAGAGATGAAATGCCATTGAAACCCATGATGGGCGGACGTGCATTCTCTAAGTGGGGTATAGACTTTGTAGGACCCATTAACCCCCCTGCAAAAGGTACACATGCGGAATACATTATTGTTGCCACAGATTATCTTACGAAATGGGTAGAGGCAAAAGCCACAAAAAAGAATGATGCACACACGACTGCAAAATTCTTATTTGAAAATGTCTTTACAAGATATGGATTGCCTATAGAGTTAGTGAGCGATCGAGGCACTCACTTTCTAAACCAAGTCATTGAATATCTGTTGCAGGATTTTATGGTGATTCACAAGAAATCTGCACCATATCATCCTCAGGCCAATGGTCAGGCTGAAAGCACTAACAAGATACTTTGTACCGTACTGACGAAACTCGTGAACAATAAACGTTCAGATTGGGACAAACAGCTACACCACGCTGTTTGGGCATATCGAGTGGCCTACAAGACCGTACTCAATGCAACTCCCTTTCAGATGGTTTTTGGTCAGAATGCAGTGCTTCCTTTGGACTTCTTGATACCGACCCTTAAGGTTGCACAAGAACATCAGTGGACCGGCCATGAATTATCAGTGAGAATATTGGACTTGGAACGATTAGGAGAAACCAGGCTAAAGGCAGCAGCAGGAATATACGCAGCGAAGAAGCGACAGAAAGCATATTTTGATGCACATGTGAAAGATAAAGGCCTAAAAGAAGGAGATTTAGTTCTAGTGTATACGCTGAAACAGCACGCAAGGAAGTTAGAAAAGCGAGGTTATGGACCTATGATCATTAACAGACTTTCGACTAGTGGAGCAGTACAGTTAGCCACCTTAGAAGGAGATATAATGCCTAATTACATTAGTGGCTGTAGAGTCAGATTATATCAAGAACCTCTTACTGAGGATATGCTTAGACGACTCACATTGGCAAAGAAGCGTAAGGAGGAAAAAAATAGAATACGAGAGGAAGCTCAGGCAGAAGCCATAGAACGCATTAAGCGCATGAAGCTAAGAAGACAAGGACTAGGGAGAGAACATTATAACCATCTGGAAACTTCACCCAGATATCCCATGGCCATGTGTCAAGTAAGGTCAACCACTCATCCTAGCATAGTGGACAGGAGACCATTCATTACAGTTAGGCTAGAGCACGGCAACCCTTGCCAAGAACTCAGGGCTTTAATTGACTCAGGTGCTGCAACTAGTGCGATTAGATGGTCCCACTATAAGGATTTCGGAATAGAAATGCGGCCAATTGAGGCATACCTCATAGGCCTAGGAGGCATGGAAACCCCTTGCATGGGTGAGGTGGACCTTCCTATCCTCATTAAGGATTTGACGATGACAGCAAAGCTACTAGTGTGCCATGATGACGACCTGATAGAACCCCTAATCCTTGGCCAAGATTGGCTATACGATCACTCAGTGGACCTAAATCTTAGACAAGGCTCCTTACAGATTGGAACCTTAGAGCAGAAGCGAGTGATACCGCTTGACTTCCCTAACGGCATTCTGCTTGATGGTTGTGACCCTAGACCCTATGAAATGCATGCGACGGAAGACCGAAAGATCTTTAAGCAGACCAGTCACGTTACGTCTACACCAACCCACTCGGGCTTGGCTATGGACAGTTGTCAATCAGAAGGACGACAGGAGATCTTCCCTGGGACTTCCTGCAAACTAGAAGAGACAGTTACCCAACAGCAAGGGCAGATGGACACAATCAGTGGTCAGGTGGGTTGCATCAGCGGCCAAATGAGCACGACACCCTGCGGTGCTCATCCTTCCTAACTTGTTGCGGACTGGCCTAGATTAAAGTTAAAGAATGCATCACTTCCTAATGGGCAGGTCACGCAAGTGTTGGATCTCCCTTCTTTTCCAAAGCAGAGCGTCCATCCGACCTCTCAACCTCAACAACAACAGAGTCAACCACGACGAAGGAACCCGGACCGGCGGCAGTATCAGAAGACACAACAAGGAAGGCAGTTTAGGCCACCCAAAGGAAGCGGCACCAGACAAATATGGGTGCCAAAAGGACAAAAAGCACCGAAGAACTCCAACCAAGCAGAGATCGACAAGAAAAAGGCAGAACAGAAACAGAATCAGTATCCACCATCCCCTCGACCTTCTTCTACAGGTTCGAGCATTCGACAAATTTGGATCGCCAAGAAATATCTTACCCATAGACCCACACCCACGCAGATTTGGGTACCCAAACCATGTATCATAGCTCAAACCTTAAGCCATGTAATATACACCCCTCACAAATCTTTCCATCCCTCAATACCACCACACCCGATACTACATTTTGCCCCTCAGTAGAAACCCACCACCCACTCAAAAACTCTTAGGAAATGGATACCGAAGCGTGTCCAACCGTCTTCCCCTAACCCTTTGTTTAACTACCCCCCGACTAACATACAACCTTGTACTAAATCACTAACCTCTAAACCTTGTAATAATTCACCCACCATCATCACACATCACTCATAATCTCATCTCATCAAGAAATGTATGCATAATCTGAAACGTGTAGGTGTCTAGAGGCCTGCACTAGTGCTGCAAGAAGCATTGCATCCATCACATCACAGCACTTGGCTACACGGGTTACGCATCAGTTATGGAAAGGGATTGCGGTCTCACTTTAATGGGATCATAATTAATTTCCATGCTAATGTGTTAATCTTTTGTAGCAGATTTTTCTCATTAACGCATCAGTCACCATGCAAACCGACGAAGGACCATCAGGAGCAGGCCCCAGTGTGGCTGCAGTGCCCCTCAGCGTGTTACGAGCAGAATCCCACCCGACTGCTCCACCGCCGGAATTCCAAGGATTTCCAGGGCCCATGCCTATCGACAACCCACCTATGGGCTACACAGAAAAGATACACCGAAACTCTCATTGGTTTCAGGGACTTGCAGGACCCCTACCGGACGCGGATTTCATATTCGAATCTACTTTGACATTTGATGACCGCACTTGGGGAAAATACCAGTTCTTCTCCAGAGAGTTCGAAGACCTACAGAACACCCAGGACCTAACTCACGTTTGGGCCAGAGCAGGCTTCACGGAGTATTTCAGTGATCCCCTGCCCAAACCTGACTTTTACAGGTGTTATTACTTAATTACTACTTTGCTGGCCTCCGAGAATAAGGATATCCCCGGAACCTTCATTTTACCTTCTTTAGTGGATGATCCACCTTACAAAAGATTTTACCTCTCAAAGGATTTAATCAGAGCAGCCATCAAAATTCATGGCACCCACACACCCACAGATCGAGAAAGATTAATTCCAGACCCTATGAAACGTGGGGATGTCACTAAGTGGGAGGAGATCTCGGCAATTACACCTGAGCTGTCAAAGCCACTAAGGATATGCATGCAACACTTTGCATTCCCCGCTCAGGATAGATTCACCATGCCACATAAAAGAATATGGTTTGGCTTGTACTTGGCATGTACGGGACCGCAGACTGTTGACCTGGCGAGCTGGATCATAGACCAAATGTATTTGGCACAACACAGATGGGAACGCAAAAAAGTGCTTAATGGATGTTGTGCACTCACTAGAATTGTGTATATGTGCTTGGCTTATGACTTGCCAATCGAGCGTGCATTAACAGGAGAAGAACTGAAGGCATTCAAAGGAACGACGAAGAAAGCCAGAAAGCCCAGCAGAACACGGGCAGGCAAGCGCATGCGAGGCACCATTCCTTGCCTTCAAGTGCCAGAGTCGCCATCACCACAACCCTCTCCAGAGCGACCACAGACAGAAGCTGCTCCCACAGTACAACCTATTCGCATAAGGTTGTCTAGACCAGTGGTTACGGAGGGCACCACTAGTACCGCCGCACCTCAGGAAGCTGCCACCACAGAACCCACCACCACAACAGCAGAAGCTCCCACCACTATTGGTGCGGAGGCTTTTTCTTTTCCAATACCACATATGGAGGCAGACCCTATAAACACAACATTTGATTTTGAGATGCCTGATGCATTCTCAAACGAATTCCAGTATTCAATTTTCAGAAGCACAACTGTTCTCCCAGGAATATGAACGCCCCAGCTACCCTACCACACCACGAGATCTGCCACAGGGACAAGCTGTGTCGAGCTCTGAAGAAGAAAGAACCGAAACAGACGACGAGGAAGGCGACGATGAAGCCAGCCAAGGCTCACATGACGGACAGACAGAGGGCCAAGGCCAACAAACTGACGCACACGGCGACACCAGCACATACGAAGATGAGACTTTCGAAGCCGCAGCGTACACGCTGGCCATAAAGAAATTATATCGAACGATGGAGAAAGTCTGGGCACGGAAGAAGTTAACTGAAGAGGAGAGCCAGGCATTAATTGAACAGGAACTCATCTCCGGAGGATTCGAAGATGCATACATCAGAGGGTTCAGAGAGTTAGTCAAATCAGTAGGCTCCCATGAAGCACTCAGGTTTTTACAAAGAAAGCAACTACCACAGTTTGACCCCCGCCGAGTGCGACTACTTTCAAAGCGTATATTCGCGTACCAACAGGAGCTCAGTCTTCAGCACAAGCCAGGGAGGCACGCCTCGTCCCCGAAAGTTCATTGACCGCAGAACCCATCCTTGTAGATTCCCCACCCCGTACTACCGTTGTACATACCACTACTATCCTCGAAATAACATCCACCCCTTCTACTCCTCTCTCACCTCATCTTTCACCAACCCATCCTGTATCCCCTGCACACCCACCTGCTTCCCCCACATCCACACCTGTACAAGGCAACATAGCCACAACCTTTGCCCTGCCCATTCAGACCACCATGCCCACACCCAGCCCTTCGTATCTACATGTTAACCCCTTCACCCCTTCATCTTTCCCCGCGTTTCCCCCACCTCTAAGAACCCCATTCCCCTTTCTAACCCCACTAACCTTCTCACCAGTTTCACCTCCCCAACCCACCATAACCCCTATTTCCCCTTTTCACCAAGCTGCTCCAGCCAGCCCCCATGTAAATTACTCCACATTTGTAAATCCCGTCTTCACACCTACACAACCACCCACAATCACACCACTTTTCACAGTCACAACACTAAACACGTCCAGTGACATGGACATCTCACCACCCACGGCACCACCACTCACTTCACTCCCGGCACAAACATTTTTAGACACATCACAATTTTCCACGATCACCACTGCATCCACCGTCCCAACCCCATTTCCCATTCCCGCTGCATCTACTCCCACTGCATCATCATTTAGCACTTCACTACTACTATCGCCCACCATAGACACCGCATTCCAACACATGTTCACATCATGACACAAGTCCGCGATGAGTTTGCATCACTCGGCACCAACTATCAACAGCTGCAGAGGACTACGAATGAATTACAGTCGCAGCTTAATTCACTATCAATTGAGAATGCCTCACTGAACAGCCGATACCAAGATTTACGAGAGGCCTATCACAAATTAGAACTAGAAAGTGAGGAGAAAACAAAAGAAGCCACTGCGGATTTGGACAACCTACTTCGAGCCCAGACCGTCCGCAATGCAACGCTCACTAGAAATATGGGTTTACTAAGAAGACACTTAGCCGCAGCAAAAGAGGAGAACCAGAGACTTCAAGAGCAGAATAGAGAGAATCTGGAAGCGGCTTTGGACCACCCTGAACAACCACTAAGTCCGAGCAAATTCAAAGCTATCCCATCTGAATCGATGAGGATGTTGCTAGATGATCATGTGCGATTGCTCGAGGACTATGATCGTATGAACTAAGAACATCAAAAGTTAAAGGAAGATCACAAGCTGCTACAGCTCAGAGAACCAGCAACACAACAAGTACAAGTAGCAACAGAATTACCAGCGCCTGCGGACCCTGCCCCTGAAATTTTAGAGGAACTCAACGCACTTCGGGCCCAGGTAACAAATCTTGAATCTAGAATTGCAGTCTATGAAGCACCACCAAGGCCAGACTCCCCACCTGAGCTACCAGCTGAGGAAGAAACCGTCACTATCCCGGTGGAGGAGACATTCGAAGAGGCATATGAACCGATACCCATCCCAGGCGGACGTGTCACGGCCGAAGGCCAGATGACCTATGAATTACCTACCCCCGCGTGGATGAAGACAGTGGAAGAACTCGGAACGACACATTCGGCCAGAGTAGAGGCACAGCTACATGCCATGGCCATGATTGAAGAGAGAATTTTACAGTCACCATTCTTTGCTCAATTGGCCCCGCGACGATACATATCTGGGCATGAGCTCCAATATAAACCGTACTTCATGTTAATGGTTGAATACCAGTTAGCCATAGAGAAAGAAACAGGTATGAAACCAACGCATGCCACTCAATTTGAGCCAGAGGACTTGCCACCAAGGGCACAGAGAGGAGAAATCCTTCAACCAGACTGGCGCAAAGATTTATTGCAAACCTATCCAGAGATGATGAGCACGTGGGTGAAAGCGCCGTTGCACTTAAAATTTAACCCGTGCTGGGGACCAGTACCACGACGCCGCTCTTGGACTGCATTCGCTATTAAAGTACAAAACAATAAGCAGTGCCAAGACTGGTTGAACTATCCCTACTTCAAGCCACCCATCGAGTTACCCACAGTAGGCTACATGATGGCGACGATCCGCCACTGGCTCCCTAGGTTAAAGCATATGGATGATATTGCCGCGCACATGACTGTCAAAATCTTTGACATGATGCAGATGATCTTTAAAGTCTTCCGACGCATCAAGGCTCCCCATGTAAACACCCTGGGCTTCGAGCATGGCAACTTTGATTTAGTCTATGATATGAGCACAACGCCATCGCTACGGGTGTGTTCTGCCTGGCACTGCAGGATCAAATACCTACCGGCATGCTACAAGCAGACATTCGAAGAAATGTTCACCACCGGCTTTTGGGAGTACCATTCAGAGGTATTTATAAGCAGGCCCACACACTTATTGCAATTATTCGCCTGTGAACGAATGGTGTACTCCACACATTATCAGCTCCCACCACCAGACGAGCCACAACCTATCGACTGGGAGAAACTCGAGGCTGATCTAGCCCGAGGCATTCGTATATCAGAGCACACCCTCGCTCAAGACCTCCTACAGAACTACATCCGGCAGACCTCACAACAAGGTTCTGTCAGGGACGACAGAAGCGAGAGGGAGGGGGGTGTTGGAAGCAGCCAGAGGCACAGACGCCACGGAAGCATGTGAAGACGAAGCAGGGAGCCAGTCGGATCAATTTTCCAAACAAATATATTTCTTATTAATTCTCCAAACATTCAACAGTGATTGTTATCACTAATTGTAACATATGTATCATAGAAAACCCCATTTTGTAATCCATAGCTCCATTTTGTGCAAGCCGAGGAGTCCTCGAGCTTGAGGAGCTTAGGTAGAATGCTCGTACCAATTTTCGTTATTTTTAGACATCGTTTACCCTTCCAAATAGCCTCTAGGACCTATTTTTTAACTAGGCCGGTCACTAGATGTGAAACCGGTCAAAACTAGTCTAGAAACTATAAAAAGAGCTAGAGAGCTCATTTTTGAGGTTGGTTCATTTTGGTTAGTGTGAGCTTAGAGCTAGTTTGAGCTTGTAAGAGTATTCTTGAGTAATAGAGCTAATTTCCCACCTTCCATTGTGTCTTGCTTGTCTCTTCATTGTGTGTGTGTGTGTGTGTGCATCTTTGTACTTCTCACCTTCACTCTCACAACATCTCACGTTCACGATCTTCATATCACTCCTACCTCTCCCACGGATTGACATTAAGGAGGTGAAGCTTCTTAACGTGGTACTTACCATTGTGCTAGAGCAACACCTAGCTGGGAGCCAGAGTATGCAAATATCATGTACACAAATCCCAACACTAGACCTCAACCTAGGCAGGTAAGACCCCCATTCCCTAGAGGACCATGCTATAGATGTCAAGGAGATCATCTCATTTGTGATTGCCCAATGTCTGCACCTACACAACCCCAGTCAGTAACAATACAGGGCTTTTGTCAAGATTGTGGAAAGGAGCACCTCTTACGAGATTGCCCAAAGAATCCCAATAATATGCCAAAAATCACTCCAATTAATGTTATTGGGTTAGTAGTAGATGCTACAGGAAGTGTAACTTCCACTGCACTAGTACAGGTGGTCACTAGAGCTCAAGCTTTGCAGGAGAACCAAGGTTTAGGTCAAGAAAAGAGTGCAGAGGTTAGTGAAACTGAGAGCATAGCCAAGAAACGGTCGAGAGCCTAGAAGGATAGCCGAGAGAGAATGAAAAGACAATGGTCCAAAAAGATGAGCGACTTAGAAGAAAGCATAAGAGAAACAAAAGCCAAAATTGTTGAACTCACCTCTCAAACAAACTCTCACATACCACCACCACCTTCATTCCTATCACCATCTAACCCACCATCTTTCCACCCACCTCAGACCATCCCACCACCCCCTAGAGTAGGATCAGTACTAGCTGACCCCACTCCTGAAGACATAGACATGATGCTTAAGGCATATCAGGCCAGAATCCAAGAAGGGCCAAATGTGATGGATCATGACAAGTGCTACCCTAGAGCTGACCTAGAGATAGAAAGAACCAAGCTTTGCGCGAAAATGGTCGCATTTTCTCAAACCATGTTTGAAGCCAGTCGCCTCTTCAACTACTCTGGCTCAGCTAAGGCACAATTGCACTTGGATGGACTATTAGAGAAGTTAGAGAGCATAATTGCAAGATCTGCCAAGGAAGAAAAAAACCAAGGAAGAAATGAGGCAAGTAAAAGAAGAAGCATCCCCCCATAGGAAGCTTATGTGCCCAATTCCACTAAACCAGACACCTCTTCTTCTATGAATAGGTACACACCAGAATTCCTTCGGGAGATTCAAGAAGAGAAATGGGCAAAAGAGAGTGAAGTCCATCCTCCCTTTGAACTTGTGGATGATGTGCATGACCAATTCCCACAAGATATTCCCTCCATTTATGGAGAGCAGGAGAGTGCACAAAGTCAAGAGAGATTAGACTTTGAGTCTAATTCTTTACAAGAATTACCTCACTTCACAGGCCCATGGGAAGCTAAGTCTACTTGTATGAGAGCACCCACGGTCATGGTAAGAAACGAAGACTCAATCATACCTAGGAATACGGAGGTAGTGAAAAACACTAAAGTGCAGTGCAACCTCACTTTAGAAGAGCTACTCAAAGCTATGCCAGAGTTATGGAAACATGTAGCTAACCAAGTGCCAGAAGTAGTTAAACCCCGATCCCAGGTAGGTTCTCATAGAACAGTGCCAGAAATTCCTCTAGACAAGATAGGAGATATGAGTGAAGGTGAAGAAGGAAACACCTATCTTCCCATTACCCATCAGGGGTACACAACCAAGGCAATTCTAGACTCAGGTGCAGGAGTTGCTATTGCTACCACTTCTCTATGGAAGCGTTGGGGCAAGCCAGCACTCAGGCCCACGAGGATGAAATTGCAGATGGCCGATGGTCACATAGAAAGACCCTTAGGCTTGCTGGAAGGAATAACTCTCACTACATGCGGTGTTGAGTTTGACCATACTTTCGCCATATGTGATTTCAGCAAGAACCATGCCTATGAGATGATTTTGGGAAGACCATTTATGCGACAGTTGCAGGTGGTACAGGATTGGGGAACCAATTCCTTGTATTTGCAACACTTAGGTGTTACGACTAAAGTCAATCTCAAGGATTACTCTCATAGAGATGTCCCTCCTATCCAATGGAACCCGATCCATAGAGCCAAAGATGATGCAGAGTCTGTGCACTCCATAGGATCAGGATCCTCATGGGTGCATGAAGACACCCACTTATGGATGTGCAAAGTGGCCGTAGAAGAAGAGAAGAGAGAAAAAGCGAGAGAGGTAGGTGCGAAAGAAACCCATAGATCAATTCAAGACCCAGCCTATGCACCTGCAGTATTTCCTAATGAAGAATTTGAACCTCACGGTTGGGCAGATTTTAGCAACAATGGATGTAGCCATCAATGAGGAACAATGGACACCCCACTGTGATGAGGATGGCTATGACATTTCAGCCTTTTCCATAGTGCCAATCCTGGGAGATTCGGTTCTGGAAGAATGTGAACCTAGCCCTGATGCATTTGAGGATGCGAGCGACTCTGATCTAGAGTCAATCATTATGGACCCACCTTTTGCATCAGATGAAGAATACTTCTATGAAGTAGAATTTCAACCCCAGAGACATGGAGAGCTCACCAATGACGTAAGGTTAACCACACAAGTGACCCCTAAGGATGAAGGAAAGAAAAGAAAGAAGAGAGAAGTCGCACGAGAAGAGGAAGAATCCTTGTTTGAGGTCCCCGAGAATTTCAAAAAGTATGAGATAGACGATAGGAGAGTCATGGTAAGAATGCCTAAACGCGAGGCACAAGCAGGAGAGGCCTATGATAACAAATAAACTACCAAGAAAGTAGTCGTAGCCATAGAAGAAGGAGAAGAAAGATGCACGTACATAGGCCATGACCTAACGGAAGAAGAAGAGCACGAATTGATAGCCTTGCTAAGAGAATACAGAGATGTATTCGCTTGGATTTACAAGGATTTGAAAGGTTTGTACCCTGGCATAGGCTCACACACTATCCCCATGACCTCAGATGCCAAACCTTCTAAGCAAAAGTCATACACATACAATGATAATTATGCTGCCAAGATCAAAGAAGAGATAGATCGTCTGGTGGAAGCTGGATTTATCTATGAAATTGAGCACACCGAGTGGGTATCCCCCATTGTAGTAGTGCCCAAGAAGAATGGGAAGCTACGTGTGTGCATTAACTTGAAGAATTCTAATGCAGCCACGAATCGAGATAACTATCCGCTTCCTATCACTGAACATCTCTTAGAAAGAGTAGCAGGCAAGGAAGTGTACAGCTTCCTTGATGGATTTTCGAGCTACAATCAGGTAGCCATAGCCCTAGAAGATCAGCATAAGACAGATTTTGCCACAGAGTGGGGCATATTTGCCTTTAGAGTAATGCCATTTGGGCTTACCAATGCACCTGCAACCTTTCAGAGACTGATGTGCCATGTATTTAAAGAATTCCTAAGGAAGAATTTAGAGGTCTATGTTGATGATCTTTGTGCTCATTCCAACATTAGACAGACACATATACCTGAACTCAGGCAAATCTTTGACAAATGTCGAGAGTATCAAGTCTGCCTGAACCCAAAAAAGTGTGTTTTCATGGTCAGGCAAGGCAAGATTCTAGGACACATAGTGTCAAAGAATGGCATATCCATGGATGAAGAGAAAGTAAGAACCATAGCAGAGTTACCTAGGCCAAAGAATGTCAAGGAAGTACAAGCTTTCATGGGGCATTGTGGTTATTACCGACGGTTTATACACATGTATGCCATCATAGCAAAGCCTCTGTATGGACTTTTGATTAACTTTGAGTGGACTGATGAATGTGAGGACTCCTTCAATGAGCTCAAAAGAAGATTGTGTTCAACACCAATCTTGACCACACCAGATTGGAATAAGCCCTTCCATGTTCATGTGGATGCATCCAATTATGCTCTTGGATGTGTGCTTGCACAACCTATGGGTGAAGGTAATATGCATCTTCCAATTGCCTATGCTAGTAGACAGTTAAATGCAGCTGAACGAAATTATACCACCATTGAATGAGAAGGATTAGGCATGGTATATGCAATTAAAAAGTTTAGACACTATTTGCTTGCAAATAAGTTTAAAATTTTTTATTGATCATCAGGCATTGTTATACTTGGTAAACAAACCTTGCAATACTGGCAGATTAGTAAGATGGTTCCTCTTGCTAATGGAATATGACTTTGAGGTTGTGGTGAGGAAAGGCAAGACTCACTTGAGAGCAAACCATCTCTCTAGGCTCACATCAGGAGAGGCCCCACAAGGAGTATCAGATGACCTTCCTGATGCTTACTTGTTTAATTTGGAAGTGGTGCCTAGTTGGGCTAAGCCATTGGTGCCAGTATTGACATACGGGCCTAACCACACCCAGTCATAAACACTCAAGATAAGGAGGTAGTAAAAGCCCAGAAGTACCATATCATGGTAGGAAGCATGTACAAACAGACAGATCAAGGGATATTGGCTTGTTGTGTGGAAGAGGACGAGTACGCAAAATGGTTGCAATTAGCACATGTAGGTGCATTAGAGCAACACTACTCAAATCAAAGAACTTTATAGAGACTTAGGAGATTCGGAGTGCATTGGCCTACTATGGAAGCTGATGTCCATAAGTTGTGCAAGGAATTCCCGATCTGCTGCACTAAACCACTTGTGGAACATGCCACTCTCTATCAAGTGTCCATAGTGCCAGATTGGAGTGAACCACTAGTAGCCTTCCTTAGGACGAAAACATTCCCACAAGATATGACATTGGCCAGACAAAGAAGTCTAGAACAAGAAGCCCTAGACTACTCACTTATTGGTGATAATCTATACAAGCGGGGTAAAGATGGTTATCTCAGATTATGTGTCCATGAGAGTGAATATCTTAACATCTTGGAAGGTGCTCACCAAGGTGTAGTAGGAGGACACTTTGGACCAGATCGGGTGATCAAGGCAATCCTATTTACACGACTTTGGTGGCTGACCCTTCACATGGACGCACATACCTATGTGAAGCGGTGTGATGTCTGTCAGCGAACTCAGTATCCTATACGCAAAGATGAGATGCCACTGAAACCTATGATGGGTGGACGTGCATTCTCTAAGTGGGGAATAGACTTTGTTGGTCCGATTAATCCCCCAGCAAAGGGTTCACATGCTGAATATATCATTGTGGCCACAGACTATCTAACCAAGTGGGTAGAGGTAAAAGCTACGACAAAGAATGATGCTAAGACGACTGCTAAGTTCTTATTTGAGAATGTGTTCACTAGATACGGGCTACCTATAGAGCTAGTTAGTGATAGAGGGACTCACTTCTTGAATGAAGTTATCGAAAATCTGCTCCAAGAATTCTTGGTTATACACAAGAAGTCTGCCCCCTATCATCCACAAGCTAATGGGCAAGCCGAAAGGACAAATAAGATTCTATGCAATGTGTTGACTAAATTGGTGAATAATAAACACTCTGATTGGGACAAACAGCTACACCATGTTGTTTGGGCATATCGAGTTGCCTATAAAACGGTACTCCAAGCCACTCCTTTTTAGATGGTGTTTGGCCAAAATGCAGTGCTACCATTGGACTTCTTGATACCTACACTAAAGGTAGCACAGGAGCATAAGTGGATGGGCCATGAGCTCTCCTCTAGGATCTTTGACCTTGAGCAATTAGGAGAAACAAGACTGAGGGTTGTCGCAGGAATATATGCAGCTTAAAAACGACAGAAGGCGTACTTTGATGCCCATGTTAAGGATAAAGGATTGAAGGCTAGAGACTTAGTTTTGGTGTATACCCTGAAAAAACATGCGAGGAAATTAGAGAAGAGAGGCTATGGACCTATGATCATAAATAGGATCTCGAGTAGTGGAGCAGTCCAATTAGCCACACTCAAAAGCGATATTCTCCCTAGCTACATAAGCGGATGCAGAGTCAAGTTATATCAGGAACCTCTCACTGAGGAAATGCTCAATCGACTCAACACTGCCAAGAAACGTAAAGAAGAGGAACAACGAGTTCGAGAAGAAGCACAGGCAGAAGCCTTGGAACGCATCGGAAAAATGAAGATGAGAAGACAAGGACGAGATCAGCCTAGGACAGATGACTATGCGGACCTAGGATATCATATGGCTATGTGTGAAGTCTCAAGTGTAAGCCCCCATAGAATAGTTGACCGACGTCCTTTTGTAACCTTGGAGATAGGACAAGGAAAGAGTGCAAGGACTGTACGGGCCTTGATTGACTCAAGTGCAGCCACTAGTGTTGTTAAACTTTCTTACTATCGAGAGTTGAAATTAAATGTCAATCCTATAGAAGCACATCTCATAGGATTGGGAGGCATGGAAACCCCTTGCATGGGCGAGGTGGAACTTCCCCTCTACATTCAAGATGTTCTAATGACAGTTAAAGTACTAGTGTGTCAAGATGAGGATCTCACTGAACCTCTTGTCTTGGGTCAAGACTGGATCTATGATCATGCAGTCAACCTAAACCTAAGAAGTGGACTTCTTCAGGTATGGGTAAATCAGAGTCGAATTACAGTTGAATTAGACAATGGAGCACTCAAGGATCTAGGAAAGGCACAAGCTCTTGGTCCTTCCAGGAGTACACATGAAGATGACCATGCTATTCTTGTCCAAAACTATGTGATGCAGAGGGATGATTATCTCAACAAAGACGGCAAGGATACGACGGAACTCCCTTCTTTTCCAAAGGCCATCGGGAGGCGGCAACCAAAGGTGGATCAAAAACAGAAGAAGCAGATGACCTATAATGGAATCCAAAAGAACTTGCGAAGCAAGGTGTCTCAGCCATTGAAACAAGTGTGGGTGCGGAGAGGCGAGCATTATATTATGGTCAAGCCACAACAACTAGCTCAACTTCCTATTAGTGATCAACAACATGATACTAATAAGAAGAATTCCAAAATTCTTCTGTGAAAGTGAAATCTATCTGGGTACCCAAGAAGTCGATGAAGGCTGGCCCACAATCAAGACAAATTTGGGTGCCTAAAGCTTGCTTGTGGGCTCAACTAGTCACACACAAATCGCACCATATACAACAGGGTTCACTCACTCAAAGAGCCGATGCCCACTCTCATTCAATACACACAAACACACATTTACCCATGAGCACAAGTGGAATCACTTGCAAATGGGCCCCTATAAAGCCTCATTTCCAAGCAGACACCCTCATAAAGCCCTCCAGAGTCTCCACAAAACCAAAACATAAAGTCATTCACTGTGCTTGGCAGCCCAAAGCTTGTAATAAACCCCCCGATCCCATTTGTACATTCATCTCCACCTACTAACTGCATCATTCTCACACTGCATCTTTTCACTTAGCTCATAGGACTAACAACACACACAATCATCGAGCACTCACCGATCGACTAACTCATCATTCACCTCATGTTAATGTTGTAATGGGGACAAAAATTGTTCTATCTTGTCCTTTACAATGTTAACGCATGCTTCTATATTCTCACAGAACTAGCAAGCAAGCTGTAACATGACAGAAACCGGAGGCACCAGTTCCCAGGCAGGGTCTAGCGCCCAGATAGTGGACATTGAAACCCTCCTTCTGGAACCACAACTCACTGAGAGACCTCAAGAACTTAGAGCTGTGCATGTGCTTCCTATTCAGGACCCGCCTCAAGGGCACACTTCTCAAGTGGGAAAACATGCACATTGGTTCAGTGATGTCGCAGGGCCATTGGGAGACGGCACCTACTTTTGGGAGGTAGAACTTGAGTTTAATGGCAAATGGGGACGATATCATTTCTTTACCCGCGAATTCGAGCAGTATCAGAATGCAGAAGTAATGCGATCAGTATGGACCAAAGCGGGCTTGGATGGCTATTTCCGGGCACATTTACCTAAGCCAGATTTCTTGCGCTGTTTCTACTTTATCAGTACCATCACCCCTAGCAGGGCTAAAGGAGGCGATAGTACCTTCGTGCTACCCTCATTGACACAAGGCCACGAGCTCAAAAGATTCAAACTGACCCTCAACCTAGTACGAGAAGCATTGAACATGCAAGGTATGCATATTCCCACTCAGAAAGAAACAATGATTCTAGGCAGGATGAAGCAGAAGGATCTCAACAAATTGAAGGACATGGTAGCAATGACACCAACCATCGCTCTCCACCTATGAACGATCATGCAGCACTTCACTTTCCTCGCCCAAGAATGCTTCACAATGCCACCAAAAAAGATCTGGTTCAGCTTGTACTTGGCAGAGACAGAGAATCTCACCATCAATATGCCACACTGGATCATTGATCAAATCCACCTAGCCCATCAACGATGGAATAAGAAATAGAAGAATGTGCTTCATGGATGCTGTGCTCTGACAAAAATAATTTACAGGTGCTTAGCTTACGACGTGCCCATTCAAAGAGCACTAGTATGGTCTAGGGCCCAAGAATTCCAAAGACGGCTATCAACGGCGGGTCCTCCATCGAAGAAAATGAGAGGGGGAGTGCAATTACTGTGTGACCAAGCAAGGGGAGCCACCACCACACCAGAAGTGACCCCTCCACAAACGTGACGTGTCCGACCATTTACCATTCGCCTACCCAGACCAAGTGCAGAAGGACCCAATCTGGTGTTCCCTCCCATTCCATCGGACTTGGAGTTCCCACAAGGCAACACCCTAGCCGATTTGACAAATGAAGAAATTGCCCGCATGATCAATGAGTCTAACCTGGAGACAGAAGCAGCACAGACCCAAGGACCACAACCCACTACTACAACTTCAGCCCCGACCCAACCGGAAGTAGTAGAAGTAGAAGAGGATGAAGAAGAGACAAAAGAAGAAGAAGCAAACGAGGAATATGATCAAGAATATGATGAACTTTCAGAACTAGCAAGTGCCCTAGCCTACTCGGCCCAAATAAAAAGATTGTATGAAACCATGAAGCGAGTCCAAGAACAACACAAACTATAACTCGAGACAGGAAAGGTGCTCATGAGCCAAATGTTAGCCGAGGAAGGTGTGGATGACATGTTTATTGAATCAATGAACCTGCACGCAGACGTGGTAGGCTTAGATGAAGCCATTCATGCAGCTATGGCTTATATTCATCGCTTTGAGAAACAAGTGCCTACCCGTCCCATGCGATCCGACAAGCAAATTCACATCAATGTATCAGAACCAGGAGATAACACACAAACAGAAGAACATCAGGTGGAACCACTCTCACCACACATGTCACCTCTCACTACACAACTCACCTCACCACATGGCACTACCACCCCCACTTCCACCATTACCACATATGTCATGGGAATTCCTCTCTCTCCCGGCATCCAATTTGGAGGAGTTACCATGCCCAGTTTCACAACACTATTCACGAACATCACATCCACCCCACCCATTGTCCCCATCTACACAGTCACACACACGTTTGACACCATGGAAACATCACCAGCCACAGCACCACTCCCTCCCCCCACGCAGCCTCAATCTCCCATACCCCCTCCACCCACCTCACCACTTGACTCCACATCATTCAGGACTCCCTTTCCCCTCCCCATTCCCCCTGCATCCTCTCCTTTCCCTGCATTCATTAATGTAAATAATATGTTTTCAACGTTACATCAATGTGTGTACCAACTACAGAGTGAGTATCAGGCTCTCGAAGACCGTCATCATCAACTAACTACGAATCACCAACAACTACAGAGGCGGCTTACAACTATAGAAGATGAAAACGCTGACCTCAATCAACGCTATACCACACTCGAGCAGGCCCATCAAACCCTCCTGGAGACACCCCAACCATCACAATTGCCTGGCGTCAAACAACTTGAAGCTTTACTTGAAGTCTACCAAGCAGATAATCTAAGAGTCCAACATAATTTGACCCTACTCAGGAAACACATGGCTACCGCCCTGGAAGAGAACAAGCGTCTACAGAAGCAAAACGAAGAAAACCTAGAAGCCGCAATGGAAGGCTTCCCCCACGAGATCGACCCAGAACAGTTTAAAGCAGTCCCCTCAGATACAATGAAGACAATCCTGGAAAGCTATGCCGATCTATTAGAAGCACATGATGATTTGGAAAAGGAACGGGATGCACTACGCCGCCAGCTCAAGGAACAGGAGGAACAACCCAAGGTCTTAGAGACAACCTCGACTTCAGAGAAGGTAAAGGCATTAACGGAACAGGTGGCAGAGTTGCAAAAGAAGTTACTGGAATATCAAAGACAACCCTCTCCAGTTATAGAACTAGAGCGAGATGAATTGGTACCCATTGCGGTGGATGAGTCGTACGAGGAACCATATGTTCCTATGCCGATGCCAGGAGGTCAGCAAACCTCGGAAGGAATGGACACTCTGGAAGTCGAAGCACCCGAATGGCTTCAGACACTCAAAAAGACAGCTAAAACCCATGAAGATCGAGTGGCAGTCCAAATCCAATCAATGGCTAAATTAGAAGACACTATCATAAAGTCAGAATATTTATGAAGTATGTCTCATCACAGATGGATAGGCACCAACGATGATCAGTATGTGCCATATTGTGTACTCCTGGCATATTACAACGCAAAGATTAAACAATGATGTGGCAAGGCTCCAACCTTCACCACACAATTCGGCCCTGATGATATCCCGGAGAGTGCTAGAAAAGGATCCATTCATCAACCCACCTGGCGGATACGACTCTTAGAAACTTACCCTGAAATGGTTCGTACCTGGAACAACATGCCGCTATTTATCAAATACAACCCTTGTTATGTGCCAGAAGATGCACGTGGCCCAAGTTTACCATTGCTGTAAAGAACGTCAAAGGCTGTGCAAAGTGGTTAAATTATGTCTATCTAGCACCTCCACAAGGACCTCCCACCGTTGCTTATATGATTTCTACAATCCGTCACTGGAGCGTTCGACTACGGAACACACCTGATGTGATGGCACAAATGTGCATGAAAATCTTTGAATTAATGTTGATCACATTCACAACATTCAAGAACATCAAGGACCCCCATTTCTCAGGAGTTGGCTTCACTGCAGGCAACCAAGACCTGGTATATGACATGAGCACTACCCCCTCAATAAAGGTAGTATATGCCTGGCACGCAAGAATAAAATACCTCCCAGCATGCTTCAAGCAGACCTTCGAGGAGATGTTCATCACAGGGTTCTGGGAATATCACTCAGAAATATTCGTACCCAAGCCCTCACATCTCCTCCAACTATTCGCTGTGGAGAGGACCATCCACTCAGATCAATTGCAAGTGCCCCATCTAGACGTCCCAGGTCCAGTGGATTGGGATGCATTGTTAACAGACCTAGCACGGGGGCTGCGATTAGAAGAACACCACCTTGCTTCCGATGTGGTTCAATATTATGTCCAACGCTCAGCTAGACAAGGGTCTGTCAGAGACGACATACGCAAGAGAGGGGGGGGGGGTGTTGGCAGCAGTCAAGGCACCGAAGGACTCACAAGACAAGGAAGCCAAAGAAGGGAGTCAGAGCGGAGAGAAGGCACAAGCAGACTAAGCAGTCAACGAAGATCTGGCAAGTAGGCCATTCAATTTTTTCCAAAACAACATCTTCATAACAGTGATTCTCAGCACTACAAATCATTGTAAATACCATTTCACCTTTTTGTAACTCCATTTTGTGCAAGCCAAAGAGTCCTCAAGCTTGAAGAGTATTAGAAGTAGCATCGTATCAATTTTCATAATTTTTAGACTTCGTTTGAGCCTCCAAATAGGCCCTAGAACCTAATTTTTAACTACGCCAGACACTAGGTCTGAACAGGGCCAAAAGCTATTCAAAAACTATAAATAGAGCTAGAGAGCTCATTTTTGAGGTTAGCTTGTAATAGATTTGAACTTGCATGAGCACTTTGGCAGTAATCTAAAAGAACTCCATTGTCTTTCTCTTTGTCTTGTCGTGTGTATGTGTGTGCATGTTGGTGTGCTTCTCACTCACACACTTGTGCCTTCACTTGCTCGAGGTCATCATACCATCCTCACGTCTTCCCGGATTGACATTAAAGGAGGTGCTACTCATCACTGAGCTACACCTCCTCAGAACCATCCCTATCAGGATCAACAGAGACCACAAATGTTTTAGCTCAGCAGCCACCCCCACCAGCTAATGTCATCTCAGTTAAATATACTGCTACAAAGGAGAACCTCAATAGGGCTTTAGTGCCTTCTTCACCTGTGATCACAGAAAGTGACCCTAACTCTAACAGTTTTGACTCTACTCATGTAGATAGTGCACCCGCATATTACACGGAGTCACCAGAACATGGGGAGACATATCAATATGATAGTCCACCATTGGAACCCAGTTGGGAGCCCGACTATGCTAATGTGATGTATACAAACCCTAATCTGCGACCCGAATTAAGACAACAAAGACCACAGGGCCCTAGAGGACCATGCTTTAGGTGCCAAGGAGATCATTTCATAAAGGATTTTCCACATCCTCCGATAGCAGGACAATCACAAGGCTTTTGTTCCGATTGTGGCAAAGAGCATGTCATCAAGGATTGTCCCAAGAACCCTGCTAATGCTTCAAACGTGACATCGATCACGTGATAGGTATTGTGCACAATGCAGATGGATCCAGCCCTACATACGTGCCTATCCAAGCTATAACAAGAGCAGGCGCTCTTACAAAATCAACAGCTTAATCCTGAGAAAATAGCCGAAACTAGCGAAGTTGGAGAATCTAGCAGTAAAAAGATGAAATCTTGGAAAGATTCCAGAGAAAGAATCAAGAGAAAATGGAGTAAAAAGATAACTGAGTTGGAAGGAAGTCTCAAGGAATCCAGAGCCAAAATCCTAGAATTGACTTCGTAAGAATCGAATCAAGAGAACCTAGCTCAGAGATCAGGATCAGTTCTAGCAGAACCCATACTAGAAAACTTAGAGATGATGTTTCGTGCATATCAGGAAAGAATAAAGGAAGGGCCACAGATAGCTGAAATGAGTCAGAACTATCCTAGAGCCGATTTAGAAATTGAGAGAACTAAACTTTGCATGAAGATGGTAGAATTAGCACAAACTATGTTTGAAGCCTCTCGATATCTTAACTGGAATAACATGGCAAAACCTGAATTACATTTTCAAGGACTACTGGAGAGGTTAGAATACTTGAAGTTTGATAAAAGCAGGATTCATTTATGAAATTGAGCATACCGAATGGGTATCCCCCATTGTGGTAGTGCCCAAGAAGAATGGAAAATTGTGTGTGTATTAACCTTAAAAAAGTTAATGCCGCCATGATTAGAGACAATTATCCTCTTCCTATCACAGATCATGTATTGGAAAGAGTTGCGGGCAAGGAATTTTATAGCTTTCTTGATGGTTTCTCAGGCTATAATCAAGTAGCCATTGCTCCAGAAGATCAACAGAAGATGGATTTTGCCACAGAATGGGGCATATTTGCATTTCTTGTGATGCCATTTGGCTTAACAAATGCACCCACCACTTTCCAGCAACTCATGTGTCATGTTTTTAAGGAATTCTTACGCAAGAATATGGAAGTTTATGTCGATGACATATGTGCACATTCGAATCTAAGGCAGACATATATCCCAGAACTAAGGCAAGTGTTTGACAAATGTCGAGAATATCAATTTTGTCTGAACCCATAAAAATGCGTTTTCATGGTCAGACAAGGCAAAATTCTAGGACACATTGTGTCAAAGAATGGAATCTCCACTGATGAAGAAAAAGTGAAAGTAATTGCCGATCTACCTAGACCAAACAACATAAAAGAAGTGCATGCATTTATGGGTCATTGTGGTTATTATAGACAATTCATACACATGTATGCAATCATAGCCAAGCCATTGTACTCTCTTTTGACCAAGTTTGAATGGACAGATGAATGTGAGAATTCATTCAATGAACTTAAACGATGTTTGTGCTCAACACCTATATTGACAACCCCAGATTGGAGTAAGCCATTCCATGTACATGTGGATGCATCCAACTATGCCATAGGATGTGTGTTAGCACAACCCACGAATGAAGGTAATGTAGATCTCCCCATAGCGTATGCAAGCAGACAACTGAATGTAACAGAAAGAAACGATACCACTACAGAACGAGAAGGATTAGGAATGATCTATGCCGTAAAGAAATTCAGAGATTATTTGTTAGCAAACAAGTTCAAGTTCTTTACAAATCATCAAGCGTTATTGTACTTAGTCAATAAGCCATGTAACACAGGGCGATTAATACGTTGATTTCTATTGCTCATGGAGTATGACTTTGAAGTGGTAGTCAGGAAAGGAAAGACACATCTTAGAGCTGATCACCTCTCAAGATTAACCACAGGAGAAGCTCCTCAAGGAATAGTGGATGAATTACCATATGCATATCTTTTTAACCTTGAGATAGCACCAGAATGGGCTAAGACTATTGTCCCTATTCTCACATATGGACCCAAGAATCCTAGGATAAGGATCAAAGAAGGAGAAATCACCAAGTCACAGAGATATCAAATCATTTCAGGAAGTATATATAAACAGGATAATCAAAAGATTCTTGCTCGTTGTGTAGATGAATCTGAACATGCGAATTGGTTGCAATTAGCACATGTAGGTGCATTAGAGCAACATCATTCGAAACATCGTACATTGCAGACTCTGCATAGACTAAGAGTATATTGGCCTTCTATGGACGCAGATGTCTACAAGTTGTGTAAAGAATGTTGATATATTTAGGTAGTGATGTGTGTGAACACACTAGGACCGTCGGGGCACTTTTTTCCCTCTTTAGGAGGTTTTTTTCCCCCGGCTTGTATATACGCCTATTGCCCTAATGGGCTACTTATCTTTGTACATTCTCTAGTAATACATTCAGTATTGTGTGTTGTGCTCCAAGCTTCTTCTTCTTCCTTGTGTTGTTCGCGTGCTTAAGCAGATGTCTAACTCCAACAATTGGTATCAAAACAGGTCGTCACTTCATCTAGGGTGTGGTCGACACTCCTCCGTTTGCAGTCTCAGAATCATATGAATTTTGGTGAGCATACTCAGGGTGTTTCCGAGATCAAAACGACTTCACTATGTGGTGCCGAAATCGCGATCTGAGCTCGTTTTGGCCTCTGAACGCACTATCACAGTGCTTGTGCAGGCTATTTCTTCTTTTTGTGCCAAAGGTATATACCTGTTTGTGTTCACCAGTATAAGCATCTCGAAGTCTGCTACAGGTTTAGCAGAACTCGTCTGGGCAGTTCCGTTCAACTTTTTGAGATATAGTCAATTTTCTGCATCAAGGTATTTTAGCCACCGGCCATGGCTGAAAGCAGTGATGTATTCCGTATGTTGGTTGTTGAGGATAAGTTGGATGGTACCAACTACCCATTGTGGGCTTATATGTTGCGAAATGTATTGGTTGCAAAAGGATTATGGAACATTGTGTAGGGTGTTGAAAGATGGCCTGTTACACCTATAACAACAGGTACTGCAAATACAGGTGTTGGATCTGATGAAGATGGTGTCGAAGATGATATTGTGCAGATTCCTGTTCATGCTGCTGTTTCTATTGCACCTACTGCAGAGCAGATTCATTGGGATGGCAAAGATGCCTAGGCACATGCATTGATAGCTTTGTCTGTCAAACGTGTCATTATTCCTCATATTCGCTCTTGCAGAACAGCTAAGGATGCTTGGGATACACTTACCACATTGTACTAAGCTAGGAATGAGGCTCGTGTTGCTTACCTCCGAAAACAGTTGGAGAGTGAGCACATGAATGAAGGTGATTCTATGGACAGTTTCCTAACAAAGATCAAAGACTTGAAGGAACAGTTGATTTCTGCTGATGAGGTTATACCAGATAGCTCACTTGTGCAGACCGTTCTGAACGGTCTTCGTGATTCATATCAGAGTTTTGCTTCTACTCCTCGGTGGATGATGAAAGGCAATCCAAATGCCTTGTCATTTGAGGAGTTAGTCTCTGTTTTGTTGCAGGAAGATCAATCCAGGCAGAACAGGTCCATTATGCGTGTTGCAGATCAAGCTTTCTTGGCTAGTCAGAAGGGAAAAGGAAAATGGAGTTCTTCTACTAGTAAGCAGAAATCTGCAAAGGCTGCACATTTGAAGAACTAAGACAAAGATGAGAAAAAAATCAGAAAAGCAGAAATTGTTTTGTAAGTATTGCAAAGGGAATGATCATATCATAAAGAACTGTCCAAACCTGGCTGCAAAAGAGGCAAAGAAGAAAGAGGCTGGAATGGTTGTTGCAAAAGCCTCTACACCAAAAACGGAGTCTGCTAATCTTGTGCAGGAAGAAGAATGGGCGTTCACTACTGTTTGCAGTTTTGGCCCATCTTCTCATGAGCAGTGCATGTCTGCAGTAGGCTCAAATGTTTGGTACTTTGACAGTGGGGCGACTAAACATATTACCTCGCAGCACAGTTTCTTCTCTTCACTCGAGCCTGCCCCTACAGGGAATACTGTTACATGCGCCAACAACTTCTCTTATCCTGTTATGGGAGTTGGTAAGATCATTTTGACTACTGTTGATGGTAGTTCTTTCACTTTGTCAGATGCTTTATTTGTGCCAGGGATCAAGAAGAATCTGTTATCAATTTGTGCATTAGCCAAGATTGGCTTGGTTGTGAAATTTGTTGATGACAGATGTACAGTTCTTGATCTGTCAAATGGCGATGTTATTATTGCTTCTGGCATTTTATGTCATGGGCTGTATAAGCTCATAGACTATGAAAGATCTGAAAATGATTTGGCATGTGCAGTAAATGATTCTCAGGCTATGTCAGATGCAAAGCTTTGGCATGCACGCTTTGGTCATCTGAATTTTGCTAGTTTGCTACGCCTGCAGAAGTCTGAAATGGTGTCCTCTTTGCCCAAACTTGAGGCACCTAGAAAACATGTTTGTGAAGGCTCTATTTTGGGCAAAATGCAGCGTTCCTCCTTTCCAAAAGATGGTTCAGTTCAGGCTACACAAAAATTGCAGCTTGTACATAGTGATGTCTGTGGTCCTATGCAGACACCCTCTTTTGGAAATTACCTTTACTTCGTGAGTTTCATTGATGATTTTTCCAGGCATGCATGGGTATATCCACTCAAAGCAAAGTCCGAAGTGTTCATGTGCTTTAAACAGTTTTTGGTTTTGGCTGAAAATCTGTCAGCATGTAAAATGGGCACCCTCTGTTCTAATCGAGGGGGGGAATATATGTCTTCTGATTTTAATGCATTTCTGGCTGAACGTGGGATAAAACACCAATGTACAGTTCCTTATACACCTCAACACAATGGAGTTGCTGAACAAAAGAACAGGTCACTCATGGAGATGGCGAGGTGCATGGTCAAAAGTCAAGCTTTACCACATAGTTTCTGGCTTGAGGCTGTCATGTGTGCAGCATATGTACTGAACAGGTGTCCCACTAAAGTGCTGCAGTCTATCACTACATATGAGGCTTGGCATGACCGCAAGCCATCTGTTGCTCATCTGCGTGTTTTTGGTTGTTTGGCATATGCACTAGTGCCTGAACAACATCGTAGAAAATTGGATGATAAGGCAATAAAATGTATTTTTGTTGGGTACAGTTCTGAAAGTAAAGGCTATGGTCTGTATCATCCATAGACTAAACGCATTCTGGTTAGCCGTGATGTTGTCTTTGTGGAAGATGCTATTCAGCCATTGCTTTCATGTACTAAGGAGACATCTGTTAGCTCCAAAGACATGTATGATACTTTGATGCCTCTTTTTACAGGTGGACAGTCTAGTGCTGGTCCTATTGAGGCAACTTCTCAGCCTTTGCAGGTTTCATAGGATGATGTATATCATTCCATTTCTGATGCAGATTTACATGATGCACTTGTTGATGAGAGAGCTGATATTGAGTAGGCAAAAACTATGCCAAAATGGTTGGTGCAGACTTTGCGTGACAGCAAATCAGATGCACCTTTGTGATATCGTACTCATTCAGGCTCTCATAGTGCCTCCTTTGCATCAGATTGCTATGCTATGGCTGCGTCTAGTCTCTGTGATGAGAATGAGCCTGTTTCTTTCGATGAAGCACAGAATTCAGAAAATTAGATGGCTACTATGCAATCTGAATATGATGCTATAATGAAGAATGGTACATCGTCTTTATGTGACTTGCCTCTTGGCAAGAAGGCCATTGGCACTAAGTGGGTATACAAGCTGAAGCGTAAACCGGATGGTACAGTTGACAGGTATAAGGCTAGGCTTGTTGCAAAGGGTTATGCACAGGAAAGAGGCATTGATTTTGATGAGACCTTTGCACCTACATGCTGTATGACTACTGTTCGGAGCATTTGTGCACTTGCAGCCCATCATGGTTGGAATGTACATCAGTTGGACATTAAAACAGCATTTTTGAATGGTGACTTGCATGAAGAAGTGTATGTTTTTCAGCCCCGTGGCTTTGTACAAAAAGGGCATGAAAACCAGGTGTGCAGGTTAAAGAAGGCATTATATGGTTTAAAGCAAGCACCACGTGCTTGGTATGAGAAGATACATGCTTATCTGCTTGCACATGGTTTTGAGAACAGTCCAACTGAAAGCACCTTATATGTTAAGCATGCTAATGATGTGCTTCTGATCATTGTTGTCTATGTTGACGACATGCTGCTCACTGGTCCTATTGAGAAGCATATTGCTGATTTCAAGGCTGATTTGCATGCCTCATTTGAGATGTCTGATTTGGGGCATTTGCATCACTATTTGGGCATTCAGTTTATGCAAGTTGATGGTGGAATGGCTTTGTGTCAAATAAAAGCATTTTGGCCTTGAAGACTGTAAGCCTATTGCCACTCCTATGGAGACAGGTTTATGATTGAGTCTTCATGATGCTGGAGATGCATTTGTTAGTCGGCCGCCGGATTTGAAGTTGTAAAGACAAGATCCTTTCAGTTTTCGCACGTACGAAAGGTTGTTACCAGACTGTCTGTCTGGGTGATTAATCTGCACGTTATTGTGGTGTGTTTTGCGTCATTTTGAGTACCTTGTTCTCATCTCTACCTTGTGGTTATCAGTACCTGTTCGGTTGGTGAATCTCTGTCTAGTCGATGAAGTCTGTGTAGTAACTGTAGTGTGTTTAGGAACTCTGAGTCGTATTGTGGTTGTCGTCTGTGTTGAAGATCCACTATTGTACGGTAAAGATCAAGTTACAGTAAGGCTCGTCTTAAGCTAAGTACAAAATCTTTGTCCCGTAAAGGTTATGACTGTGATTTGTGTTACGGTAGTTCTTATATGGTACGCTGATCACTGAGTAAGTCTTACCCGGTGTAGAAATCTACATTCAGTACTGTGTGTTTGAGAATTTTAAGTCTTTCTGTGTCTTCGATTCTGGTTGATTGTCTGTAATTACTCGGTAAAGGTTGAGTCACTATATTATCTCTGTTGTTACAGTGTCTTGTGTTCGGAGTAGTTCTTGAGCAATCAAACTCAGTCTGTATTATGATTTTGGGGTAGTCTGGTGCTATATATTGAGAGTACCTTAATTTGAATGTGTTCGGTAGACTTTAGGAAGTGTCCAATCATAGATAGTAAGATTGCGAAGCATAAATAGATTCTGATAGAGTGCTTGAGCGTTAGTACATTGTTGTGTGAAGTGGGAAATTTGGGAAAATCAAGAACAGGGCCTCTGTCTAACAGACCCCTTCCACTCCCAAGAACCCACTAATTGTTTAAACGCGTCTCTGACGGTTAGTACCGCGTTTAACACATTTGATGTTGTTCTCTATCAGCAGGTTGTTGGATGCTTGATTTACTTATGCATTACTCGGCCAGATATTCAATTTGCTATCTCACAGATGAGCAGGTTTATGCATTGCCCAGGAGTCATGCATTGGAAGGCGGTTAAGCGCATCTTTCGCTACTTGAGTGGTACTCGGCTACTTGGGTTGTTTTATCCCAAGGGGGGATCACTACCGCCAGATTTGCATGCTTTTTCTGACTCAGATTGGGCTGGTTGCTATGACACTCGTGTGTCCACTAGTGGTTTTTGCTTCATGCTTGGTAGCTCATGTATATCTTGGTTGAGCAAGAAGCAGCCTACTGTGGCCACTTCCAGTTGTGAGGCTAAGTATAGGGCAGCTTTCACATCGATTGTTGAGTGTCTGTAGCTCAGACGCCTTATGGCTGATTTGGGTGTTGGCCAGTCTTCTGCCACCACCATGTTCACTGACAGTCAGAGCGCATTGGCGGTTGCGAGCAACCCTGTGTTCCATGCTCGCACTAAGCACATTGAGGTGCATTATCACTATGTCAGGGAGAGGTTCTCTGCTGGGGAGATCAGCTTGGCATATGTGCCCACGCAGGAGAACATAGCATACCTTTTCATGAAGGCTCTGCCTAGGGAGAAGTTTGAAGCTTTCCGCAAAGCTTTGGGCTTACTTCCTTTTGTGGAGTGATTTCCACATAGTTTGGCACTTCCTTATACATGAGTGCCAGCTCCTTGTTCACCGCATCACTCCTAGGGGGGATTTGTTGATATATTTAGGTAGTGATGTGTGTGAACACACTAGGACCATCTGGGCACTTTTTCCCCTCTTTAGGAGGTTTTTTCCCCCGGCTTGTATATATGCCTATTGCCCTAATGGGCTACTTATCTTTGTACATTCTCTAGTAATACATTCAGTATTGTGTGTTGTGCTCCAAGCTTCTTCTTCTTCCTTGTGTTGTTCGCGTGCTTCTGTAGATGTCTAACTCCAACAAAGAATGCCCTGTTTGTTGTGAAAGACCACCAGTAGAACATGCTACATTATATCATGTGTCTCTCACACCAGAATGGAGTGAACCTTTAGTGACATACTTGAGGACGAAAACATTCCCTCAAGGAATGACCTTAGCACGACAACGAAGTCTAGAGCAGGAAGCTCAAGACTATTCACTTATTGGAGAAAATCTATACAAACGAGGACGAGATGGATACCTAAGACAGTGTGTCCATGAAAGCGATTATTTGAGCATACTAGAGACTGCACACCAAGGTGTTGCAGGAGGTCATTTTGGCCCCGATAGGATAATCAAAGCCATCCTCTTTGTAGGATTATGGTGGCCCACTCTTCACATGGATGCACATACCTATGTTAAGAGATGTGATGTGTGCCAGAGAACTCAATTTCCTACTCGCAGAGATGAAATGCCATTAAAACCCATGATGGGAGGACGTGCATTTTTTTCTAAGTGGGGTATAGATTTTGTAGGACCCATTAACCCCCTATAAAAGGTACACATGCTGAATACATTATTGTTGCGATAGATTATCTTACCAAATGGGTAGAGGCCAAGGCCACAAAAAAGAATGATGCACACACGACTGCAAAATTCTTATTTGAAAATGTCTTTACAAGATATGGATCGCCTATAGAGTTAGTGAGCGATCGAGGAACTCACTTTCTAAACCAAGTCATTGAATATTTGTTACAGGATTTTATGGTGATTCACAAGAAATCCGCACCATATCATCCCCAGGTCAATGGTCAAGCAGAAAGTACTAACAAGATCCTTTGTAACATACTGACGAAACTCGTGAACAACAAATGTTTAGATTGGTACAAACAGTTACATCACACTGTTTGGGCCTATCGAGTGGCCTACAAGACCATACTCAATGCAACTCCTTTTCAGATGGTTTTTGGTCAGAATGTTGTGCTTCCTTTGGACTTCTTGATACCGACCCTTAAGGTTGCACAAGAACATCAATGGACCGGCCATGAATTATCAACAAGAATAATGGACTTGGAACGATTAGGAGAAACCAGGTTGAAAGCAACAGCAGGAATATATGTAGCAAAGAAGCGACAGAAAGCCTATTTCGATGCACATGTGAAAGATAAAGGCTTAAAAGAAGGAGATTTAGTCCTAGTGTATACATTGAAACAACATGCACGAAAATTAGAAAAGCGAGGCTATGAACCTATGACCATCAACAGACTCTCGACAAGTGGAGCAGTACAAGTAGCCACCCTACAAGGAGACATAATGCCTAATTACATTAGCGGTTGTAGAGTCAAGCTATATCAGTGACCTCTTACTGAGGATATGCTTAGACGACTCACGTTGGCAAAGAAGCGTAAGGAGGAGGAAAATAGAATACGAGCTGAAGCTTAGGTAGAAGCTATAGAATGCATTAAGCGCATGAAGTTAAGAAGACAAGGACTAGGGAGAGAACATCATAACCATCTGGAAACAACACCCAGATACCCCATGGCCATGTGTCAAGTAAAGTCAACCACTCATCCTAGCATAGTGGATAGGAGACCATTCATTACAGTCAGGCTAGAGCACAGCAACCCTTGCCAAGAGCTCAGGGCTTTAATTGACTCAGGTGTTGCAACTAGTGCGATTAGATGGTCCCACTATAAGGACTCAGGAATAGAAATGTGGCCAATTGAGGCATACCTCATAGGGCTAGGAGGTATGGAAACCCCTTGCATGGGTGAGGTGGACCTTCCTATCCTCATACACGATGTGACCATGACAGCAAAGCTACTAGTGTGCCATGACGAGGACCTGATAGAACCCCTAATCCTTGGCCAAGATTGGCTATACGATCACTCAGTGGACCTAAATCTTAGACAAGGTTCCTTGCAGATTGGAACCTTAGATCAGTAGTGACTGATACCGCTTGACTTCCCTAATAACACTCCACCTGAGGTATGTAACCCTAGACCCTATGAAACGCATGCGACGGAGGATCGAAAGATATTTGGCCAAATCCCTCGGCTAAGCATGCTCCCTCCAAAGTCAACCCATGAGAGCTTGGCGATGGATTGTTGCCAGATAAAACATTGTTAGGAGATTTTCCCCCGGTCTTCCAACAGCGGAAAAATGGGGACAATTAGCGGTCAGGTGGGTTACATCAGCGATCAGGTGGATTGCATCAACAGCCACATGGGCAAAACACCCTGCAGTGCCCATCCTTCCACACTTACTGTGGACTGGCCTAGATTTTTGATAAAAAACGATGCACTTCCTAATGGGCAGGTTTCGCAAGTGTTGGACCTCCCTTCTTTTCCAAAGCAGAGTGTCCATCTGACCTCTCAACCTCAACCACAAAGGAGTCAACCACAACGGAGGAACCCAGATCGACGACAATATCAGACGACACAAAGGAAGCAGCAGTATCAGTATCACAAAGCAAGAGGCACGAGACAAATATGGGTGCCAAAAGGACAGAAAGCACCGTCAGTTTTCAACAAAGCAGATAGTGACAATAAGAAGTTAAGGTAGAAGCAGAGGCAATATTCAACATCTCCTCGACCTTCTTCTACGAGTACGCGCAGTCGATAGATTTGGATTGCCAAGAAGTACCTTATGAATCGACCCACACCCACACAGATTTGGGTACCCAAACAGTGTATTATAGGTCAACCCTCAAACCATGTAATATATACCACTCAGAAATCTTTTCACCCCTCAATACCACCACATCCGATATCACCTTTTGTCCCTCAGCAGAAACATACCACCTGCTCAGAAACTCTTAGGAAGTGGATACCGAAACGTATCCAGACGACTTCTCCGAACCCCTTTTCTAACATTACCCCCATCTTGACTAAAAACTACCCTTGTAATAACTCATTCACAACTGAACCTTGTACAAATCCACACACTATAACCCAACATTACTTGTAATAACATCTCATCAAGAAATGTATGCATCATCTGAAGCATGTAGGTGTCTAGAGACCTGCATTAGTTTTGCAACAATCATTCCATAAACCACATCACAACACTCGGCTACACGGGTTACACATCTGTTATGGAAAGGGATTGTGGTCTCACTTTAATGGGATCATGATTAATTTCCATACTAATGTGCTAATCTTTTGTAGCAGATTTCTCCGCACTCACATCATTCATCATGCAGGCAGAAGGACCACCTGAAGCTGGCCCCAGTGTACCCATGGCAAATGTTGGCGAATTGCTGGCTGAACCACATCCTACATCACAACCACCGGAATTCCAAGGATTCTCAGGATCGATGTCCATTGATGATCCACCAAGGGATACACGGAAAAGGTCCATCGCAATTCACATTGGTTCCAAGGTTTAGCAGGACCTTTGGCAGATGCAAATTTTATTTTTTATGCCAATTTGACCTTTGATAGCAGTAAGTGGGGAAAGTATTAGTTCTTCTCCAGAGAGTTTGAAGCGCTCCACAATACCGAAGACTTAAAGCATGTTTGGGCGAGAGCAGGCTTCACAGAATACTTCAGTGATCCGTTGCCTAAACCAGATTTCTACAGATGCTACTACTTGGTAACCACATTGACAGCTTCTGAGAACAAGGATTTGCCAGGCACATTCATTTTGCCCTCCTTAGTAAATGGCCCATCGTTTAAGAAGTTTTATATTTCTAAAGATTTGATTAGAGTTGCAATCAAGATACATGGAACGCACACTCCGACAGAGCGAGAAAGGCTAATTCCAGAGCCTATGAAGCGTGGTGATGTTACTAAATGGGAAGACATCTCGGCAATCACACCTGAGATATCTAAGCCACTAAGAATCTATATGCAACATTTCGCATTCCGAGCTCAGGATCGATTCACCATGCCCCACAAACATATTTGGTTTGCTTTGTATTTAGCATGCATTGGGCCTCAAACAGTAGATCTGGCAAGTTGGATTATTGACCAGTTGTATCTAGCACAGCACAGATGGGAAAGAAAAAAGAGCATCCATGGATGTTGCACTCTCACAAGAATTGTGTATATGTGTTTAGCATATGACTTACCAATAGAGTGTGCAATGACAAGTGAAGAGTTGAAGGCATTTAAAGGGACAGCCAAGAAAGCCAGAAAATCTAGCAAGGGATGAGCAGGCAAGCGCATGAGAGGATCTATCCCATGCCTCCAAGTTCCACGGTCCCCATCGCCTCAACCGTCTCCAGAACAATCTCCTACGAAACCCCCTGCAGTGATACAACCCATTCGCATATGCCTATCACGACCTCTCATTACGGGCGGCACTACCAGTGTAGTTACTTCTCATGCAACTTCAATTCAGGAACCTACCACCAATGCAGCAGAAATTCCCACCACTATTGGTGCAGAAGCATTTTCTTTTCCGATACCCAACCTAGAAGCAAAACCAACGGTTACAACTTTTGATTTTGAAATGCCGGATGCTTTTTCAAATGAATTTCAGTTTCTAAAGGCCAATTTTTCTCTCAAGAATATGAACGACCTAGCTACCCTACCACTCCGCCTGATCAACAAGGATAAGTAGTATCCAGCTCAGAAGAAGAAAGGACAGAAACATGGAGATGATGAAGCTAGTCAAGGAAGCCAGGAATCTCAAGAGAATGTGCAGACTGATGATCAGGAACAACATACTGACACCCAAGGTGACATTAGCACTTAAGAAGATGAGACATTTGAAGCGGCTACCTATGCCTTGGCAATCAAGAAGTTATATTCGCACCATGGAAAAAGTTTGGGCGCGTAAAAAGCTATCTGAGGAAGAAAGCCAAGCGCTTATAGAACAGGAACTCATCATAGGAGGCTTCAAAGAAGCGTACATCAAAGGCTTCAGAGAACTAGTTAAGTCATTAGGCACAAATGAAGCATTAAGATGTTTGCAGAGAAAACCACTACCGCAGTTTGACCCACGTCGAGTTCAATTATTATCCAAACCAGGTCAATACATTCGTGTACCAACGGATGGCCACTCATCACAACAGACCAGAGAAGCTCGCCTCATCCCTGAAGAATCTTTGGCAGAAGAAACAATCCTCATCGACTCCCCGCCTCACACCTCTACTGTACAGACCACCACAGTCGTCGAGGTACCCACCACCCCAATCGCTCCTCCTTCACCTCCCGTCCCTCCAGTCTCTCCTATACACCCTGCCTCTCCTAGACCATCCACACCCTTTGACAGTGAAGTAGCAAAAGCCTTTTTTGCTTCAATTCCTCTCACCCTTGCCGCACCTACGCAACCTAGCCTACCTCCTCGAACATCCACCTTTCTATCCAGTCCATTTCTCCATCCATCCTTCCCCACACCTCTAAGACCCCTATTTCCATTTCCACCTCCATTGACTTTCTCCCCAGTCTCACCTCCCTGACCCACCGCATTTCCTCTTTCTCCTCTCCACCAAGCAATACAAGAGACCCCCTCTGTAAATTATTCTGCCACTTTTGTAAATCCTGTAGTTACACCCACTCACGCACCAACTATCACTCCACTATTCACCGTCACGACACTCGACACCACGTCGAGTGACATGGACATATCACCACCCACTGCACCACCACTCACCTCACCTATTGCACCATCACATTTAGGCACAACACATTTTTCCACTATTACCACTGCATCCACAATCCCATCCCTATTTCCGCTTCCCCTTGCATCAACACCCAAACCCACAGCATTTGCACTCACTCCACCATTACTATTATCACCCATCATCGACATTGCATTTCATCAGATGTTCGCATGCATGACTCAAGCAAGAGATGAGTTTGCATCTCTTGGAACTAGTTACCAGACGCTGCAACAGACAACGAACGATTTACAATCACAGCTAAATTCATTATCGATTGAGAATGCATCGCTTAACACCCGCTATCAAGAGCTACGCCAGGCCTACCACAAACTTGAACTCGAAAGTGAACAAAAGATGAAAGAGGCCATCACTGATATTGAGAACTTGTTGTGGGCTCAGACTATTCGCAATGCGACGCTTACTAGAAACATGGGACTGCTCAGACGACACTTGGTAGTAGCTAAAGAAGAGAACCAACGTCTACAGGAACAGAATAGAGAAAACTTGGAAGCTTCTTTAGATCAACCAGACCAACCCTTAAGTCCCAGTCATTTCAAAGTTGTTCCCTCTGAATCTACGCAGATGTTATTGGAAGATCATGTCAGATTATTAGACAAATATGACAACATGAACGAGGCATACCAGAAGCTCCAAGAAGACCACAAAGTGCTCCAATTGAGAGCACCTGTACAGCAAGCACCACCAACTCCTGCGGCCCCACATACTGAAATCATCAAGGAACTCAATGCTCTACGGGCCTAGGTATTGACTCTTCAAATACAGATAGCAGCATATGAAGCACCCTCTAGGCCAGATTCCCCATCGGAACTACCAGCGGATGAAGAAACAGTGACTATCCCGGTGGAGGACACTTTTGAAGAAGCATATGAACCACAACCCATCCCAGGCAGACGCGTCACGACCTAAGGCCAGACGACTTTTGAACTCCCTACCCCCGCATGGATGAAGACGATTGAAGAACTTGGCCGAACCCACTCCGCACGTGTGGAGGCTCAGTTACACGCAATGGCCATGATAGAAGAACGAATATTACAATCACCTTACTTTGCTCACTTGGCCCCTCGCAGGTACATATCTGGGCACGAGCTACAATATAAGCCGTATTTTATGTTAATGGTAGAATATCAGCTGGCCATCAAAAAGGAAACAGGCAAGAAGCCCTCCCACGCAACTCAGTTTGAGCCTGACGATTTACCACCAGATGCACAAAGAGGAGAAATCTACCAACCTACTTGGCGCTAGGACTTATTACAAGAATATCCCGAAATGATGAGCACATGGGCCAAGGCACCACTCCACTTGAAGTACAACCCATGTTGGGGTCCCATGCCACATCGCCGCTCCTGGAAGGCATTTGCCATTAAAGTACAGAACAACAAGCAATGCCAAGATTTGCTTAATTACCCGTACCTCACTCCATCTCGCGGACCACCCACAGTTGGTTACATGATGGCGACTATTCGCCACTCGCTCCCTCACTTATGACGAATGGATGATGTAGCCGCGCACATGACTGTCAAAATATTTGACATGATGCAGATAGTATTTAAAGTCTGCCATCACGTCAAGGCACCACATGTGAACACCTCGGGCTTTGAGCATGGCAATCAAGATTTAGATTATGACATGAGTACGACACCATCGCTCCGAGTGTGTTATGCCTGGCACTGTCGAATCAAATACTTACCCGCATGCTATAAGATGACCTTCAAAGAAATGTTCACTGCCGGTTTTTGGGAATACCATTTAGAGGTGTTCAAGCAGGCCCACACACTTACTCTAGTTATTTGTCTGTGAACAACTAGTGTACTCCACACATTACAGACTCCCACCACCAGAGGAACCTCAACCCATCGATTGGGAAAAACTCGAAGCAGATCTTGCACGAGGTATCCACCAGAGCACTCCTACAAAATTATATCTGACAGACCCCACAACAAGGTTCTATCAAGGACGACAGAAGCGAGAGGGAGGGGGATGTTGGCAGTAGCCAGAGGCACAAACGTCGAGGAAGCATGTAAAGACAGAGCACAACAAAGTAGTGGGGAGCCAGTCGAATTATTTTTTTCAAACAAATATGTTTCAATATACTTTTCAAAAACCTCCAACAGTGATTTTCATCACTTTTGTACCATATGTAACATAGAAAAACCCTTTTTGTAATTTGTAGCTCCATTTTGTGCAAGCTGAGGAGTCCTCAAGCTTGAGGAGCTTAGGTAGAAGGAGCCTACCAATTTTGGCTATTTTTAGACACCGTTTACCCTTTCAAATAGCACCTAGAACCTATTTTTTAACTATGCCGGTCACTAGATGTGAAACCGGTCAAAACTAGTCTAGAATCTATTAAAAGAGCTAGAGAGCTCATTTTTGAGGTTACTTAGTGTTAGCTAGTGTAGACTTGTATGAGCTAGAGTGAGCTTGAGCTTGTAATTGATCTTGAGAATAGGGTCTATTTTCCTACCTTCCATTGTGTCTTGCTTGTCTCTTCATTGTGTGTGTGTATGTGTGTGCATTTCTATGCTTCTCACCTTCACTCTCACTACATCTCACATTCACAATCTTCATATCACTCATATCTCTTCCGCGAATTGACATTAAGGAGGTGGATTCCTTTTGGATTCTTCTTAGGATCTAGATCCTCCCATTTCCTCTTCAGAGGGGGATTCATTCCACTATCACACAGTCACATGATGTGGAGCATGTTCTCTTTGTACATGTCTTTCCAGATCATGGTACAATTTTGGAGAATGAGGACTCAGAGATAAATTTTCAGTTTACACCTCATATGGATACACCTCCCATTGTACCATTGAAGGTTTTCATTTCCCCTCAGCTTCAATTAGGCTTTACTTCAGGATTAGTAACTCATCATTTTCCATTCATCTCTTCGAGAATCCACTTATGTTGGCACTCAAGGTAAAAAACAAGGCATGGGAATGTGTTAAAGAAGTGTACACACAAGAAGAGTGAGCATGTAGGGAGCTCCAAGAAGTATATGTCAAATTTTTAGAAGAAACCCCGATAAAAACAATGATTTTGATCACTAAAAACCATTGTAAATATTATTTCACGTTTTTGCAACTCCATTTTTGTGCAATCCAAGGAGTCCTCAAGCTTGAGGAGTGTCAAAAGTATCCACGTACCAATTTTCATGATTTTTAGACTCCGTTTGAGCCCTCAAATAAGCCCTGGACCCTAATTTTTAACTAGGCGGGGCACTAGGTCTGGACAGGGCCAAAGCTAGTGAAAAACTATGAATAGAGCTAGAAAGCTCATTTTGGGGGTTAGCTAGTTGGAGATTGAAGATAGTTTTGAGCTTTGTATAGTTTCTTGGATTTTTCTAATAGAGTATTCCATTGTTCCACTCTTTGTCTTACCTGGTGTGTGTGTGTGTGTGCATGCTTGTGTGCTTTGCACTCACTAACTTGTGCACTTCACTTGATCATGGTCATCATACCACCCTCACATCTCTGTAGATTGACAATTATGAGTTGGATCTCCTCATGTTGGTACTCACCATTATGCTAGAGTGACACCAAATTTGGCATCATTGCCAGGGAGTGAGCTTCAAGGACGAGCATGTGATGGTAAGATGTGGAGTTGTGACATTATAGTCATGGGTAATTCCTTTACTTTTCATTTTTTTTTCTTACTTTCTTCATCACCGTCATCATCATCATCACGATCCTCACCATCTCCCACCTTCATCTCCTTCCTCATTGATTTTTCAACTTTTTGGTCATATTCCCTTCCCTTCCTCATTCCCCTCATTCCATTTGTGAGAGAGAGCCAGAGAGAGAGACTTTCTAAATTCAATTTTCTTGTTATTTGTGAGCATCTACTACAAGTTTTAGTTGTATCACCATCTCCAACAGCTTTTGCACGTACAGTAGAAGTGTGCACATTTTTTGAGACGACGACCTCTATCTATTGTGATAGAGAAAGTTGGTATTTTTAGATTGCATGCTAGGCACGATAAACCGCACCATTAGAACATCCCAAAACACTAGAAATTTTTGCAAAATCTACATTTTTTTGTCTATCTCGACAGACACCATCTATCATGATAGACAAAATTCACGATAGATACTCGTCTATCACGACAAACACCCATCTATCATGACAGATGCATCTATTATGATAGACACCATCTATCATGATTGATGACCCCCCACAACAGAGACCATCTATGGTGATAGACACCATCTATTGCAATAGACGGATTCAACGATAGACACCCATCTATCATTAGACTATGTCTATCAAGATATACCAAAATCTATGATAAATGATAGATGACAGACACGGTCTATCATGACACACATCCATCTATCTCAACAGACAAAAGGCCATGACAAACTACAGATAGCGTCTATTGTGATAAGACACCCATCTATCACGACAGGCACCCGTCTATCATGATAGACACCCATCTATCATGATAGACATCATCTATCACAATAGACAGACAATTTTGGCAAAAGCTAAGGTTGTGATTTTTTGAAAATTGGGGCTAAATTTTGGAATTTTTTCAAGCTCTTTTACATACACAATCATGAATGCTACAAACAAATACATAAATATCCCTGTTGGTGCATACCAATCACCAATTGAAGGCTTGGAAGATTAAAGGATGAAGGAAGAATCAATTCTTAAAGTTTGGAAGAAGATTACATTCAGAGGATAAGAGAAGTGTACACATATGTACATTAGTATAGTCATAGCTGACTTAGATCTTTTGTTTAGTCAGAATCATGTACAAATTTATCTATAAATACTTTGAGAAAAGTCGGGGCAAATATGAGAGCATATGTGACAATAGTTAGAAGTCAAGAATGAGGAAGTTAGATGTCATGAGAAAGAGGAAAAGTTAGTTGAGTTTGCTCTCATCACTCAACTGTAATTCTTCTGAGTAATCAAAAATATTTTGCGCCCGATGTTTCTGTGTGTTCTCCTTCTACAGTAGATCAATTGTGAAATGCTTTTGTACAAGTCTAAGTTGAGAGTTGCTTGACATCTGTACAAAGTTTTAGCTTCCAATTGTAATCAGGCTTAGAGAATTAAGTGTATGAACATTCATATGTGAAGTGTGTTCACAGGTTCCTAAAACAGGCGCAGATTTCGAACTTGATGTTTTGATCATTTCTTCTAGCACAGTTTAAAGTTTTGCATGAGTGAGGGCTTAATCTTTAAGTTGAAAGATAAGCTACTCATGGCTAGAAGCATTTGCTTAAACGGGTTCTATTCAAGGAGAACCAAGTCTTAAAAGTTACAGGTGTAAAATCGACTGTTCTGAATGACAGTTTCTGATATAGGTAACTTGTGAAGTCGATTTCTCAAGTTATACTAAAGCTTTTGAAGTAATTCAACTTGGAGGAGGTGCGCAATCTCTAGGAGATACTTCGTACAAAGTTTCATCAAAAACTTTACATGTTTGATAGGTCAATGTGGAGAAATAGTGCAGCAGACTTTTCTGTGTTTTATCTTCTTCACAGATTTGTTAATCCTTTGATAATTAGTAATTGATCCTCTAAATTAGTGGAAGGTTTGACTTACTCTTGGTATAGAGGTGCTCTAATCACAAGAGTAAGTTGTTCTTTTGGAGATTAACATTCTCCATCAGTGGTATCAGAGCAGGAGACATCAAATTAAGGAAAGGAGGATCCCGACTGCTGCAGATTCAAGAAATTCAACACTTGAAGGACTAAGAAGTGAAAGCTTGGAGTCAAAGCTTGAGGAGAAGACTATTTGACATCAAGAAAGGCAAAAGGAGTCTAATTCGAAGTAAAGGTACATACATTGTTTGTAAAGCTTGAAGTTTTCAATACACAGGTGGACATAAGATGGGAGAAAGCTTGCAGATTGATAAGCTAGATAGGGAGAACTATCCAGCATGGTCCATGAGGATGGAAGCACACCTCATGAGCAAAGATCTTATATCATTTATTACAGGAGATGAAGAAAAACCTGAGTTTGCAGATCCTAGTATTCCTACTAGGGAAGAGCTTGCAATGTTGAAGACTTGGATGAGAAAGGATGCTCAAGCAAGGAGTATCATCTACATGGCTGTAAATGATTACCTTCTACCTCACATCAGAGGTTTGGAAAGTGCTACAGATGTTTGGAATGCCTTGGAAGAGCATTTCCAAAATACAACTAAGTCAAGGAAGTCCTCACTATGGGCTGAGTTCACAACCTTCAAGAAGAAGAGCTCACAATCAATTTCAGATTATGTGGCAAGGATGAAAGATATTGCAGATAGCTTGGGAGCAGTGGATGAAGACATTGAAGAGGAAAAGTTGGTAAGACAAATACTTACAGGTTTGAGAGGAGATGAGAAGTGGAAGCCTTTTATATTGTCCATAGAATTGTCACTTGATCACTTTACTCCTGATCTTAATCAATTGCTAGGACACATGCTAACCTTTGAGCAGGATCTTAAAGGAGACAATGATAGAAGTACAAGTCAAGCTATGTACTCCAAGGACAAGAAAAAGAATGGCAAGGGAAAGCAATCAAATGATGATGAAGGGAATTCAAATCAAGCTAACTTCACAAAAGGGAAGATGAATTTCAGAGGTAAAGGAAGAGGAGGTAAGAACAAAGATAATGCTAAAGCTTGTTGGATTTGTGGCAGAACAAATCATTTGGCAAATGATTGTTGGTATAACAATCAAAGTGGTGGAAGCAATAATCAGAATTATAATCAAAGAGGTAGAGGAGGCAGAAACCAAAGAGGCAATTTCAGAGGAAGAGGAGGTAGGACATCATATGGTAGAGGAGGTGGAAGAAACTTCCAATCTCAGTCCTACAACAATAATTATTACAATTATGCATCAGATCAGAAGGATGACATGACTCTTATCTTGAATGCAACTCATGAATCAATGGGAGAAGATCAAAGAGTGTTTTATATTGACTCAGGATGCAGCAACCATCTGAGTGGGAATCTATCTTTGATGACTGATATGGAAGCAAGGGTGAATGGACATACAGTTCAAACAGGTGACAATACCAAACATAAAGTGGAGAGCATTGGATCAGTGAAGACAAAGAGTGGAAGTACACTTCTGAGCAAGGTACTTTATGTTCCTACTATTCCTAAAAATTTGATAAGTGTAGGGCAAATTGTGGAGAAAGGATATGAGGTAAGATTCACAAATGATGGTGTTTATGTACAAGATCCGAATCAGGGATATAGAAACATAATTGCAGGTAAAAAGGAAGGAAGATTGTTCACTCTCAAAGTCCAAGGTAATGTGGGACATGCATTATTTACCTATGGAAGTCAAAAGGTATCTGAATTAGACCTATGGCATAAAAGGCTAGGTCATTTTAATGAGAGAGCTATAAAGGAGATGTCAAAGAATCAGGTGGTGCTTGGATTGCCAAACATTGAAGGGCAACATATGGTGTACAAGTGTGAAGCTTGTCAATTAGGTAAAGCACATAAAAGTTCTTACAACAAATCAGGATACAAGCATTCAAATATGCTTGAATTAGTTCATACAGATGTTTGGGGTCCCTCAAGGGACTATAGCATAAATGGATCCAGATATTATGTGTTGTTTGTTGATGATGCAACCAGGTGGATTACTTTATATGTAATCAAGGATAAATCAGAAGTTTTCAAGACATTCAAACATTTTCATGCTTATGCAGAAAGGATCACAGGGCAAAAGCTCAAGAGGTTAAGATCAGATGGAGGGGGAGAGTATTTCTCTAAAGAGTTTGATGATTATTTGTGGAATGCAGGTATCAAAAGAGAAGTAACTTGCAGGTACTCCCCTCAACAGAATGGAGTAGCAGAAAGGAGGAATAGGACTCTTGTAGAGTTTGCAAGAGCCATGATGAAGGAAAAGAATTGTCCAAATTACTTATGGGCAGAAGCCATTAACACTGCAACATATCTTGTGAATAGGTTGCCTTGCAAAGCTTTGGATGGAGGAACCCCTTATGAAGCATGGTGGGGTAAGAAGCCTACTCTTGATCATTGTAAAGTATTTGGATGTATTGCATATGCTTATGTTCCTTCACAATTAAGACATAAGCTAGAACCAAAAGCAGAGAAGTATGTGTTTATTGGATATGATGATAGACAGATGGGTTACAGGTTGTGGAGTCCATCCACAAAGCAATTTCTTGTTACTAAAGATGTGACATTTGATGAGCAAAATATGTGGTATACAGGATCACCAAATGAGTTTGTAGGTGTTGAAGAAATACAAAGGAAAGGAAAGGCAAAGGTAAAAGTATGTGAAGAAATTGTTGATGAAGTTGACTCTAGAAGTAGAGTGCAGGATCATGTAGAAGAAGGGCCAAGATTTGATTCAGAATCAAATGAGGCTGAAACTTCAAGAAGTGCAGAAATCAGAAGATCTACAAGGGAAAGGAAAGAACCTATAAGGTATAGTTATGATACATCTTTCCTAACAACAAAAGATTATGCCTACATTGTGAAAACAGAAGAAGATCCAACTACTTATGAAGAAGCCAAAGGTAAACAGAATTGGGAGAAGGCAATGCAGGAAGAGTATGATGCTCTACTAGAAAATGAAACTTGGGAACTAGTACCAAGACCAAAGAATCAGAAGGTCATTGGATGTAAATGGGTATATAAAACAAAGAGGTTTGCAGATGGTAAGGTGTCTAGATATAAGGCTAGACTTGTGGTCAAAGGTTATGCCCAAACTTATGGGGTAGATTATGATGAAACCTTTAGTCCTGTTGCCAAGATGTCTACAATTAGGACATTGATTGCTATTGCTGCTTGTAAGGGATGGAAATTATCACAATTGGATGTGAAAAATGCATTTCTAAATGGATACATTGCAGATGAAGTATATATGGAGCAACCAGAAGGCTTCATGGAATCAATTGGATCAGATTATGTGTGTAAGCTCAAGAGAGCTTTATATGGGTTGAAGCAAGCTCCAAGAGCTTGGAATTACAGATTGATCAAGTTCTTGAATAAATGTGGATTTCAAGCATCAAAGGCAGATAGTAGCTTGCTAGTGAAGGCAAGTGAAAATGGATACATTTACATGTGCATTTATGTTGATGATATTATTGTTACAGGAACAGATGTTCAAGGAATCAATGAACTCAAAAGACAAATAGAGAAGGAGTTTAAGATAAGTGATTTGGGAAACTTATCTTATTTTCTAGGAATGCAGATTGTGTATACTCAACATGGAGTATATGTTTCACAAGAGAGATACTTGAAGAATCTTTTAGTCAAGTTTAACATGGAAGATTGCAAGACCTCAACTACACCATTGGAAGTAAATCATAAATTAAGCAGGTATGGAGGTGAAGAGTTCAATGATATGAAGAAATATCAGAGTTTGGTAGGTAGTTTAATCTATGCTACCTTGACAAGGCCAGATCTATCATATGCAGTAGGTGTGTTGTCACAATTTATGCATTGTCCAAAGAAGACTCATTGGATTGCAGCCCAAAGGGTACTCAGATATATCAAAGGAACCCTAAGTGAAGGTTTGTATTATGGTTTCACTTCTGACACAAGAATCAAAGTGTTTAGTGATGCAGATTGGGCAGGTGACTCAGATGATAGAAGGTCTACTCATGGGTATCTCTGTTATGTTGGTGATAAGCTAGTTTCTTGGTGTTCAAAGAAGCAACATACAGTTGCTTTATCATCCACAGAAGCTGAGTATAAGGGAATGGTAGAAGCTGCAAAGGAAGTGATATGGTTGAAGACCTTGATGAAAAGTTTTGAGATTGATCATAGTATTCCAATAATTTTTGGAGACAATATGAGTTCTTTGTATTTGGCAGCTAACCCTGTTTTTCATGCCATATAGAGATTCAGTATCATTTCTTGAGGGAAAAGGTACTAGATAAAGAGATTGAAGTGATGTACACTCCAACAAAAGAACAAGTGGCAGATATGATGACAAAGAGCTTGGATGGACCTAAGTTACAAAGGTTCAAAGACATGGCAAGTATAAAGAAGACAGAGAAAACCTCAATTGATGATTGAGGGGGAGCTGTTGGTGCAGACCAATCACCAATTGAAGGCTTGGAAGATTAAAGGATGAAGGAAGAATCAATTCTTAAAGTTTGGAAGAAGATTACATTCAGAGGATAAGAGAAGTGTACACATATGTACATTAGTATAGTCATAGCTGACTTAGATCTTTTGTTTAGTCAGAATCATGTACAAATTTATCTATAAATACTTTGAGAAAAGTCGGGGCAAATATGAGAGCATATGTGACAATAGTTAGAAGTCAAGAATGAGGAAGTTAGATGTCATGAGAAAGAGGAAAAGTTAGTTGAGTTTGCTCTCATCACTCAACTGTAATTCTTCTGAGTAATCAAAAATATTTTGCGTCCGATGTTTCTGTGTGTTCTCCTTCTACAGTAGATCAATTGTGAAATGCTTTTGTACAAGTCTAAGTTGAGAGTTGCTTGACATCTGTACAAAGTTTTAGCTTCCAATTGTAATCAGGCTTAGAGAATTAAGTGTAGGAACATTCATATGTGAAGTGTGTTCACAGGTTCCTAAAACAGGCGCAGATTTCGAACTTGATGTTTTGATCATTTCTTCTAGCACAGTTTAAAGTTTTGCATGAGTGAGGGCTTAATCTTTAAGTTGAAAGATAAGCTACTCATGGCTAGAAGAATTTGCTTAAACGGGTTCTATTCAAGGAGAACCAAGTCTTAAAAGTTACAGGTGTAAAATCGACTGTTCTGAATGACAGTTTCTGATATAGGTAACTTGTGAAGTTGATTTCTCAAGTTATACTAAAGCTTTTGAAGTAATTCAACTTGGAGGAGGTGCGCAATCTCTAGGAGATACTTCGTACAAAGTTTCATCAAAAACTTTACATGTTTGATAGGTCAATGTGGAGAAATAGTGCAGCAGACTTTTCTGTGTTTTATCTTCTTCACAGATTTGTTAATCCTTTGATAATTAGTAATTGATCCTCTAAATTAGTGGAAGGTTTGACTTACTCTTGGTATAGAGGTGCTCTAATCACAAGAGTAAGTTGTTCTTTTGGAAATTAACATTCTCCATCAATCCCAAGAGGTTATGTTTGTTTGTTTGACCCTAGGAGCCTGAACTGGCATAACTTTCTCATCCAAAACCCATTTTTTGAGCTATAGAGTTCATTGGAAAGCTCCTTTTGAATCCCACATGAGCTCAACTTTTTTTTTTAAATAATGTGTTGATTTTTACATAGTGTAATTTGAAGTTGACCTTCACGTGGGATTAGGAAGCCAAAGGAGATCCAAAGGATTATAGCAATACAAGGGGGGAAATGGGTCTTTAGAAAATGTATGAATCAAAATTGTATATCAAACAAATTAAAGTTGAAGCTTGATCTAAACTTGGGACTTTTCGAGGTCTATTAAGAGCCATTCAAGGGTGCCCAAAGCAAGGTAAAGTGCAAAGCAAAGCAAGCTTGGGAATGTGTGTCCTGGGCATACAAGTGCAAACAAGGAGAAGTGACTTGAGGTTGGAAGCATTCTTAACCCCCTCAGTCAATTCTTAGCCTAAGCTTAATAAGGGTGATGATAAGAATGACATAAGTACAAGAAACCCTAATTACTCAAGTGCAAGCATAGCTAGAATATTGTAATGGAAAAACCCTCAGAGAAAAGGATATAAATTCATCAATAAAGACATCAAGTTACAACATAACTCAAGTATTCCTAATGAGCAATAATCGACAAGATCTTACACCCGAAAGAGAATATAAAAAGAACAAGTGATTGATACAAAAGGACATCACAAGGCGGTTGTACTCAAGAAATCGGGGTTAATCAATAAGGCCTATGAACCTTAGATCAGGTAGACATCTAGGCCGAGGTAGACAAAGCACCAAATATTTTGAGGCTAGTCTCAACCATACAGCTAGGTCGTGGGCACAACAGCTTAATGATTATCTCTACGTGCTAAGTTCAGAAGCAAGTGATTTAGAAATTTCTTTTAGCATGGAGAAACCTGCAGGTAGCTCACGCACTACCTATTTACAGACTCCAGAAGGTCCCATAAAATGCAATTGCAGTATATGAGGACCAATCGATTAGGTGTTTGCATCTATGAGGATGGGTTGCAAAGATCATTCATCTAAATTAAAAACCTAAATCAACCCTTTGGACTTGAATGTTGAGATATCAAGCTCAACATGTGATGATCCAAGATGACACGTATCATTTTTTCATTTCTTCGACATGTATAATGGTCGCGCTGGTATATGTCAGGGATACTTCATTGAGCTTTACTAGATTTATCTACCGAAAGTGATGGCATATTTGTTTCTTGCCAACTCACTCATTGATGGACATTAGGATTTCTCTTATGTACTGTTCTTTATATATTGCACTTGTTGTATTTTTGTTTTAGGTCTTTCTTGTACATTCCTTTTATGTAATAAAAGAAGAACAATAAGAAGATCATTCTTCCTTGCCTCAATCTGTGTGTGCTTCTCTTTGATTACGAGTGTGTGTGTGTGTGTGTGTGATCTCTCTTCCTTATTTCCTTCCTCATGACATGGTATCAGAGCCAGTGTGTGTTGGAGTTAGACGTCTGCGAAAGCATGTGAACAGCACAAGGAAGAAGAAGAAGAAGAAGCTTGGAGCACAAGACACAATACTGAATGTATTACCACTAGAATGTACAAAGATAATTAGCCCGTTATGGCAATAGGTGTATATACAAGCCGAGGGAAAAAAAACCTCCTAAAGAGGGAAAAAAGTGTCTCGACGGTCCTAGAGTGTTCACACACATCACTACCTAAATATATCAACAAATCCCCCCTGGGAATGATGTGGTGAACAAGGATCTGGCACTCATGTATAAGGAAGTGCCAAGCTATGTGGAATCAATCCACAAAATGAAGTAAGCCCAAAGCTTTGCGGAAATCTTCAAACTTCTCCCTAGGCAAAGCCTTCGTGAAAAGGTCTACAATGTTCTCCCACACGGACACATATGCCAAGGTGATCTCCCCAACAGATAACCTCTCCCTGACATAATGATAATGCACCTCAATGTGCTTAGTGCGAGCATGAACACACGATTCCTCACAACTGCCAATGCACTCTGACTGTTAGTGAAGATGGTGGTGGCAGAAGACTTACCAACACCCAAATCAGCCATAAGGCTTCTGAGCCACACACACTCAACAGTCACTATGAAAGCTGCCCTATACTCAGCCTCACAACTAGAAGTGACCACAGTAGGCTCCTTCTTTCTCAACCAAGATATACATGAGCTACCAAGCATGAAGAAAAAGCCACTAGTGGACACACGAGTGTCATAGCAACCAGCCCAATCACTGTCAAAAAAAGCATGCAAATATGGTGGTAGTGATCCCCCCTTGGGATAAAACAATCCAAGTAGTCGGGTACCACTCAAGTAGCAAAAGATGCACTTAACCACCTGCCAATGCTTGACACCTAGGCAATGCATAAACCTGCTCATTTGTGGGACAAAAAACTGAATATCTGGCTAAGTAATGCATAAGTAAATCAAGCATCCAACGGCCTGCTGATAGAGAACAGCATCAAATGCATCTCCCGCATCATTAAGACTCAATTGTAAATATGTCTCCATAGGAGTGGCAATAGGCTTATAGTATTCAAGGCCAAAATGCTGCAATAATGTGTCAATATATTTCGTTTGACACAAAGCCATTCCACAATCAACGTGCATAAACTGAATGCCCAAATAATGATGCAAATGCCCCAAATTAGACATCTCAAATGAGGCATGCAAATCAGCGTTAAAATCAGCAATATGCTTCTCAATAGGACCAGTGAGGAGCATGTCATCAACATAGACAACAATGATCAGAAGTACATCATTAGCATGCTTAACATATAAGGTGTTTTCCGTTGGATTGTTCTCGAAACCATGTGCAATGAGATATATCAAGCACATGTTGCTTGCTTTAAACCATATAATGCCTTCTTTAACCTGCACACCTAGTTTTCATGCCCTTTTTGCACAAAGCCATGGGGCTAAAAAACATACACTTCTTCATGCCAGTCACCATTTAGAAATGCAGTTTTAATGTCCAACTGATGTACATTCCAACCATGATGGGCTGCAAGTGCACAGATGCTATGAACAGTAGTCATATGGCATATAGGTGCAAAGATCTCATCAAAACCAATGCCTCTTTCCTACGCATAAACCTTTGCAACAAGCCTAGACTTATACCTGTCAATTGTTCCATCAGGTTTATGCTTTAGATTGTATACCCACTTAGTAACAATGGCCTTCTTGCCAAGAGGCAAGTCACATAAAGACTAGGTACAATTCTTCATGATAGCATCATATTCAGATTACATTGCAGTCATCCAATGTTCAAAATTTTGTGCTTTATCAAACGAAATAGGTTTAGTCTCATCACAAAGACTAGGTGCAGCCATACCATAGCAATCTGATGCAAAAGAGGCAGTATGAGAGCTTGAACGAGTATGATATGATAGAGGTGCATCTAATTTGTTGTCATGCAAAGTCTGCACTAGCCATTTTGGCATAGTTTTTACCTCCTCAATATCAGCTCTCTAATCAACAAGTGCATCATGCAAATCTACATCAAAAATGGAAGATCTACATCATCACATGAAACTTGCAATGGCTAAGAAGTTGCCTCATTAGGAATAGCACTAGACTCTCCACCTATAAAAAGAGGCAGCAAAGTATCATACATGTCTTTGGAGCTAACAGATGTCTCCTTCGTACGTGAAAATAAAGGCTAAATAGAATCTTCCACAAAAACAATATCACGACTAACCAAAATGCATTTAGTATGTGGATGATACAGATGATAGCCTTCGCTTTCAGAATTGTACCCAACAAAATACATTTTACTACTTTATCATCCAATTTCTTGCGATGTTGTTCAGGCACTAATGCATATGCCATACAACCAAAAACACGAAGATGAGCAACAGCTGGCTTGCAACCATGCCAAGCTGCATATGGAGTGATAGACTGTAGTGCTTTAGTGGGACACCTGTTAAGTACATATGCTACACACATGACAGTCTCAAGCTAGAAACTATGTGGTAAAGCCTGACTCTTGACCATACACCTCCCCATCTCCATGAGTGACATGTTCTTCCGTTCAGCAACTCCATTACAGGTGTATATGGCACTCTACACTAATGTTTTATCCCACATTCAGCTAGAAATGCATTAAAGTCAAAAGACATATATTCCCCCCCTCGATCACAATGGAGGGTGCCCATTTTACATGCTGACATATTTTTAGCCAAAACCAAAAACCATTTGAAGCACATAAAAACTTCGGACTTTGCTTTGAGTGGATATACCCATGCATGCCTAGAAAAATCATCAATGAAAGTCACGAAGTAAAGATAGTTTTCAAAAGAAGGTGTGTGCATAGGACCACAGACATCACTATGTATAAGCTGCAATTTCTGAGTAGCCCAAACTAAACCATCTTTTGGAAAGGAGGAACGCTACATTTTGCAAAATACAGCATTCACAAACATGTTTTTCGGGTGCCTCAAGTTTGGGCAATGAGGACACCTTTCATATTCCTGTAGGCATAGAAAACTAGCAAAATTCAGATGACCAAAGCGTGCATGCAAAAGCTTTGCATCTGACATAGCTTGAGAGTCATGTATTGCACATGCCGAATCATTCACAGATCTTTCATAGTCTATGAGCTTATACAGCCCACAACATAAAATGCCCGAAGCAATAATCATGTCACCATTTGACAGATCATGAACTATACATCTGTCATCAATAAATTTCACAACCAAACCAATCTTGGCTAAGGCCAAAACTAATAACCGATTCTTCTTGATCCCTGGCACAAATAAAGCATCTAACAAAGTGAAAGAACTACCATCAGCAGTAGTCAGAATGATCTTACCAACTCCTATAACAGGATAAGAGGAGTTGTTTGCACATGTAACAGTATTCCCCATAGGGGTAGGCTCAAGTGAAGAGAAGAAACTGTGTTGCGAGGTAATATGTTTGGTTGCTCCACTATCAAAGTACCAAACATCTGAGTCTACTACAGACATACACTATTCAGGAGAGGATGGGTCAAAACTACAAACAGTAGTAAACACCCATTCTTCATTCTGCACTAGATTAGTAGACTCTATTTTTTGTGTGGAGGCCTCTCCAACAACCATTCCAACCTCCTTCTTCTTTGCCTCTTTAGCAGCCAGTTTTGGATAGCTCTTAATAACATGATCATTTGCTTTACCGTATTTGTGAAACAATTTCTGCTTTTTTTATTTCTTCTCATCTTTGTCTTCCTTCTTTGAATGTGCAGCATTTGCAGGTTTCTGCTTACTAGTAGAAGAACTCCATTTTCCTTTGCCCTTTTGACTAGCCAGAAAATCTTGATCTACAACATGCATAATAGACCTATTCTGCCTAGACTGGTTTTCCTGCAACAAAACAGAAACTAACTCTTTGAATTTAAAGGCATTTGGATTGCCTTTCATCATCAAACAAGGAATAGAAGCAAAACTTTGATATGAGTCGGGAAGACCATTCAACATAGTCTGCACAAGTGAACTGTCAGGAAGGACTTCATCAGTAGAAATCAACTATTCCTTCAAATCCTTGATCTTTATCGAAAAACTATCCATAGAATCACCTTCATTCATGTGCTCACTCTCCAACTGTTTTTGGAGGTAAGCAACACGAGCCTCATTCCTAGCCTAGTACAATGTGGTAAGTGTATCCCAAGCATCCTTAGTTGTTCTACAAGAGCGAATGGGAGGGATAATGGCACGTTTGACAGACAAGGCTATCAATGCATGTGCATGAGCATCTCTGCCATCCCAACGAATTTTCTCTACAGTAGGTGCGGCAGAAACCACAGCACGAATAGGAATCTGCAGAATATCACCAACTTCGACACCTTCTGCATCAGCTTCAGTAACTATAGTTGTAACAGTTTCAGGTGTGATAGGATGTTTTTCAACACCCTGCACAATGTTCCACAATCCTTTTGCAACCAATACATGTCACATCATATAAGCCCATAATGGGTAGTTGGTACCATCCAACTTATCCTCAATAGCCAACATACGGAATACATCATTGCTTTCAAACATGGCCGGTGACTAAAATACCTTGATGCAGAAAATTGATTGTATCTCAAAAATCTGAACAGAACTGTCTAGACCAATTCTGTTAAACCTATCGTAGACTTTGGGACGCTTATAATGGCGAACCAAAATTGTATATACCTTTGGCACAAAAAGGTGAAATAGCCTACACAAGCACTGTGATAGTGAATTTCGAGGCCCAAACAAGCTCATATCGGGATTTCGACATGACAAAGCAAAGCCATTTTGATCTCTGAAACACCTTGAGTATGCTCACCAAATTTCATGCAATTCATTTTTCGTTTCTTTGACATGTATAGGGATACTTCATTGAGCTTTACTAGATTTATCTACCAAAAGGGATGGCACACTTGTTTCTTGCCGACTCACTCATTCGTGAACATTAGGATGAAATAGATAATGACACATCACACCCTATAGAGCATAAAGGAAACATAGCACTATCTATGGAGGGTGGGAAGGTAAAACATCTTGTTGATGTGCTGCATGTTCCAAATATAACAAAGAATTTGGTTTCTGTTGGACAGATGGTTGGCCAAGAATTACAAGTTAGGCTCAATGCTGATGGGTTATATGTAGAAGAGTACAAATAGGGTGGACGATTGATTGCCAAAGGAAACAATGTGGGTAGGATGTTCACCTTAAATGTGAAAATTCTTGAAATGAATGCAGCCATGTTTGCAAAAGGTGCAAGAGTTACTGCTGATATAGAAATCTGACAGAAATGAATTGGACATGCAAACTTGCAGAGGATGAAATTGATGTAGTCCAAGGAGATTGTCAATGGACTACCAAATTTCAAAGTTGTAGAAATGCAAAAGGTATGTGCAGCATGTCAATTTGGTAAACAGTCAAGAGCATCATTTTCAAATGACAAGCATGTTAGTAAGAATGTACTAGAAATAGTACATACAGTACATACAGATGTTTGGGGTCCTACAAAGACCACATCTATGGGTGGTTGTAGGTTTTATGTTACTTTCATTGATGATCATACACGAAAAGCATGGGTATATTTCATGAAAGAGAAGAGTGAGGTGTTCACTTCCAGAATTTTAAGGATATGGTGGAAAAATAGACAAGAAGTATATTTAGTTATTAAGGCCTGATGGAGGAGTTGAATACATGTCAAATGAGTTCTACAAATTTCTTAAAATTCATGGAATTTGACATCAATTTTCATGCAAGTACACACCAAAACAGAATGGCATTGTTGAATGCAAAAATAGACATATTGCAGTTCATCATAAACAGAACTCTAACTGCTATTTTACATCAAGTTACACCCGAAGAGAAGTTTACAGGTAAAAATCCAAACATATCACATATGAAATTTTTTCATTGTATTGCATATGTGCATATTCGAGAATGAGTTGAGAATGAAGCGTGATCTAAAAGTAGAAAAATGTATCTTCATTGGGTACTCCCTTGAGCAAAAGGGATATAAATGTTATAACCCACTCACACGACAGGTGAAGGTATGCAGAGATGTGGCATTTGATGAAATGTCAAGCTTCTATGCAGATGCCAAAGAAGGACTCACTCTTGAACCAAATGGCAAAGAAAATGTTGAAAAATTAATGACAAAATCTCAAGTTCGGAGTTGACCGGATGCATCATTAAGCAATAGTTCCGACTCAAATCCATGGAGTAGAAGATTACGTGGAAATTTCAGTCCAAAAAATTCATCAATTACATCAGTGAAAGGTAAAGAAAAGCTTTCTATTGGTAGTAAAACATCTACAAGTTTTGAAGACATTGATGGAGATTCAAGCACATCAAAGAAAAGCCTTGATGAGGAACTTGGATTGCCCTTTGTGAAGACTCCAAGAGTTAGAAAGGCACATGCAGATAATAGAAGGAGAAGTGACCCAAGACCAAGAAGGTCTGGAAGGATGTGATATTCAGTGCAACGATTGACATATGACAGTTATGTGGCTCGTCATTGTGCTTACAAGGCAAAGGTAAAAGAAGATGTTGAACCTTCTTGTTTTGAAGATGCAATTGGAAATGCACATTGGGAAAAATCTATGGATGAGGAGATGGCTGCCCTTTATGGAAACGACACATGGAAGCTAGTTCCATTGCCGCAAGGAAAGAAATACATGGGCTGCAAGTGGGTTTACAAGATAAGGCACAATGATGATGGTAGCATAAGTAGGTACAAAGCACAATTGGTAGCAAAAGGATATGCACAGACATATGGCATTGATTATGAGGAAACGTTCAGCCCTTTACCTAAAATGTCTAGTGTTAGTACACTTGTTGCATTAGCTACAGCAAAAGGATGGACTTTGCATCAGATTGATGTGAAGAATGCTTTCCTACATAGTGAGTTACAAGAAGAAGTACATATGAACCAGCCAAGCACCTAGAATATGTTTGCAGGTTACAAAAGGCTTTGTATGGTCTTAAACAAGCCCCTCGTGCTTGGCATGCAAGGATTACTAACTACTTAACCACCATTGGGTTTTCTATGTGTGATTCAGATCATTCACTATATGCAAGGAAGGTTGATGATGGCATCATAATTGTGGCTATTTATGTTGATGACTTGATTATAGCAGGCAACAATGAAGCAAGCATTAAAGAGGTAAAGCAACTCTTTATGTAGGTTTTGACATGAAAGATCTTGGTGTGTTGCGCTATTTCTTGGGCATTGAGTTTATACATATAGAAATAGGTATATGGATGTCACAAAGGCAATATGCCTTGAATATGTTGCAAAAGTATGGTATGGCTGATTGTAAGCCAATTTCTATACCATTAAATCAGAATTCAAAGTTGGATACTGCATTAGGTGAAGCATTGGAAAATGCTACTATGTACATGAAAATTGTGGGAAGATTGATATATCTCACAATTACAAGGCATGATCTAAGCTACACTATTGGACTTGAAATTCAATTTATGCAGGTTCCCAAGAAGCCACATTTGGATGCTTTGAGGTGCACTCTACATTATGTGAGTGCTACTTTGGATTATGCATTGTTTTATGAAGTTGGTCTAGATTTGCAGGTTGATGGATACACGTAGATTGGGTTTGTAGCATTCCAGATAGAATATCTACTAGTGGCTTTCTATTCTCACTTGGGAGTGCAACTATTACATGGAGCAGTAATAAGTAACGCATTGTTGCTTTGTCGAGTATAGAGGTTGAGCATAGAGGTGCTACAATGGTAGCATGTGAGGCATCGTGGCTAGAGATGCTACTTGGAGATTTAGTGTGGAAGTGCAAAAGCCTATCACCATCTATTGTGATAATCTTAGCAGCATATAGTTAGCATGGAACCCTATTTTTCATGCTAGAACAAAGCATGTCAAGGTACATGATCACCTCATCAAAGATAAGGTATTAGTAGTAGGTGATATTGATCTTGTTTATGTGAGAACATATGAGCAAGTTGTTGATATTTCCACTAAAGCACTTGGAGCAGAAGAAGAAGTTTCGAAAGATGCTTGAATTTGAGGACATGACATTGAGCTTGAAGGGGAGTGTTGAGATATCAAGCTCAACATGTGATGATCCAGGATGACATGTATCATTTTTTCATTTCTCTGACATGTATAGTGATCACGCTGGTATATGTCAGGGATACTTCATTGAGCTTTCCTAGATTTATCTACTGAAAGTGATGGCACATTTGTTTTTTGCCAACTCACTCATTCACAGACATTAGGATTTTCCTTATGTACTATTATTTATATATTGCACTTGTATTTTTTTTTTAGGTCATTCTTGTACATTCCTTTTATGTAATAGAAGAAGAAAAAGAAGATCATTCTTCCTTGCCTCAATGTGTGTGTGTGCTTCTCTTTGATTGTGAGAGTGTGTGTGTGATCTCTCTTCCTTATCTCCTTCCTCGTGACATTGAACACCCAATGTTCAAGTTCGAAGAGGTTCTTAAATTGATAAGCAAGGAACCATGTACATGGTCACTAGCTTACCAGATAGGATAGATGACTTTGGATCAATCATACCAGAATCTGATATGGGAGAACTTGATCTAGAAAAGAAGGATAAGAACCTAGAACTCCTCAAGGAAAGTCTATCATGTCCAGAATACTCACATGAGAATGGGTTTCGCAGGATAACTTAGCCATAGAACTCTTCATTAACCAAGAAAATGATAAAGTTTTTTGGAGAGTTAGATCGAAAAAATGCAATGAGTTAACAAGAGTTCATATTTACAAATTCAAGGATCCAAACATCCCTAGAAAGGTAATCTATTTGGATAACATCTCGAAGAGAGTATTCATAGTGATGGATCGAAACACGCTTGTTTACACATGGAAGGGTAAACCATTGTTTCCCTTACATCCACTACCTATCACGATCAGGGAGGTGTAGGATCATCCCATGTTCTAAAAGCATAACAAGAATGAACCAGAGAGAGACTTGAGGTAAGCTTTGCACACACTGTGGGTAGAGATTGATCAGGACTTGAAAGTGAAAGACCTGAAAGAGAGAGATATCGAGCACATAGACATCAAAGAGGTGAACATGATTTTCCATTGTCTAGACCCCGAGAATACCCAAGAACCCTTAGACCCTCTCAAGTGGTCAAGACAATGAAAAACTACTTTCATGTTTCAAGAGATTCTTATGATCATGTAGTCGAGTTCAAACAAGTGTTAAGAGTTGAACAAGTCAAGAACTTGTTCACCTAGTTTGAGGCATTTGGTTTGACCCTCAAGGGTACTGCTTTAGCTTAGTTTCAGCACCTAAACAGTCACAATTACTGAAATATAGGTCAATTGCTTGAAGCATTCATCGTAGAATTTTCCAAGAGTGTCATCATGCATAACATCATCCTTGATCCACAATTTCAAACAGACACCCTAAGAAATAATTCGACTAGCCGAACACATATTTAAACAATACGTGGAAAGATGTCCCACACATGAATTACCTACACACGCAAAACAAGTTTCTTTGTTTTTAGATGGACTTCTAAGTGGGAAACTTAGATCATATGTATGTCTCAAGGAGACAATCACACTAGATCAATGCTTGAGAATGTGTACTGACATAGAAGACAACTTGGGTGAGGAGTTAGAATTGTCCAAACTCTATAAGATTATGATAGTTCTACTAGTCATACTTCCACACCCTCCAGTGCAATAGATGAGCTAGTTGAGCAGGTTGCCAAGAAGCTAGGAGTTCAAAATAGACAAACAACAAGGGTCACCTCGTTGAAGCAATGTTATACTTGTGGAGGGGACCACATGGCTAATGTATGCCCATTGCAAAACCAGAACATGAAAGAACTTAATGCTCCATATTGCACTATTGAGAGAAAATACATGAACCATACGACTAAAGATTATCCTTACAATAGGCAGGCTATGAGACAAACTTATCAGCAACCTTATAGACAAGGTAGGTATCATAACCAATACCAACAACCATATTATAGGCCACAATAGCAATATCAACCTCAATACCAATAGCAATATCAAGAACCATATAGGCCACAATCGGTCCTAGGAAACCAACTGCCACCTCCTGCCAGTGTGATCCCAATTAAGTATGCAGTGGTAGAGGAGAACGCTAATAGAGCATTGGTACAGGTGACCCCATTGGTCTCAGAAAATGACCCTCATGCTCAAAGTTTTGACTACACCCATGAAGATAGTCCACAAGCTTATCACACAGAGTCCCTTGAGCATAGTGAGACTTATCTGTATCAATATGAGGCACTACCTATGGAACCAAATTGGGAGCCAGAATACTCCAATGTCATGTATATGAATCCTAACCCCACGCCCCAATTGAGACAAATGAAACCACAAGCCCCTAGAGGACCATGTTTTAGATGTCAGGGTGACCATTTTATTTGTGAATGTCCCCACCCACTAGCTCCGAGACAAGGACAAACTATCACAATACAAGGCTTTTGTCCTGAGTGTGGCAAAGAACATCTCCCGAGAGATTGTCCAAGGAACTGCTCTAGTGAGTCCAAGGTTACACCAATTAATGTGGTAGGCTTAGTGGTGGATTCAAGTTCAAGTAGCATTAACATGGCTCCTATATAGGCAGTCACTAGGGCACAAGCCTTAAAACAAGCTAAACCAGCTGAACAATCAGAGTCAAGTGAATCAGGAGAGCCTTATAAGAGGAAGAAAAGAATCTAAAAGGATACTAGGGAGAAGGCCAATCGTAAGTGGGCTAGGAAGTTATCCGAACGACAAGAAAGCCTGAAAGATGCACAAATAAAAATAGCAGACATTGCATCTCAAAAACCCTCGTGTGCCAAAAATCCATCCACTCCACTTCATCCCCCCATCACTCATAGACCATGACCAAGGTCTGTTCTTGCAGATCCAACCCCAAAAGGCTTGGACATCATGTTCAAGGCCTACCAAGCTTGGTTCAAGAAGGGCCATTAGCTACAAACCTAAACAACGGTTACCCTAGGGCAGACTTAGAGATTGAAGGAACAAATAATTGCATGAAAATGGTAGAACTAGCTCAGGCTATACTCGAGGCCAATCAATTGTTCAATCAGACAAATTTCATCAAATCGGGTTTGCATTTCCAGGTCTTATTAGAAAGAATAAAGTAGTTACCTCCACATGCTCAACAAGTTGTTGAAAGAGGAATCTCACCACCAACAAAAGTTTATGTTCCTGATTCCATGGATGCTCGAACACCTATTTCAATTGAACAGTACTCTCAAGAGTTCTTGCAGAAAATACAAGAAGAGAAATGGGCCAAGGAGAAGGCTAATTCCCCTCCTATTCATGAAATTGATCTTCTTCATGATCAATTTCCCCAAGACATTCCATTTATTTATGGAGACCAAGCAGAGAAACAAGAAGAAGAAAGATTAGAATTCGAATCTAATTCTTTACAAGAGTTGCCACAATTCACACGACCATGGGAATCTAAATCTCTTCAGATCAGAGCTCCCACAATATTGATAACAAATGAAGACTCATTGGTTCCAAGAAACATTGAAGTCATGAAGAACACTATGGTGCAGTGTCATCTCACCTTAGAAAAGCTGCTCAAAGTAAAACTTGAGTTGTGGAAACATGTGGCGAATCAGGCTCTAGAACTTGATTCCAATACATCAAAAGCAGGATCTAAGTAGAAATTCCTAGAGATACCTCTATAAAAATAGGACTAGAGCAGTGAAACTAGAAGATCTTGATGAACAACAAGTAGAATCAAGTAAACCCACAAAGGAAGTTGAATTTTCCATAGAGGCTTTAGTAAGAGCACGAGATGAGCTTAGGAGAATAAGGGCTTGGGAGTCACCGATAGAAGATCAATCTATTATTTCTCACATATCCAATGTAGAAGAAAAACGAAAAAGAGATGAAGCTGAGCCTAGTGAAAGAAGAGTGACTCGAAAACAAACCTTAGAGGGAATAGAAACAATCATAGAGCAAGGAGAAACATCACAATCCAAAGATAAAAAACAAGAACCACAACCCAATGAACAAAAACAAGAGGGGAAACAAAAAGGGAAGAAGACAAAGCAAAGAAAAATAGAACCAAATCCTTTAGATAAACAAGAACAATCAAAACAAATTGAAGACCAAACACGAGAACATGAACAAAAACAAGATCATGAGCAAAAACAAAAGAAACCAAAGAGAAAACCTAAAGCCATCTTGGTTTCAGAAATTGAGAGAAAAATAGATCCTATGGAGATTTTAGATGACATTTTGCTTAAGAGTCAAGCGACTATGTCTTTAGAACAAGTTTTCTCTATTGCAAAGCATGTCTTTAAAGATAACTTTATCGGCCTAATTAGAAGGAAGAGGTTTGCGCTTAATCTAGATACTGAGATGGATTCTCTAGATCAAGATCAAGCTATGAATGAAGCCTTAAACTTTGATGAATCTGATGAAGAGGGCTTTGATGATGATGAAGTAAATGTTAATAAAAATTTCTTAGGACCTATTCAACCTGACCATGAAAATCATGAAAACAATCCTGAAAGTCACTTTAAAAGAAAATTTTGGTCTAGAGGTACATCAGAGATGCATGTTAAAATAGGAAATGATAAGAACACTATAACTGTGAATGCATTAGTAGATTCCGGCTCCGAAATCAATGTGATTTCAAGAGAAGTCTATGATAAGTTTCGATGGCCCATAGATAAAGATTGTGGATGGCATATGAGAACTGTAGATAATGGTGTAGGTACCCTGTATGGAGCTTGTGCTAGTGTGCCCATATCCATAGGAGGAATCACAAAAGAGTTTCACTTTTTTATTCAAGATAATTGCTCCTATGAAGTTCTCTTAGGTCAACCCTTTATTTGTGAGAGTCGTATGGAAACTAAAGCCATGGATGATGGGTCTACCTATGCTAGATTTAAGTCTAAGGATATGGAATGCAATCACTTCAAGTCATGACGGTAGGAGTGAATCATCCTAGGAATCGATTGTCAATTAGAAAGAAACCTATTGTTACTCAGGTTCATGAGCATGCTTGTAGTGATTGTGCACCTCGATTCATGTTTGGAGCTACATATGATCAAAATTTTGGATAGAATCCATTGTTGAGCGGGACAACAGTGGATATTGGTTTGACATCTCGCATCCAACCAACATGTACAATAGTTTGTCACTTTGTTTTCCACATTCTAGATTAGATTTTCTTCATAAGAGTCAATTTTCCAAGCCTTTTATCCAAAAAACCCAAAAAAAATTATAAAAACAACAAAATCATGGAACATGATGAGAACATTGAGCATGTGATTGAAACATCTCATTGTTTCTCTACTCTTGAGGAGTTAGAGTTATGTCTTCAACAAAATTCTAATTCCCATATTATTCTTCTTTCTTCCCTTGATGAGTATGCTCTTATCCAGGAATATGCTCTCAATGTTGACAAGTGCTCAAAATTTAACCAAACACATGATGCCTTAGTTGAAACAAAGTACAAAACTGTAGACAAAAAAATCAAACTCATAGCTCAACCATTACCCCAAGGAAGTAACAAAAAAATTATTGATGTGAAAAATGATCCAATTCTTCGGGATAAGAAAAACATAGGACATACATTCATGGATGAGACAATCAAACAGGTGAAAATTGGTAGAGATGATGACTTTCTTTTGCCAGCAGAGAGAGATAAACTTGAGAGAGTCATACGTAGCCATGGAAAAGCCTTTACTATGTACCCTCATGAGATTGGTTGCGTAGATCCTAAGCTAGTTGCACCCATGATAATCTTTACTAATCCACATATTCCATGGAATCTTCATCCTATACCAGTTCCAAAGGCTCACTTACCTTAGCTAATGAAACTACTTAAAGAGAAGATAAGCATGAGAATTTTAGAGCCATCTTTTGCACTTACTCAAATCGATGGTTCACTGTGCCTAAAAAGAATGGGAAACTACGTTTTGTTCAAGATCTCCAACCTGTCAATAAAGTCATTATAAAGAATGTAGGAATAGGACCCATTGTAGATGAGTTTGTTGAATCATTTTCAAGACATTCTATCTATTCAATGGATGATTTATATTCTGGATATGACCAATTCCAATTAGCAATTGATAGTTGTGACATAACCACAATGAAAACTCCTTTAGGCTTAGTGCAAATGTATACTTTACCTCAAGGAGCGACTAATTATGTGGCTCATATGATGAGTGCTATGAATATGGTCTTACATGATTTTATCCCTCATATAATCATGCCATCCATTGATGATATTCCAATTAAAGGGAGTGAGGAACGTGCAGAGGACATTACTTTAGATTCATCTGGATGTCGTAAATTTGTTCTTGACCATATCTCTGATTGTGAAAGAATATTTCAACGATTTGAAGAAGTAGGTCTCACATTTTCCATAGAAAAATCTGTTTTTGGTGTCAACGAAGTTTTTATTGTTGGACATTTATGTGGTCATTATGGTCGAAAGCCATACCCACAAAAAGTTGATGCCATTAGCAAGATTTTTGAAACATGTAACATGAGTGAGGTACGCACATTTCTTGGTGCTTGCATCTTTTATGTTATTTGGATCCCACACTTTGCTCACGTTGCTGATTGTCTCTATGACTTGTTGAGGAAGAAACAAAAATTTATTTGGATTGACAAACACACTCAAGCTATGTGTAAATTGAAGAAATTATTGCTTGAAGCTCCCATCCTTAAGCGTGTAGACTATTCTGCTAATGAACCTATTATATTGACTATTGATACTAGTCATATTGGTATAGGTTGGGTCATAAGTCAAGATGATAGTGAAGGGAATAGATATGCAATTAGGTTTGGTGCCAAAATTTTACATGAAACACAACGAAAATATCCACAAATCAAATGAGAACTATGGGGTATGGTAATAGCTTTGAAAACAGACAAAGAATATTTCATTAGTGCAAATGTCAAAGTTGAGACTGATTGTTTGACTCTCATTGGAGTGATAGCCAATTGTTCATCTCTTGATATAGCCATGCTTAGATGGATCTCATATATTAAGTTCATAAATCCTGAGTTAGTTCATATTTCAGGTAAGTCAAACTCAGTTGCTGATATGTTATCGAGAGCTAGATTTGATGATGATCTTGAAAGTGATCTAATAAAGAATGTGAAATTAGTTGACTATGTTCCATATATATACGAGTATGAGAAATTTCATGAGTCTGAGTACGAAAATGAATGCAGAGACATAGGAAAGTATCTGAGTACACTACAACCATTACCTAGCTGGACTACGAATAGATTCTGTAACATTAGGAAACGAGCTTATAACTTTTTCCTATGTAACGGTTATCTTTGGAGACATGCTAAGGGTAAGGTTAAGAATCCACAACGAGTCCTAAGAAAACGAGGTCTTCAATTGCAAGTAATGAAGGAAATGCATGAGACATTATGGGCAGGTCATAAAGGATTTCTTGGAACATATGAAAAAATTAGAAGTACCTATTATTGGCCTAGGATGTATGTTGACATTAGTAGCTATGTTTCTACATGTTCTACTTGTCAACTTCATTCATCAGTCAAACATAGGGATCCGTTGCATCCTACTTATCCACCTTGTATTCACTATAAGTGGGTAGTAGATCTTGTAACTATGCCTAAAGGTATTGACAAAATGTGTTACATTGTACTTGCAAGAGAAGACTTAACTAATCATGTAGAGGGACGTGCACTACGATCTAAGACCACTTACAATGTTTGCAAATTCTTGCTTGAAGATTTCATAAGTCGCTTTGGGTACATAGAGAAAGTAGTTGCCGATCGTGGAGAGTTAAATGCGAGAGAAGCCAAAGAGTTCTTTGAACATCACGGTATTCGTTTGTCTCTCACTACTGCATATAATCCAGAGGCCAATGGTAAAATAGAGAGAGGGCATCCACCTATTGTGAAAGCCATATCTAAAGCATGTAATGGTGACATCAAAAAATGGCCTAGATTCTTACCTTTTGCACTTTGGGCAGATAGAATGACGTGCACACGTACTATTGGGTATATGCCTGCTGAACTCATGTACTGTCAAAAACCATTGTTTCCAATTCAGTCTCATATTTCTGCATGGTCAAATTTGCCTTGGTCTAAAAACATGTCTACTGATTATTTTTTGAGTTTGCGCATTCAACAGTTAGAACAAGGTAAATTAAGACTTGATGATGCCGTTGAAAAATTAAGAGAATCTAGAATGAAGAACAAGCATTATTTTGATAAAACTCATCGATTGCGTCCTAATCCAATTGAAGTAGGAGATTGGGTGCTCATTTATGATAGTACATTTGACTCTCAATATGATGCACGCAAAAAGCTCACTCAACGGTGGTTTGGGCCATACATTGTATCAAAAGTCAACAACAAGGGTATGTATGCTCTTTGTGAATTAAATGGTGTTGCACTAAAAACTTTGATTGCAGGTAAAAAGATAAAGCTATTCAAGAAACGTGATAATGATGAGTACATTTTGGATGAGGACATTGAAGAAGATGACAACAATGAGGCCGATTCATAAAATAGAGTATCCATGTTATTAAATATATATATATATATATATATATATATATATATATATATATATATATATATATATATATATATATATATATATATATATATATATATATAAACATATAAAAATATCATTAATTTTTCAAGTTCATGTTGCTTTGTGGTTTTTCAAGTTCATTCACTACAAGAAAAAGGGGGGCGTAGCGACGCCCCCGAATCGGGAAAAAAACGAAAACCGTCGCTTATGCGACGAAACCGTCGCATAAGCGACGGTAAAAATTTCGGATTTTTTTTTTTGGCCGAGCCTCGTCGCATAAGCGACGATAGCGTCGCATAAGCGACACTAAACCGGAAGCGTCGCTAGTAGCGTCGCAGGTTAGCGATGCACTTAACGACGATGGCAAACTGCAGAGTGTCGCATATGCGACGCTCTGGAATGTAAAAAAAAAAAATTCAATTCTCCCGGCACATTTGTGCCGGGCCTTGAACGCGAGGAAGAACACAGACCGGGAGAGAGAGAGAGACATACAGCGCGCGAGAGGGAGAGAGAGAAGCGAGACATACACAAGGTATGCGCACACACACACTCACACACACACATATACACGCATAGACACACACACACACATACGCAGACACACACACACATACACACAAATACACACATAGACACACATACACAAGACGCGCACACACATACACACACATAGACGCTCACACACATACACACACATATACACTCACAGACACATACACACATAATGATGCATCCACACACATACACATGCATACACACATAGACACACATATACACACACACACATATGCATACACACACACACATAGAGAGACATACACACACATACACATACATGCATACACATACACACATAAACACATACACACACATAGACACATACACACATAAACACATACACACTCATAGGTACACACACATACACATAGACACACACACATATAGTATATACACACACATGCACACATAGACACATACACACATACACATGCATACACACACATACACATGCATACACACATACAGACACATATACACACACATATATGCATACACACACATAGAGAGACATACACACATAAACACATACATGCATACATTTGCATACATAATGCATATGCATATGCATATAATGTACATACATACTTACATGCATACATAATGCACATGCATAGATACATACACACACACAGATACATACACACATAGACACATACACACACATGAACACATACATACTCATAGATACACACACATACACACACAGACACACATACACATAGACGCGCACACACATACACACACATAGACGCTCAGACACATACACACACATATACACACAGACACATACACACATAATGATGCATCCACACACATACACATGCATACACACATAGACACACATATACACACACACACATATGCATACGCACACACATAGAGAGACATACACACACATACACATACATGCATACACATACACACATAAACACATACACACACATAGACACATACACACATAAACACATACACACTCATAGGTACACACACATACACATAGACACACACACATATAGTATATACACACACATACACACATAGACACATACACACATACACATGCATACACACACATACACATGCATACACACATACAGACACATATACACACACATACACACACATATATGCATACACACACATAGAGAGACATACACACATAAACACATACATGCATACATTTGCATACATAATGCATATGCATATGCATATAATGTACATACATACTTACATGCATACATAATGCACATGCATAGATACATACACACACACAGATACATACACACATAGACACATACACACACATGAACACATACATACTCATAGATACACACACATACACATAGACACACACACATACACACACATACACACATAATGATGCATACAAACACATACACATGCATACACACATACAGACACATGTACACACACATACACACATAATGATGCATACACACACATACACATGCATACACACATACAGACACATGTACACACACATTCACACACACATTCACACACACATTCACACACATTCACACACATATACATACATGCATACATATTGCATATGCATATGCATACGTACATACTTACATGCATATGCATACACACACATATGCATACATACATACTTACATGCATATGCATACACATGCATATGCATATGCATATGCATACATAATGCATATGCATACATAATGCATATGCATACATAATACATATGCATATGCATACATAATGCATATGCATATGCATACATACATACTTATATGCATACATAATGCACATGCTTAGATACACTGTCATAATGTATACACACACACATACACACATAGACACATACACACATAATTATGCATACACACACATACATATGCATACACACACATATGCATACATACATGCATACACATACACACACATAGATACATACATACACATAAATACATACACACTCATAGACACACACACATACACATAGACACACACACATATACACACACATACACACATAGACACATGCACACGTAATGATGCATACACACATACACATGCATACATAGACACACATAATAATGCATACACACACATACATATGCATACACACACATGCATACAAACATATACACACATATACACACACACATGCATACACACATATACACACACATATACACATATACACATACACATGCATACACACACACATGCATACACACATACAAACACATATACACACACACATACACACATAGATACATACACACGTAATGATGCATACACACATACACATGCATACATAGACACACATAATAATGCATACACACACATACATATGCATACGCATACATATGCATACATACATGCATACACATACACACTTAGACACATAGACACACATAGATACATACATACACATAAACACATACACACTCATAAACACACACACATACACATAGACACACACACATATACACACACATACACACATAGACACATGCACATGCAATGATGCATACACACGTACAAATGCATACATAGACACACATAATGATGCATACACACACATACATATGCATACACACACATGCATACATACATGCATACACATACACACATAGATACATACACACACGTAGATACATACATATACATAAACACATACACACTCATAGACACACACACATACACATAGACAACACACACATATACCTACACACATACACACAGATGCATACACACACATACACATGCATGCACACACATACACATGCATACACACACATACACGTATATATATATTGATTTCTAACCATTTTGTTTTATATGTTAGGTATTATGGATCCCAGTAAAGAGAGAAAGGCGAAACTCACTCTCATAAAAAGTCTTATGAGAGCAAGAGTTCCGTCAGATACTCTAGGGGCCATAATGCGGGACTACGCAGACATGTCCGATGAGGAGCTGGATTATACGATCCAGATGCTTACGCGATCAGACGAGGGCTCTTCTGCGGATCCACATGCAGGAAGAGAGCTATCTGCTCATAGGTATGTTTTTTTTTATAAATTTTTTTAATGATATTATAGCACATATTTTTATTTATTTCTATCTATCTATTTTTAGGACACCTATACCACCTCCAGCACGTGATAGCAGAGCAGAGTTGCCTATGAGGACATGCATAGGCACCTTAGGACTAGAGTGCGACATAGAGTCGGAGGGGAACATTGTGTACATAGGGAATGGATTGGAGTTCAAGAGAAGAATGTGGGCACTATGCGACTCTTACCTGCGCTTTATCCACTTACCATGGAAGTAAGTAAAAGTTTTACATATAAATTGAAATGTATATCTTATGTTTTATTTACATTATGTTTTTTATTTTTGTAGTGAGCATGATGAGAGGGATAAAAAGTACGTGCTTAGTTCACTTGAGACAGAGTTTGGGACAGGATGGTCCCTTAAGTGGTGTTTAAAAGAGATGCGGACACTTATGGCTCATCGTCGCGACAATGCACGGTATGTATGTATATGAGAGAGAGAGAGAGAGCTATGTATGTATGTACGTATGTATGTATCTATATATGCATCTATGTATGTATGATGTCATTCCTAAAATCTATTACTCTATGTTTACTGAAAGGCATGTATATTAACTTATATATGTATCTAATATACATGTTTCTATTTTTGTAGTATGTATGTATGCATGTGTATCATGTATGTATACATCTATGTGTTGTGTATAAATGTAATATGTATATACTATGTGTATATATACATAAAAATGTGTGTATTACATTACACGTATGTATGTAGTATATATTTACTGCTATGTATGTAATATAATATAATCCATGTATGTATGTATGTGTGTGTGTATATATGTATGTATGTATCTATGTATCTATATATATATATATATATATATATATATATATATATATATATATATATATATATATATATATATATATATATATATATATATATATATATATACACATATACATATAAAAAAATCTAAAATAAAAATTGATTTGTACGCAACTTTATCGCAACTTGGGGTTCGCAACTTGAACCCGTTGCTAACGCGTTAGCAACCCGTTGCCTACGACGTTGCCATCCCGTTGCTAACCACTATGAGAGAGACAGAGAGCACTAATCTCGATATTAGGGTTTTGAAATCCCTAATTTAAAAACTCTAATTCAACCTTTTAGCCATATGTTTGAAGTATATGTACACCTCCGACGTCCTACTAGAGAGATGTCTCTCCTCCCAACCTTATGCCTCTATATATAGCTACTCGAATCAACGAGGATCATGATTCATAATATATGTAAAGATATATACACATCATGTAGATAGGATACATAAATATAAAATGGAGTAGATATATTATGCTTCACACATACATGCCTAAATGCACACATAAATATATATATACATACTAACATATTTACATGTACATATTTACACATACATGTACATGCCTACATGCACACATAAACATATATATACATGCATACATATTTACATGTACATATTTACACATAGACACATATACATATATACATGTACACAATTATAAACACTTGCATATATTACGTACATGAATACATGTATACATATATCACACACATGCAAACACATACATATACATGAAATACATATATATGCATACTAATATATGTATACATATAATACACATGAATACACACACATATGCATACATACATGATAAAAATTTACTCCTCGAAGATAAAGCTATATATAAAATAATTAGGCATACCCCCGAGCTTCATGTTCTAACTTAGAAGAACATGATTTCATCTCTCTAGTAGGATTCATCGTTATTCAAGTTAATAAAAAAAACCTATTATCTGATATCCATTCAGAAGCTTCAAGTTACTATCTAATCTGCTCATATGTTTTCATTATTGCCATCATTTTGGTAAGACATCAATATAGTCTCATCTTCATTATCCTTATTGATTTCATTTATTTCTTCTATTGTTAAATCTATGTTCTCATGAATCACATCATCTATTGGTGGATTAATATCTATTTCTGGTAATTCCTCTTCCTCATTAGTAGAATCAGCATGTAGAGAATTATCCTCTTCATCAAAAAGATTGGTATCATTATCACGTATAATGAGTCTAATTTCTATTCCAGACGTTGATGTATCAGTATCTGATGCTGAATCATTAAGAGGACTTTCTTCAATCTCTCTAACAATAAACTGTTCAAACAATGACCTACCTCTAGGTTGCACATGAATGACTTGCCACCAAGGATGAGCATCTGGGTTTTTATAAAAAAATTCTTGTTCAATATGCCTAGGAAGAATATATGGTTCTTTAGTAGATCGCATTGCCTTGGAAGAATCAATTGCCCAAAACCCAGATAATTCCTTTCTTATTGTAGAATTACTACCTTTATACTCCGCTCGATACCAGTCAACCTTCAAAATGACCTATCACAATATATAACAACAAAAACGTCCCATTATTAGGTGCTTAAAAAAATAACTAACTCTAAAAAAAATATATAAACTTTTTTCTACCTGTTTGAATGTACGAAATGAAATTTCGTAGATACCAACAATAGTTCCTACGTAACCAAGTTCGCTATCTATAAGGTTCGTGTCTTTTGAGCTAGCACGTGATAGTTGCTTGAAACAAGCAACAATACTAGAATCCTCTGTTTTACGTAAAGAATCAATGGATTTGATTCTAATATGCTGTCCAAAAGCCCACATATTAGTGAACATTCGAGCCTGCAAAATAAATTCAATTAGTAAATAGAAACTAACATACATATATGAAAAAAAATAAAATATATATTTTAATAAAATTACCTTTTGTTCACAACCTATCATTAACTCTCTTTGCTCATCTGAGATTTCTTCATTATTTGCGTTGGCGCGTTGCAAACGACTATATAGCCAATCCGTGAAAGAAGGTATATCTGTAATCTCATTATTATCGAGATTACGTCTAGATCTTTTGTTTTTTCGCCTTTTACTTTGGAGACTTTGAAGTTCCTCGTACTCGCTAACGAATGCTTGCATGCATTCGCTATTATATGCTACAAAAGTAGAAACATCATTTTTTTCTTGAAATGTAAATAAGAATGGAACCCCCTTACCTGATAATACCTCATCTGTTATTTTTGAAGAAGACTCGTTGGTCCATGCACGTGGAGCTTCTTCATGAACTCTTTCAAGGTACTCACTAACGTAATACATGCACTCTTCAAGCATCCAACCCTTTGCCATGGATCCTTCTGGTTTTGCTCTTTGTCGCACATAACCTTTTAGTATTCCCATAAATCGCTTGACCCAAAACATCCATCGAGTGTTGACAACACCGGCAATCTCTATCTCATCTACAAGATGGACTAGTAAATGAACTTGAATATCAAAAAATGAAGTAGGAAGTTCTTTTTCCATCAAACATAGTAGCTCTTTGCATTCACGTTTTTTTTGTGGGATCGAAAGTTTATCGATCTCTTTGGATGTAATCCACCTATACAAATCATAAAAACAATTGTAAAGAAGTTAATTAAAAAATAAAAGATATCCAATATTCATACATATTAAATATAAAAGTATCATAATTACCTTATAAGTGATCCAAGACGATAGATCACATCTCGTACTCCTTTCGTTGTACATCCATCGATAACCAAAGGTAAAATATGTTTCAAAAAGTTATGCCAGTCATGGGTCTTTAATCCAGATAAGCTCTTATCATCCATAGTAAACATGTTTTGAAACGATGCTCCATATCATGTAGGAGTTTTGATCAATTGAATTCTATTGTTGATAGTCTGTATCTCTTTTGTCGTAAGTACCCAAGGAGCAGATGCATAAGTCGTTTCTTGTCGATGTCTATCAAAAACTGGCCATAACTTTGGTTTGGATTTTTGATCTTTCAAATCATTCCTTGATGTTGTGGTATCTTTTAGTCCAAGAAGATGCTGCCATAGTGAATAACCAATATTTTTGAATATATGCATAGGATCAAGAAGATGACATACTTTTAACTCTTTCCAATACTCCAAAGAATACCATATTGATATGTTCTCTGCGAGTGCCAATTTCCCTTTACCTTTGTTCACATACTCATTATCTAAATCATCACTGAAGATTTCTGCTTCTGGATCTATCAGAGGTCCATCTGTCCATTCTTTATACCAATCCATAGGCGTCATAGGTTTTGGATACTGGCCTGTTTCAAGCTTTCCATTAAAATGTATCGCTTCTCTTTTAGATCTTAATGGATGATCATCAGGCAAGAATCGTCGATGTCGAAGATAAATATTTTTGTTGAGATTCTTACTATAGATTGATCTCAACCAATCACCACAATATGGACAAGCTTTATAACCCTTAGTAGATATTCCTGCATCATGGAAAAGGATAAAAATATAATTAGATTAAATCATATTTATTTACATGCATATTGAATAAAAAAATTACATCAATACCTGAACAAACGCCATATCCAGGAAAATCGTGAATAGTCCAAGCCACAATACCACGAATCGTAATATGTCTTTCATTGATGCTTTTTGATATATCAATGACATTAATACCTCTCCATAACTCTTGAAGATCGTCAATGAGAGGAGCAAGATATACATTCATATCTTTAACTTGTCTTTTGCCTGGGATTAAAAGTGAAAGCATTAAATGTTCCTTTTTAATGCTAAGATATGGCGGAAGATTGTAGTTTATGACTACCACTGGTTGTACCGTCGCTTATGCGACGCTAAAAAGCGTCGCTTAAGCGACGCCTTTGACAAGCGTCGTTTAAGCGACGTTAGGCAAATACCGTTGCAAATACCGTCGCAAATACCGTCGTTTTTTGCGTCGTATAATCGACGGTCCGCGCTCGACGGTAATTCCGACGCAAGTTGCAATTTTATAGCGACGAAATTCTGTCGCGTTAACCGTCGCTACACACCCGTATTCCTTGTAGTGATTCTACTTTTTTTCCATTTTTGTTTCATGCATGTTTTTTTCATTCTTTGCAGTCATTGCATATCCACATCACTTGAGTCAAAAAAAAAGGGCAAATGATGATTTCTCTACTTATGTAAAATTGTATCTTAAGTAGTAATTTATCTACTAAGAAATTGATTATAATCTAGGATTATGGAAAGATAGGGCATGTAGATTTGGAGGTTTATTTTGGTGACATGACTTTCATATATAAACATGCATATGTATCCTATATCGAAAGCATAATTATTGAAATCCTAGCTCTTGCTACTGCATGTTTCTACATCCTTAGTCCATCTCACAGCACTTGTATCGGAGTTTAAGCGACTGTTCTTCGTCATCAAAAATGGTTGTACCTTGTATCGGGGTTTAATTTTTTCCTATCATCAAAAAAAAAAACTGCTATATGTTACCAGGAAGTTTACACTTTCTTCTACCCCAAAAAAGTGATTGTAACCATACAGTTGTCGAATCATCATCATCATCATCATCATCATTTTTTTTTTTAAGAAAGCCAAAGGAAGATAAAGAGGCATAGTAGAATAAATCACGGGCTATATAGGCAGATTTATGCATTAGTGGAGTTTAGTTAGATTTCCTTGCATGTTATTATAGAAAGAGCATATTCATATTTATGTAGGAAATAAGTTGATCTAAAATAAGCTAAAGATGAAAGATGTCTCTTGAAAATCCTAAATCTTTGTTTATAATTGTATTTAAGGTAGATTACTTTATGAAAAAGGTACAAATTTTTCTTCAAGATGAGAGGAACTGATGCTTAAAACGACTCAATACATCCACTTCTACTTCATATTGATGCTTGATTGTTTTCTTTCTTGTTGTCAATATTGCTTGTTCATTTGCATATATGTTGCCTATTTGTTCATGCATATTCATGTTGCCTATTTCAATTCTTTCTTTCATGCAAGTTTTGGTTCATGTCACGTTACCTAGTCATTCATGCATATAATCAATTTTCCTTCCATGTTTCTTATGTTTCCTATAAAAGAATTTGATGCCTGGAACATTTTGTTTTTCACAGATGCTTGAGTGGCGCTTCCGGAGGAATCGCAGGTTTAGTGGGGGCGAATGTCGTCGGGATTTTCTCTCCTCTCTCACTCATGAAGGCCTACAGGAAACACATTCGGTGAAGGTAGCCAGAATTCCCTGAGAAGTCCAAGATGCATCAAGGATGTCAAAGGGAGTTCACATGCAAACTTTGGAAGAAATCGAGCAAATCTAGGGTAGCGGTCAAAGCTGGTCAAACTTTGGAAATTAGGACAAAACTTTCAATATCTCCAAATCACATGAAAATTCATATACTTGTAAAGCCTATCAAAGGCAATGTATAGACCAAATTTCACATGTAAATGGATTTTCTAGCACATTGATATGCCATGTGCATTTTGTAAAAAATGTAATTTTTCCACTTAGACCCTACAAAATCTTGTATAGGAATTTTTGTTAGCCATATGGTTTGGCATGTATAAAGACCATATGTGGCTACATATTTGTACAAATTTTCAAGGCTATCAGAGTTTCCTAGACACCTTAATGCCACCTTGCAAGCTTCCAAATATAGTCAAACTTGTATAAGGGAGATTTAGATAAAAGTTTTTTCTGCATATTCCTGAAGGAGATCTTTGGAAACATAGTCCTACAAAGTTTCATCTTCATCAAAGCCTTTTTGGAGGATCAAAGAGCACAAAGTCCAATTTTCAAGGTCACCACAGTTTTCTAGTTTAAGCAAATTGAAGGGTTGAAGGACTGCCACATGGTGAAAGTTGATTGAGCCATGTTGTACGATCAAGATGAGCTCATACTCAGGGGTGGAGATGAACTTATGCTTAAAGCAAGGAGAATCCACGAGTTTTTTTCATCAAAGAAGACTTTTTTGACAGTTAAAGATCAATAATGCAACTTTTCTCTAAAAATAGTGACATATCTTATCCAAATTGATGTCAGCGCTAATCTGACGGTCCATATCATCCCCAGATCCAATGGTGGAGAATGAAGGCGCCTAAATTTCACTCCTTTACACTAGATTTTATAGAAAGAACAATTCCAAGCCATTGATTTGATTAATCAAACGTTGTAATCGAAAGTAGTGATCCTAGAGTTGAGAGTTGATTTCTCTAGATCCAAGGGCAAAAATTCATTCAAAAAACTATATAAACCCCCCTCCAAACTCCTAGAGCATCATTGTTAGGCATCCATAGGGCTCTTGCTAGCTTAAGGTTTCCTCGAGACGATCACCCTCGGTTGAGCGAGTGAGGATCCAAGGTGGGCTAGTATGAGTATAGTACCTAGTTTCAAATTTAAGTTAAAACTCCAATCTAGGATAGGCTCTCGAAACCAGCATCTCTATCTTGACTCACCCTCGGTGGAGCGTGTGAGTAAGTTAGAGCTGGTTTTAATGAGTCTTAGACTTCTTTAGTTAGACATTACGAGCCTAGACATACATAGGGTCAGTGAAGTGGAACTCATCTTCTTACGTATGACATTCGGTTGAACTGTCATGGTTTGAGGGTCGGAACTGCCTTTGATCAGTAGACTGCTTAGCTTGATGTATCACGACGATCTTATAATCTTAATTCAAATCCTTTTAATTCATGTCACTTGTCACTTGTCTCTTATCTCTCAGTCTCTTAAGTATTTTTACATGTCTTCTATTTTCTTCTATGTGTGAGAAGGCTCTGCAGTATTGTGTTGAACTAGTGAGGATGTTTCATTGAGCTTGTGATTAAACTCTATCATCATAATTTACTTGCATGCATATAATCCATACATACCCATACATATTGATTAGTTTCTGAAAGTGTATAAGAAGCTCCAATATTGGACCATTCTTCCTTTCGAAACTGATTTATGTGTAAGGATTCCATCTATTCTCGTCATGCATACATATCATCCAAAGAAGACTATGCATATGGATTAGAATTAGGAAGTGTTTAAGAAGCTCCTTCAATGGACCATTCTTCCTTCCAAATTTGATTCCTGTGTATGGTTCTCTTTCATTCTTATCATTCATGTTCATAAATCTAACTTGCACGCCTACATTCCCATTCCCATAATCATTTCAACATCTCTCTCTTCTCCATACTCAACATAATTTCACTTTCACGTCCTTAAACCTTCCAACATCCATTAGCTTCATACACCCTGTGTGTGCCACGACTGGACCCAATCCACCCAGATTACGATCACCTCCACAACGGGCTCTATAGAAAAAAAATGGGGAAGTAAAAAGAGGGTTGTTTGATGGTTGCTTCTGGTTCAGATATCGATTCTTTGCTTGCTTGTGACCTTGTTTCCACTCTACAGTTGTCGTAGTGGATTGATTGTCATAGTGTTGTGTGTAAACCTCTTGAACTCGCAAGGACTATGTTAATCATTTGAGTGTACTGATGAAGTGAGGGTCCACCCTTTCATCTGTAAGGATCTGATCGATCAAAGCTTGGCCTGATGTGAATGAGACTCTATATCATTCTTGCACCACCTTGATTGTATCATACAATCTTTGTAACTGGGGGTATACATCGGGGCATCTACAAGTTTTGGCACTTCTTTTTGCTCTTCTTGATGTCTTCCCTCGTGTTCATCATCGGCTCCTTTAGACTGTTCATCCTCATCATCATCTTCTTCATCCTCGTCGACTATGGTAACTGGCACTTGTGATGTGGTTGCTTGTGTTTGAGAGCGTTCCACTAGTTGTTCCTCAATTGACTCAAGATTAACTTCTCTTAAGATCTGCTTAAAATCCTCATTGGTGAGCTCTTCCAAGTGTACCCCTCTAGGGAACTCAAGGTCTATGGGGATTGGCAGAAATATCAAGCTTGGTCCCTCAGACTTCATCTTGGAAGGTGTAGTGTTAATGGGTGTACATGTCGAGGTGGGGGAGTGACATCTAAGGTTAAGGTGGCTCCTCATGGTTGAGCACATGGTACTGCTCCTCGTATCCTCTTTGAAGGGGGTCCTGTGGATGTTCGACCCTTGAATCGTTGTACCCTATTCCACATTAGAGCCCTCTGGATTGGAATGTCATAAGCAAAACATCTATAAATGATCCTAGTCACTGCACAATATTCATACAAGACTGACTTGCACGGCCATCATTTGTGCGCCAAGTGGATTTGATCAATAATCTAGTGAGGTAGGTTAATCATTAAGTTTTGAGTTTCTACTAGATATAAACTAAACCATACCCTCATAGCTGCATCTTGGAAGTTGTAGTGTTAATGGGCGTACATGTCAAGGTGGGGGAGTGACATCTGAGGTGAAGGTGGCTCCTCATGGTTGAGCACATGGCACTGCTCCTCGCATCCTCTTTGAAATGTCGATGTTCGGCCCTTGAATTATTGTACCTTATTCCACATTAGAGCCCTCTGGATTGGAATGTCATAAGCAAAACATCTATAAATGATCCTAGTCACTGCATAATATCCATACAAGACTGACTTGCACGGCCATCATTTGTGCGCCAATTGGATTTGATCAATAATCTAGTGAGGTAGGTTAATTGTTAAGTTTTGAGTTTTTGCCAGATATAAACTAAACCTACCTTCTTCTGTGGCATTGTGAATTGTCATGTGTTGGAAAGGCAAAGTGCTGCATACATTCCAAGCTCTTGAAGCTTGCTTCAATCCATACAAAGCTTTCTTTAATTTGCATACATAGTTAGGATGATTTTTCTTAGTTGTTTCTTAGTTATCATAGGCCTCTCTTGTGAGTGCTTCTCATTTAGGCATTATGATCATGACTTTCCTATCCTCTATCTCATATTTCTTAAAATTTTCAAGGACCTCAAATAAAGATTCCTCCTCCTCTGGTGATGCTTCTTTCTTCTTTCTTTTTTTGTCTTCTCTCGTGGGGGTCACCTGTGTAGCTAATCTCAACCCGTTTGTGTGTTCTTCTCATCCTTGAGGATGAGCTTCTACTCCATATAGGTATTCTTCCTCCAATGCACAAAAGGGGTCCATAATGATTGACTTTAAATCTGAGTCACTTAGTTGATCTAGGTCATCCATACTAGGCTCGCATTCTTCAATAATCGAATCACATGATTGGTTCTATAGTGAAGACTGAAATGCCATAGCCATCTTCGTCACAATGTGGTGTCCATTGTTCTTCATTGATGGCTACATCCATTGTGGCTAGAATTTCTGCCCAACCATGAGGTTCAAATTCTTCATCGAGAAATACTACAAGTGCGTAGGCTAGGTCTTGAATTGATCTTTGAGTTTCCTTCACACCTACCTCTCTAGTTTTTTCTCTTTTCTCTTCTTCTTCCACAAATTTTCACATCCATAAGTGAGTGTCTTTGTGCATCCATGAGGATCCACAACTTATGAAATGCACTGACTCTGTGTCATCTGGGGCTCTATGGATGGGATTTCATTGAATAGGGAGCACGTCTCTATGAGAGTAGTCCTTGAGATTGACTTTAGTCGTAACACCAAAATGTTGCCAATACAAGGAATTGGTTCCCCAATCTTGTACTACTTGCAACTACCTCATGAATGGTCTTCGCAAAATCATCTCATAGGCTTGGTTTTTTATAAAGTCACATATGGCAAAAGTATGTTCAAACTCTACACCACAAGTAGTGAGAGTTATTCCTTCTAACAGTCCTAAGGGTCTCTCTATGTGACCATCGGTCATTTGCAATTTCATTCTCATTGGCCCGAGTGCTAGTTTGCCCCAATGGTTCCATAGCGAAGTGGTAGCAACTGTAACTCTTGCGCTTGAGTCCAAAATAGCCTTGGTGGTGTAACCTTGATGAGTGATTTGAAATAGGTGTTTCCTTCTTCTTCTTCGATCATGTCTCATATCTTATCAAAGTGTATTTCTGGCATTGTTCTATGAGACCCTACCTGGGAATGGGTTTTGGGTACTTCTGTCACTTGATTGGCTACATGTTTCCATAGCTGGCTTAACTGTGAGTAGCTTTTCTAAACTGAGATTGCACTACAATTTAGTGTTCTTTACCACTTTTTTATTCCTAGGTATGACTGAGTCTTCATTCCTTATCATGACTGAGTGCTCTCATGTAGGTAGACTTTGCTTCCCATGGGCCTCTGAAATGGGGCAATTCTTGTAGGGAATTAGACTCGAAGTCTTATCACTCACTAGATTGGACATCCTCTTGTTCTCCATAAATAGAAGGAAGATCTTATGGGAATTGATCATGTAATTCATCCACAAGTTCAATGGGAGGAGGATTCTCACTTTCCTTTGCCCATTTCTCTTCTTGAATTTCTCTTAGAAATTCTTGTGAGTATTGATTTACAGAAGCAGAGATTCCTAACTCGCTGGAGTTGGGCACATAAGCATCCTTGGGAAGAAGGTTTATCTTTTCACTTCTGATGTTACTCACTTGTGATGTAGTTTGTTTTCCTGACTCAGTTATCATCCTTTCTAATCTTTCTAATAATCCATCAAAGTGTAATTGAGTTTTAGCTGAACTAGAGCAACTGAAGAGTGGGATGGCTTCAAACATGGTTTGAGCCAATTCAACCATCTTGGCACAAAGCTTTGTTCTTTCAATCTCTAAGTCAGTCTTGGGATAACATCTTTCATGATCTATCACATTTGGCCCTTCTTGGATTCTGGCATGATATGCTTTGAGCATCATGTCTAGGTCTTTGGGAGTGGGATCTGCTAAGACTGATCCTACTCTAGGTGGTGGTGGGGTTATATGAGGTGGATTAGAAGGTGGTGGATTAGAAGGTGCTCTTTCCCACAATCTTGATAAAAACCTTGAATTGTCAGTGATTGGGTTTGCATAGGTGCAGGTATAGGGCAATCATGAATGAAGTGATCTCCTTGGCATCTATAGCATGGTCCTCTAGGTGTTGGGGATCTTATCTATCTAGGTTGGGGCCTAAAATTAGGATTTGTGTACATTACATTAGCATATTTTGGCTTCCATCTAGATTCGCTAGGGTCCTTGTAAGAGAAATTCTCATTATGCTCTAGTGAATGCATATAATAGGCTGGTGGACTATCCATTTGAGCGGAGTCAAAGCTATGATTGTTTGGATCACTTTCTAAGATCAATGATGATCTTGGCATTAAGGTTCTATTTAAATTTTCTTTTGTGGTTTCATACTTTACTGGGATCACATTGGTTGGAGGTGGAGGTTGTTGGACTAACACTGGTTGAGGCCTTCGTTGAGCTTGATAGGGTGGTTGGTAGGGTTGTTGGGGCCTACCATATTGGTGCAGTGGTTACTAGTTTTGGTATCTCCCTTGTTGTGGATATGGCTATGGATAATTTTGCCTAACCACTTGCTTGTTATATGGGCAATCCTGTGTGGTATGGTTAGTGTATCTCCTTTCTATGGTGCAGTATTGGCTATTAGGGTTTACTTGGGTTTGAGGCATGATTGGGTACACATTAGCCATGTGATCTCCTCCACAAGTGTAGCATCATTTCACTTGGGCAAATCTAGGTGTCTGCTTGCTACAGACTCCTAACTTTTGAGCTACCTTTTCTACCAATTCATCAATAGAAGTAGGGGTTTTGGATATGAGGCTAGTGGAACTATCTGAATCTTTGTAAATCTTAGAGAGCTCTAGTTCCTCACCTAGGTTGTTCTCAATATCTACGCACATATGTATGCATTGCTCCATGGTCCTCAGTTCTTTTGGACACACATAGGATCTCAATTTAGCACTCAACAATCCATCTAGGAACAAGGCCACTTGTTTGGCTTGTGTGGGTAGCTTTGGAATTGGGCATCTCTCCAAGTATTGCCTTAATCTTCTTCCTGCAAGTCTCATTATCCCTTGAGGTGTTTGTTTAAAGCTATGGATCAGTGATGAAGTGTTGTGCCTTATGCCACTCTTAGAAAACTTTGTAATGAAGGCTTCTAGCAATTGGTCTATGTTCTTGAATTGTCTCTAGTGTAGTGGTTGAAACCACGTAAGAGTCGTGTTCTTGAGTGTTAGGCCAAAAGTGTTGTATTGCATGAACAAGTCATCAACTTGCTCAGCTTTCAAGACTTGCCTAAATTCTGCCACATGATCATACAGGTCTCTTGTGCCATCGAAATAGTTCTTCATGGACTTAACCGGTTGTGTAGGCCTCAGGATCCTAGGATGTTCTCTAGGCCTTGGCAAGGGAAACTCATCCATGCCTCTTTGATGTTTTAGGTTTATGTGTCTCTCCTAATTTGTTCTTTCTACATCTAATCCTGACTGCTCTCTTCCTAAGGGGTTTGCAAAGCTCACTTCAGCTCTATCTCTACTTCTGTCTTACTGAGTTCCATGAGCTTGGGATGTCCCAGCTCCTTGATGACCATAAGAGACATTGGATCTTGGTTGGGGAAAAACGAATTCACCCTTCCAAGTATACGCATGCCTACTAGGTTTCGTTACAATGGAGACTCTCTTCGATGTGTTGTCTAAGTAGACCACTTTGCATGGGGTGTCACGATCTTTAAATTCATACATCGTAATGCTTCCTACTTCACTAGGTTGATCGGTCTTAAACCTGTAAAAGGATTCATCTGTCTTGATATTCTAGAACAATTCTACATCTTTGTTATCATGGGGATCCTATCTGGTGTGAGTATCTTGGTTAAGACCAACTTACCTCTAGGGGTTCTTGGCTCTCTTCCTCAATTCCCTTGCTTTATGTCACCCATTTCAGTCTCTGGGATTACATTGCCAAATTCATCTGTCCTATCTGGTTGGTTGGTGACTAAATACATGGTTCCTATTTTATCAAGGTATGAACCATCTTCAAATTTGACTACTTGGTGTTCTATTTCAATCGGTTGATCACGGTTTAAAATTTGGATAGCATATCTTCTTAGACTGACCTCATAGATGCGAGCACCTAATTGGTTGGTCTTGATATATTCCAATTGATTCTTGTGAGGTCCTTCTGGTTTTTCTAGGTATGCCACTCTTGAGCTACCTATTGGTCTCTCCATGCTATACAACATCTCAGAGTCACTCATTTTTTAACTTAGAATGTATGGGTAATTACTAAATTGTTGGGCCCAGGACTTAGCTGTATGATTGAAACTAGCTTCAAAAGACCTAAGGCTTTGTCTATCTCATCCTAGATATCTTCCTGACATAAGGTTCATAAGACTTGGCTTTTATCCCGATTTTCCCAAGTACAACCTCGTTGCAAAGTTCCTTTGTATTAGGCCCTTGTTCTTTTTATTTCACTTAAGTTATCACTTCCTATCCAATAGCTTTTGTCATGAGGAGCACTTGAGTTTTAATGCACTTTAGGTTTGATCCCTTGATTTATGTTGTTTCACTTTGAACTTTGTCAAAAAACTAGCCTACTTATGCTTTCACTTGAGTAATTAGGGTTCTTGAACTTGTATTGTGCCTAACGTAGCCCTAATTCATCAACACCACTAGATGTACTTAGCCTAAGCTAGGAATTGATTGAGGGGGTTGAGAATGCTCCAAGCTCAAGTTGCTTATCCCTTGGATCAATCTTGAGTGCTCAATAAACTCGTTCTCAATCTTGCAACACGCTCTTGCTTTGGATGCCCTTCGATGCTCTCAATGGACCTGTAAAAGTCCCAAAGTTAGATCAAGAATAAAATTTTATGGAATTAACAGACCATTTTCATTCATGTAATTCAAAGGCCAAATTTTCACTTGTCTTTATGAAAGACTTCCTTAAAGACCCCTTAGCTTTCCAATGAACTCAAGATCACTAGAAACGGATTTCAAATAACAAAGTTATGTTTGTACAAGGTTCTGGGGGTTAAAATAGGCAAACAGGAAAAATAGGATTTCTTGAATTATTTGCTTGGGGGCCTCACTATGTTCCAATCACTTGAAATTAATGATCAAATTAGCTAAAATTTGAAAATTGGAAAACCCTAAAAATTGGCCGAAATCGTCTGTCAATCGCGATGGATAGAATTGTCAATCATGATGGACAAAGGTGTCCATTGTGGCCTGTCAATCATGATGGATAGTATCAATCGTGATTAATGGAGTCAATCGCAATGGACGTCTCAATCACGATGGACAGACTTTTTCAGGCTTTGGTGTGAATACTTGTCAATCATGGGCCTATGCATCACGGTGGATAGAGTTTTTGCTAAGAGCAAGTGTCAATCGCAATATTTCTATCGATCCTGATGGACAAGAGTGTCTGTTGTGATGGACACTTGTCTGCCACAATGGACAGGTAGTCCATCGTGGGTTGTCAATCACGATGGACTCAAAATTTTGGTTTTTTTCATTTATTGTTGTCAATCATGGTTCTATGTGTCATGATGGATAGGTTTTTGGTCGAGTGCAAGTGTCAATCGTGATATTTGTGTCGATCGCAATGGACAAGGATGTTCATCACGATGGATACTGTATATCACAATGGACAGAAGCATCCATCATGTTCTGTCTGTCATGATGGACAGTGTCAATCGTGGTTGATGGTGTTGATCATGATGGATAGAGAAAATGCAAATTTTTTTGAATTTTTTGTGCATTTGTGATGTGCAAGACCTCTAGTCTATGCTTGTACGCTTAGTTTTACTAAAAAGCCGATTTCTTCATATGTCGCGATGGATAGAGGTCAACACCCTAGGACCTGTGTAGAGATTCTCTATGCCTGCTGGAGTTGCTGCAGCTGCTATGGATGCTCCTACCTACAAGAACACTCAAGAAACATGCAAAAACAACACACACGAATTCTCTCTCTCTCTCTCACGCTCACTAGTGAAATGATGAAATGGAGATGGAGTGTGGGGATATGACCAAAATAGTGAAGATGATGATGGAAAGAGATAGAGAGTAGAGATGGTGGTGATGATGATGAAGTAGGTAGAAGAGTAAAAAGTAAGAGATTACTTATAATTCCAACATCACATCTCTATGTCTTACCATCACATGCTTATCCTCAAAGCTCGATTCCCCGACAACGGCACCAAATTTGGTGTCACTATAGCACAATGGTAGATACCAATGTGAGGAGATCCACCTCATAATTATCAATCCGGGAAGACGTGAGGAGGGTATGACAATCGTGAGTAACTGAGATGCACAAGTGTGTGTATGAGAAGCACACTGGCATGCAAACACATACACACACATGCGCACACATGGCAAGACAAAAAGATGGAGCAATGGAATGTGTTCTATTATAAAAGATCTCTTTTACATCAGGTTTAATCTCCAACAAGCTAGCTTAAAAAGTGAGCTCTCTAGCTCTTTTTATAGTTTTTGACTAGCTTTGGTCCTATCCAGACCTAGTGTCCAACCTAGTTAAAGATTAGGTTCTAGGGCTTATTTGAGGGCTCAAATGGAGTCTAGAAATTATGAAAATTGATACATACGTACTTCTAATACTTCTCAAGCTGAAGGACTCCTTGGCTTGAACAAAATGGAGTCTAATCTAGCAAAAATGGTATTTACAATGTTGATGTAGTGATGAAAATCACTTTTGAACAAAATCTATCTTTTAAAAAAATGGATAGGCCTAGTTGTCGGATCTTCATTGACTGCTCTACCTACTTGGTCCTGCTTGACTCTCCCTCTACTCTAACTCTTTGCAGCGGCTCCCTTATCTTGTAATGCCCTAACTTCCCTGGCTGCTGCCAACAAGTGGATCCCTCATTGTGATGAGGAGAGTTATGATATCTCTTTTTTTATGTGTGAACTCTTGCTAAAAGAGTGTGAATCTAATGAGGTCATAGAAGAAGAAGAGGACAACAATGACCTAGAGTCCATTGTGATGGATAGTTGCTTTGACTCAGAGGAGCATTATCTAGAAAATGTAGGAGTATTTACGCAAAAAGAAGAAGAACCTCTCACAAGCATTAAAACTAGAAATTCAAGGGAGGAAAGTCAAGGTAGCCAAAAGAAAAAGAAAAGAAAAGTAGTGAAATAAGTAGAGGAGGAATCATTGTTCAAAGTACTAGAGAATTTCAAGAAATATGAAGTTGAAGATCAAAAAATTTTGGTACCAATGCCTAAGAGAGAGGCCATCATAGGAGAAGCGTATGATAATAAAGAAAACACCAAATAAATTGTAGCAACCATTGGAGATAACGAAGAGCAATGTACATACATAGGGGAAGACCTAAGTGAAGAAGAAGAAGTAGAGCTTGTAACTTTATTAAAAGAACATAGGGATGTGTTTGCATGGACCTATAGAGACATGAAGGGGGAAGATCCATAAATATGCTCTCATACGATCCCCATGATAGCTGACGCCAAGCCCACCAAATAGAAGCCCTACACATATAATGACACTTATGCAACCAAAATAAAAAAGAAATAGACACTGATTGAAGCCTGATTTATCTATGAGATTGAGCAGATTGAATCGGTGTCCCCCGTCGTAGTGGTTCCCAAGAAGAATAGAAAGTTGTAGGTGTGTATTAACCTTAAAAAAGTTAATGTCGCTATGATCAAAGATAACTATTCCCTTCCAATCACCAAACATTTATTGGAGCATGTTGCAGGCAAGGAAGTTTACAACTTCCTTGATGGATTTTTAGGTTACAACCAAGTAAGCATTGCCCAAGAATATCAACTCAAAAAGGCCCTTGGCACAGAGTGGGGAATCTTTGCATTTTGTGTGATGCCATTTGGGCTCACCAATGGACCTACAACATTCCAAAGGCTCAAGTGTCATGTCTTCAAAGAGTTCTTGTGACAGATCTTAGAAGTATACATGGATGATTTATGTGCTCATTCCCAAGGAAGAAGACACCACATCCCTGAGCTTAGACATATCTTCAACAAGTGTAGAGAATATTGAGTTTGTATGAACCCAAAAAAGTGTGTTTTCATGGTATGTCAAGGTAAGATCTTAGGTCATATTGTTTCTAAGAACAGAATATCAACAGATGAGGACAAAGTAAGAGCCATAACGGAGTTGTAGAGGCCAAGGAATGTTAAAGAGGTACAAGCCTTTATGGTCCATTGTGGATATTATCGCAGGTTTATCCCCATGTATGCGATCATAGTTAAACCTCTTTATGCTCTGTTGATAAATTTTGATTGGAACAAACGAATGCAAAAATTCCTTCAATGAGCTGAAGAGACCTTTGTGCACAACACAAATACTGACCACTCTTGATTGGAATAAACCATTCCATCTCCATGTAGATGCATCTAATTATGCAAAAGGATGTGTGCTAGCACAACCCACAAGGGAAAGAAATCTAGATTTGCCTATAGCATATGCTAGCAGATAGCTAAGCATAGCTGAACAAAACCATAGAACAACTGAAAGAGAAGGCTTAGGCATGGTATATCCCCAGAGGAAGTTTAGACACTATCTATTGGCCAACAAGTTCAAGTTTTTCACTGAACATCAAGGTTTATTATATTTGGCCAATAAACCTTGCAATAAAAGATGCTTATTAAGATGGTTCCTCTTACTCATGGAATACGAATTTGAAGTGGTTATTAGGAAAGGTAGGACCCACCTCAAGGTGGATCACCTTTTTCCCATCACTTCAAGAGATTCACTGTAAGGAGTATCTAATGAATTGCTTGATGCTTATCTGTTCAATTTAGAAGTTGTTTTCCCTAACCTTCGGACCCACAAATAAGCATGTGAAAATGGATAAAGATGAAATTATAGAATAGCAAAAATATCAATATTGGTAGGAAGTATGTACAAACAAGATAGAGAGGGTGTACTAGCTTTTGCATCGAGGAGGATGAACATAGAAGTTGGTTGCAACAAGCCCATGAAAGATTGCTAGAAAATGATGATTCTAAACAACAAAAATTGTAGAATCTGAAACGTTTAGGCATGTATTGGCCTAGTATGGACAAAGAAATACAGGAGAGGTTTAAGAATTGTGTAGTGTACCAGAAGAGACCCCCAGTGGAGTATGATACCCTTTATTCACATGTCGTTAATTCCATAATGGAGTGCTCCATTAGTAGAATTGATGAGATCTAAAAAACTACCTAGTCAGGCTAGTCTAGCAAGAAAATGAAGCGTGGAGCAAGAGGCTCAAGACACCTTAGTAGGAGACAACCTATAAGGAAGAGGGAAAGATGGTTACAGTTTAAGATTGTCTGTTCACAAATCATACTATTTGACAATCTTAGAAACTGCACATAGCGGTGTTGTCAGTGGACACTTTGGGCATGATCAAGTTATTAAGACCATTCATTCTCAAGACTTCGGTGGCCCACTCTTCATATGGATGCACATACCTATGTGAAGGGATGTGACACGTGCCAACTTGCACAATATCCAATACAAAAAGACGAGATGCCTTTGAGGCCAATGATGGGAGGACATGCATTCTCGAAGTGCGGTATAGACTTTGTACATCCTATTAACCTCCCTGAGCTAGAAAATCCCATGCAGAGTACATTATTGTACCCATAGATTACCTTACAAAGTGGGTAGAGTAAAATCCACGACAAAGAACCATGCGCAAACGACGGCCAAGTCCTTATTTGAGAATGTGTTCACTAGATATGGATTACCAATAGAGTTAGCAAGTGATAGAGGTACGCACTTCTTGAATGAAGCAAACGAAAACCTTCTCCAAGAATTATTGGTGATACATAAGAAGTTTGCCCCCTATCATCCACAAGCTAACGAACAAGCTAAGAGCACAAATAAGATCCTATGTAATGTATTGACAAAACTGTAAATAATAAACGCTTTGATTGGGATAAACAATTTCATCATGTTATTTGGGCTTACTTAGTTGCCTACAAAATAGTACTTAATGCCACCCCATTTTAGATGGTCTTCAGATAGAATATTGTGTTACCATTAGACTTCATGATCTCGACAGTAGCACAAGAGCATGAGTGGAATGGGCACGAGTGGAATTTGATCTAGAACGCTTATGTGAAACCAGGCTAAGAGTAGCCGTAGGCATCTACGCTACAAAGAAAAGACAAAAGGCATACTTCGATGCACACATCAAGGATAAAGGATTGAAAGAGGGAGACCTAGTGTTGGTTTATACACTAAAGCAACATGCCCATAAATTGGAAAAACGAGGACATGGACCCATGGTCATTAATAGAATTTCCACTCGTGGTGCGGTTCAATTGGCCACTCTCAAAGGTGACATCTTGCCAAGCTATATTAGTGGGCGTCATGTCAAGCTATATCAAGAACCTCTTACAGAGGATATGTTAATGAGACTCAACACTGCTAAGAAGGGAAAAGAAGAAGAGTCAAGGGTTAGAGAAGAAGCACAGGCAAAGGCTAGAGAGCACATTAGGCAAAATAAGTTAAGGCGAGAAGGCCTAGATTTCAATCCCAATGCCCCAAGATATCACGTGGCTATGTGCACCAAAAAGAGTACACATCCTAGCATCATAGATCGATGACCATTCATCACGGTTGAACTAGGGCATGACACTACAAATACGACGATCAAAGCTCTGATTGATTCTGAGCTTCCACTAGTGCAACTAGATACTCATGCTATAACGGATTTGGCATGGAAGTGAAGCCATTAGAAGCTTATTTAGTGGACTTAGGAGGTGTGGAAACCCTTTGTATTGGTGAGGTGGGCATTTCTATCCTCTTAATGGATGTCCCTTTGAGAGTAAAGTTGCTAGCTTGCCATGATGAGGACATCACATAACATATGATACTAGGGTAAGATTGGTTGTGCAATCATGCAATTGACTTAAACATGTGACATTGATCGCTTTAGGTTTGGGCTAACAAGAAATGCCTAATAGTTGAATTGGAAGATAGGGGCCCTTTTGATTCTGGTACTTGCACTTTGCAAACACTATAGAGTCCAATGTGCACCATTCCTCACCTATTCATGGGTAGGTCATGCAAGTGTTGGAACCCCATTCTCTTCCAAAAGTATCAACATCACAATTGGAACAATCAATTTCACAAAGTAGAGGAGTACAACTTCAACCAGATGGCAAGAAGGAGGCCACATCAATGACAAAAGCTACTACATAACCTTGCTCCTCACACACAAGGACAAAACCTAAACCAAATATCAAGACTAAACAAATATGGGTGATGAAAGGCAAGCAAATGGGTGATGAAAGGCAAGCAACCACGAGCTTTGCCCCAACAATTCCCATCCAGGCAAACCAAGCATGCCAAAAGAAGAACGAAGCAACTAAGACAAGCTCAACCACAAGGTATCCAACAAATTTGGGTGCCTAAGGAATTAGTTGTAGCTCAACCAGGGCTATTACACATGTTGGCACCTAAGGAAATCTTACATACACAAAACCCTATACTCTCCCTCATGAGAAAAGTCTCAACAAGGCAAGGGTCAAAACCAAGCATAGATATCAAAAGAAGATCAACTCACCTTTTTCGCAATAGTAAGAAGACAAGCTACAAGGGTATGGGTCCGGAAGCCAAAAGCACCAGTAACTCCCACAGGACCAAAGAGCCACCACGAGGGATACAAAATTTAAGAAAGCATCCAAAGATGAAGAGGCCAAAAGTGATCCGTATAGAGTCGAACATTGTTCTAAAATAGATCCCTATAAGGAGGAATGAGCAGTTTAAGGATCGATTGATTGCATCATTTCGAGATCCAATGGATACCTCCAAACAAAGCAACATCTGCAAGCAACATCGGAAGCCTTGACATGCGAAAACCATGTGCCCTTGGCATAACCCCATCTTTTGCACCATTCAGGTCATGCATTTCCACAAAATGCATTAATATAGGGTCGAATTTACAAGGATGTGCATAGACACAGTTGAGAATCCCAGACACATTTGACATATGTAAACTATTTTATTGATACTAACCTCTTTCTTCTTGTTTTGTGACACAGTTTCGAAAAAAAAAAGAGAGAGGAACAAAGAAAAAAAAGAGAAGAGATAGGACCATGCACTTGAAGAATCGCATCAGTGAACCATCAACAAGGACATCCATCAACAACAAAAGACAAGCCAATGGTCAATCACCATGATGGGAGTACAACACGAAGATATGAACATCAATTGACCTTTCACCATGGTAAGAATCCCCTACTTTGGCAACACTGTAATAATGATAGATTAGGAAACCTCTTTGTTAGCATACCCCTGAGCACTTAGCTCAAGACCCAATTTTTTGCACCATACTTCTTACAATGCATTCCCTAAGTAAACATGCATAGGGCCACATTACAAGGTCGTTCACAAGGCACATATTTTCTTCAACCCATGCAATAACACGCTTGCCCATCATTCATTATGGGTTACGAATACTTGACATGATAAATGTGAAACCCATGTTTGAAAGATCCAGAGGACATCAAGGTTACAACATCAATAGCTATGAAGCAATTTACAATCGACAACTACTCAAAATCAACATTGACAACCTCTTTTGAGCAAGTAGCAATTTTTTAAAGCTCACAAATACACCATGCTGGAATCCAAGGAAGAAGTACAGACAAAGGGACTAAAACTTGCAAAGGCTAGTAGTAAAAAAATGAAGAACATGACAACCCACCCTGCTACATTTGGAAGACAAACCACTCTTGTTGATAATGATGGACACTACCTCTCAAAGCGTCCGTTAGGGATGAAGGACCCAAGAGGGGGAGAGTGTTGGCACTCAAGGGCAAACACAAGGTGTGAATGCATCAAAGAAGTGGACACACAAGAAGAGGGAGCATGTAGGGAGCTCCAAGAAGTATTGTCAAATTTTTAGAAGAAACCCCTATAAAAATAGTGATTTTGATCACTAAAAACCATTATAAATATCATTTCACATTTTTGTGCCTCCATTTTGTTCAAGATGAGGAGTTCTCGAGCTTCAAGAGTATTAGAAGTATCTATGTACCAATTTTCATGATTTTTAAACTCCCTTTGAACCCTCAAAGAAGCCCTGGAACCTAATTTTTAACTAGGCTAGACACTAGGTTTGGACATGGCCAGAGCTAGTGGAAAACTATAAAAAGAGCTAGAAAGCTCATTTTGGGGTTTAGCTACTTGGATATTGAAGATAGGCTTGAGCTTTGTATACTTTCTTGGAGCTTTCTAATAGAGTATTCCATTGTTCCACTCTTTGTCTTACTTGGCATGCACATGTGTGTGTATGTGTGTGCATGCTTGTGTGCTTCTCACTCACTCACTTGTGCACTTCACTTGCTCATGGTCATCATAACACCCTCACATCTGTGCGGATTGACAATTATGAGGTGAATCTCCTCACATTGGTACTCAACATTATGCTAGAGTGACAACTTACCTCATCTACAACTTCATTATGAGCATACACTTTTCCATTCATGGCGTCCAACATTTCCATTCTCCATAGAATGATCTTGGGTCCACATGGATACATCACTCAATTGGATCATTTTCTAAGCCATCTTCTCAGTTTAGAGGAGGATTTCATGGTCCTATCGACACACATGAGGACTTTGTACATTCCATGGAGGATTAGAGCATACAAAAGTACTACCATGTGATTATCACTTCATGCTTCATGTTTTACATTTCATTCTTGCAAGACCTACTTCTTGGCGATAAACATTTCATGGTGGGTATTTTCAAAGCTTTGGATGTTCGTGTTGACGACATGATTGCTCCTACTTCATCTACATTTGTATCCGCATGAGTGCATCTCCATTTTGTATCCAGGAGGCACTCTATTTCTAGTCTATTTCCATTTTATATTGTATTTCCTTTGTATTTGGGTACCTTGCCATGTGCTTCTACCAGTTGTATTGATTCTCCTTTCAGGAGATTTATCCCACACATGATGTACTTTTGAGAGCCCCTCCCAAATCTATATAAGGATGGCCTCTCCCCTCATCTGTACTTGGTTAGAAGCTTGAGGAGCCTACTCCATGCTCTTGGCAAGCTCATTTCTAATCCACATGAGTTTACCCATTTCATGGTCTACTCATTTTGTGTCTCGCACATTCTTTGTTTTGTGAGAGTACTTTACTTTTCATTTTGCTTCCGCGTGTGTACTCTCTACATGGTATCAGAGCGATAGGTGGAGGTCTTGGTGGTGCATTTGACGATCGTTTTGGTGGTGGTGGTGCATGAGTGTTGGTGGTCTTGCTTTCTCCTCTTTGAGAGAAGTTTTTTGCCATTAATTTTATGCTCTTTGGGCCTCATTTTGCCCATTTGCCCACCCTCCCACCCATTTTCTTCATCGTTTTGTTCACCTTTTACCCTCACTTTCCCTCCCCCCACCCTTGCATTTGGTGGTCTTTCGTGCTCATTTCTTGGTTCATTATTGTAACCTTTATGTGGAGACTCTATTCTGTTCACTAAGCAACTCTATACTCTATATTGTTTTATTATGTGACATGGCATTATATTAATACTAGCAACATGGATCTTTGGTTTTATAGTGTTTATCAACACTAGTCTCATTCCATTTTTTGGTATGCCTTATGTCTGCTTCCTTCGCTGTTGATAGATTTCAATCACACCTCAGAAGTCACCATTAGCAGCAAAGGTTGCTTTGAGCTTCTAGATCCACTTTCTCTATTCATCCAAGACGAGTCGAGCACACTACAGAGACTATGTGCAGAAGATGAATGTGTGGTTAGCAGAGTGGTGCTGGAATGTGTTGCTCACAGGATCTCTGACACTTCAGAATCTTGGATTATGCAGTTAACGCTGAGGAGATGAGCTTCCTCAAATGTGTGTCTGAGTGCGATAGATGTCGACCAGCTTTTGCTCAGCTCCAAGTACTATGAAGGTATGCTGTCTCGCGGTACATGAGGGAGATGTACAATAGCGGTACATGATGGTGCAGTCCCTTGTCGCCTGTTGCACATAGGCTATAGTTCTCAGTAACTCAAAGGATCTGCGTATGCAAGACGAATTTCACATAAGAGGAAGGGGCACTCAAAGTCGCCGATGTAGCTGGAGTGGAGACTAGGGGACGCTCAACAAAGGAAGAAGAAGGCATGATCAAGACCTGCTATTGAAGAATCGATCCCTGGTGAACACTCCATAGCTGGGATAAAATCAATTCCTACTCCATATGGCTAGAAATTGAATCTCTGCTGGAATCGATCACGAGCAAGGAGACGGAGCCTCTTAGAGCTCTGTTTTGCCAGCTCTTTGCTTCTCAGAATTCAAACTAGCACAGAAGGAACAATCCCCTCCGCATCATAGCCCTGTGGCCATGCACAGAGAACCACAACGACACCGGCCAGCTCTCAGAGAGAGAGAGAGAGACTCTGCAATACATGCTTGTTTTCTCTGCAAGACGCGCAAACTGGTTACTACAGCATCTGGAGTCGACCTGAGGAAGATCACTTCTCATTTCTTCTTCGCTTGGAGATCACAAACCACTGGCGGGTCTGCTCCGCGTACTCTTCAGAGATCACTCTATGCTATCACATTCTTTGGCCTGACAGAGTGAGAACAAAGCTACCGAATCCGTTAAGCATGAAGAATTAAAGATCGCCACCAGCATCAATAGCTATCCACTGAATTGAGAGGAGCCTGGATGTGATACGCCTCCCCCTTCCACATAAGCACTTACATCTCCTCCATTCAACATTCTGTGCCAAACAAACAAATGCGAGAGAAATAGTAGGGACTCAGCGTGCATCATTTTGTACAGTCAGATGGTGCATTTTCTCTTTGTCTGCAACAGATAATACTCGGCGCTTGCCTCTATTCCATGTGAATGCAGTTACTCTCTAGGTTTTCTATTTTTGGAGCCCTTTGTCATATTTAGTATCGCTCATTCTCTGAATTTGCTTTTGGACCCACCAGTTAGTTGTATGGAGTCATCCAGATGCATTGAACTAAGGGTATCAACCTCCAATTCTCCTTGGCTACATTTGTGATAGCATCAATATCTATAAACTTCAATTTTCTAAGGTCCCACGTTTCAGCTTGGCACTCTATTAATTTTTTTTATGTGTAGATGTAGCCCTTATATTTTTGGGACTAATTTGAAGCAGCATTTTTGGCAAGAGATTTTGGAAGTGTTTCTAAACACTTTATCTTCAAAGCTTGTGTGTTTGGCGAAGATTTTGGTAGTGTTTCTAAACACTTTCTCTTCAAAGCTTTGTAATGACCAAAAGTGAAGGTAGCTCATTATCTATGGCTAATGTCTTACCCTCTTTCACCCCTATTTTTATGCCTAAGGATGAATGCCTCAATGGACAAAATTACAATCTATGGAAAGATGTCCTGCGCACCTATCTCTACACGAATCTCTTGCATGAGGTCGTAGATGGCTCAAACCCTGAACCCAATAGGGATACCAACTTAGCCAATTCGCATGTGTGGAATGTCAAGGACAAAAGAGCCTTAGGTCAGCTGTTACTTGCCTGCAACAAACTGACAAAAGGTCATATCACGGGCTGCAAGATGTCCAAGGATGCTTGGGATACGTTAGCCACTTTGTATGAAGACAAAACCCCTTCGAAAATATATGCATTAGAGGCCGAGTTTCATAATTTGACCATTAGGCCACATGACACAATTACCAAGTTCATAGCCCAATTTGAGGACTACCAGCATAAATTAGCACTTTGTGGTAGGAAGATCTCTAGTGAAGACATGGCCATTAGGCTTCTCAACAAGTTAGCTAAGTCATACAAGACTTTTGTCACTACTTTGTATAATCGCGGCCAAGTCTTGTCTTGGGAAGAGGTTTGTCGACTATTGCTCCTTCACGACTTGCGAGCCAAATCAACTTCCTCGCAAGAGTCAGCCATGAAGGCCAAAGGCCCATTCACTAAAGGCAAAACCACAAGTTATCATGCTAGCAATGGATCTAAGCAAGGATTGCATAATTCATCGAGGAAATTCACTTGCAACTTTTGTGGCAAGCCTAGCCACATTGAAAAATATTGCTTCAAGAAAAAGAACCAAGACAAGTCTAAGTCTAATTCCATGAGTGAACATCATTCTCACTGCACAAGTGAAGACCTATTTTTCACAAGTGAACACAAAGCACTTGTGGCAACCACTCCCAAGAAAGAATGGATTTTTGATAGTGGTGCTTCATCCCACATGTGCCATGAAAAAGATGATTTCCATGAGTTTGAAGAGCATCAAGGAAGAGTTTACCTTGGAGACAACAAGTGCATTGAAATCCAAGGAAGAGGAAAAATTCAAGTCATCAACTCTGAAGGCGAGGCCAAATCACTAAAAGATGTTCTTTATGTCCCCAGCCTCTGTAAGAATCTTCTTTCAGTCAAAGCCATCACAAAGTGCAACATGACGGTTGAGTTCGATCACAACCAAGTTCAAGTCATTGATCGTGAATCTAATGAAGTGATAGCTCAAGGATATGAAGATAAGGGTCTCTACAAGCTTTCAAGTTTTATGGCCAAGGATTCAAGTCTCAACTTGTGGCATTGTAGATTTGGACATAGCTCTTGCTTAGCTAAGATCTCTTCCAATCATCTTGTCAAAGGTCTACTCAGGATCACACAAGTGGAATTGAATTGCAAAGCATGTGACAAGCAAACAACTTTCTCTTTGCCTAAAGAAGCATCCATTTCTGCAAATAAACCCTTAGCATTAGTCCATATCGACATTTGTGGAACTATGAGTACACCTTCTCTAAGTGGGTCAATTTACTTTTTCCTGATTGTAGATGACTTCACTAGATACACATGGGTTTATTCACTCAAGCATAAAGAAGATGCCATTTCCAAGTTTAAGGAGTGGACAACAACAGTTGAAGAAGACTTTCTAAGTTCTTTGAAGATCATCCGATCTGATGGAGATAGTAGCTTTGTCAACCCAAACTTCCCCAAGTATTTGAAGCAACAAGGAATCAAGTATCAAGCGAAGCAAGATACTCAACCAGGTATTGCATTACAAAAGAGTCGAAGTGTGATCCAAATGGCCAAAGTTATGCTTAGACAAAAGAAACTTCCACTAAAGTATTGGGGTGAAGCAGTACAGACAACAATACACATTCAGAATAGAGGTTTTTCAGATGTTTTGAAGAACAAAACACCATTTGAGGCTTACTTTCAAAAGAAGCCAAGTGTAAGCTATTTTCGCGTCTTTGGTAGTGATGCCTACGTCCAAGGCCATGATGATGATCGGCCTAAGCAATACATTTTCATCAGGTACAGTGAGCGTCAAAAGGCATACAAACTCTATGATCCAAAGAGTCACTCAGTTACAGTAACCAAAGACTACACCTTTGATGAATACTCTAAGTATTCATCCCTTTTGGATCCTCCCATTTCCGATTCAGAGGTGGATCATTCCCATTTTGAACAGTCACACTATGTGGAGCATGCTCTCTTTGTACATGACTTTCCCGTTCATGATACAGTTTTGGAGCAGGAGGAATCAGAGATATCATCTCAGCTTATCCCTCAGATGGATTTACCTATCGTATCATCGAAGGCTTATATTTCCCCTCAGCTTCAGTTGGGCATTACTCCAGGATCAGTGACTCGTCATTTTCATTTCCTATCTTCGAGAGTCCACTTACCTCGTCTACCGCAGCATTCTGAGCATGTAATTTTCCATTCGTGGAGTCCAGCATCTTTTCACTTACCGCAGGATACTCCTGCATCTACCTAGATTCATCACTCAGTTAAATCCTATTATGAGCCAGCTTCTCGGTTTAGAGGGGGCTTCCAAGGTTCTACCGACACACATCAGGACTTTGTACACTCTATGGAGGACTTTAGCATACAGATGTACTACCATGTGACTATGATTTTATGCTTCATGCTTTATGTTTCACTCTTGCAGGACCTACTTCTTGGCACTACACATAGTGTGGTGGACATGGTGAAAGCTTTGGAGGTTCCGACATACCACATGGAGTCATCCTACCTATCTCGCATGGAGGTGATCTCGTCCAATGAGATCTTGTTCCGCTTATGTACCTCATTGGTGGCGTACCTCTGGAGCATTCGCTTGATCCATCTGGTGGACATATTATGGAGTACCTGGTGATCCCGCATGGTCGATACCACTTGGAGGCTATGGATTCCCAGACGTCGACTTCCTGGTGCTCGTGCTGTTGCTGCTGATACATTCTTGGTGGACCTTTCTCACATACCCTAGCAGCCTCCATACACTCCAAAATGGAGTTCTAAAGGGGGTGTTGACGACATGATTGCTCCTACTTCATCTACATTTGTATCCGCATGAGTGCATCTCCATCTTGTATCCAGGAGGCTCTCCGTTTCTAGTCTATTTCCATTTTATATTGTATTTCCTTTGTATTTGGGTACCTTGCCATGTGCTTCTACCAGTTGTATTCATTCTCCTTTCAAGAGACTTATCCCACATATGATCTACTTTTGAGAGCCCCTCCAAATCTATATAAGGAGGGCCTCTCCCCTCATTTGTACTTGGTTAGAAGCTTGAGGATCCTACTCCATGCTCTTGGCAAGCTCATTTCTAATCCACATGAGTTTACCCATTTCATGGTCTACTCATTTTGTGTTTCACACATTCTTTGTTTTGTGAGAGTACTTTACTTTTCATTTTTCTTCCGCGTGCGTACTCTCTACAATTCGCACATACCATATGGAGTCATCCTATCTATCTAGCATGGAGGTGATCTCATCTAGTGAGATCTTGTTCCATTCATGTACCTCGTTGAAGGCAGATCCAACATCCACTTGATCCATTTGGTGGACATCTTATGGAGTACCTAGTGATCACACACGATTGATCCCACTTGGGGGCTATGGATTTCCACATGGAGACTTTATTTTTGGTGCTCGCATTGCTGCTGCTACACTCATGGTGGACATGTCTCTCATACCCTAGCAGCCTCCATACTCTACAAAATGGAGCTATAAAGGGGGTGTTTAGAATATGAGAGTGCGTCTCCATTTTGTATCTTAGAGTCATTCCATTTCCATTTTATATTGTATCTCTTTGTATTTGGGTACCTTGCCATTTGCTTCTACCTTCTTATTCATTCTCCTTCAAGGGGAAGTATCCCACATATGATGTACTTTGGAGAGCCCCCTCCACTCTATATGAGGAGGGCCTCGCCCCCCATTTGTACTTGGTTAGAAGCTTGAGGAGCCTACTCCATGCTCTTGGCAAGCTCACTCCGATCCATGTGAGTTTCTCCATTTCATGGTCTACTCATTTGAGTCTCATAGTCTCACACTCTTTACATTTTGCTTCAGTGCATGTATTCTCTACATTTTGAAGGCAACACAGGCTCAAATCAAAATTCCACACCACAAAGCAAATTGTTTTGAACTCCTAGTCGACATGAGTATGTCCATCAATTTTTGTATAACAGAAGGTATCGATGATGACCTAGAGGAAGAGATGACCTACTCCGATACCTATTGTTGGAGATCAAGGTTTGCAAAAGCACACAAACAACATAAGGAAGAGGAGGAATCTTGAAGAACAATACAACACACTATGTATTACCAAGAGAATGTACGAAGATAAGTGATCTATTAGGGTTATAAGCATGTATACAAGCATGTGGAAAAAACCTCCTAAAGAGCAAAAAAGTGCCTCGAAGATCCGAACTGTATTCACACACATCACTATCAAAATATGTCAACAATGACAATCATCAAACTTGGACTTTAGATTGGAAAATGATGATGAAGAGAAAGTAGAGCCAACCATTTTCTTCTCTAAACACCTATCTTCTTTCTCCTCTAAATTTTCATGAGCTTAAAAACTTGATTATCCCAAAATATGCCATTATATCGGAAAATGACGATGAAAACAAGAAGACATTAGCATTTATCGATAGATAATTATTTTAACTCATTTAAATTTGCTACAAGATCTTAGACTTGAGGTAATGAATCAAATTGTCTTTAAGATTCAGTTAACAATGTACTTTCAACTCTAAGAATGGTATTGTCGATGAAGAGATAGCATATATTCTCTCTCTAATCTTTCTTTTTTTTGTTGCTTCTCTCTCTCTGTGTCTCTCTCTCTCCCTCTATGTGTTCTTGCAACATGCGTCCACAAAAGATTAGCTTGTAGGTGTTGTTTAAGGTAGTTAAGAGCATTGTAAGGTCAAGTTAGAACACACAATCTCACCTTTGAGAAAACCATTTTCACCACTAGTATAAATGATAAAACATCAAATGCTCTTTTTTTTAATCGCTATACATGTTGAGTTATGCTATAAATGCAAAGACAAAAAGTAGATGGAAAGAGGAACTTGCACATAGTTTAAAAAAGGATAAACCACCTCACATAAGAGAGTAGTTTCCAAGAAAGGATGTATATTTTCGAAGAAAATCCCTTTTAGAACCACCAAAATGAGAGACAAAATTTGCCACAAGAGTGTTGATGAATAGTCCAAATAAGACAATTGGATCTGGATCTCCATGAAAATGGCCGCCAAAGAAGAAAAATTACCACACATTTCCAATATAAGGGTGAGATGATGGGAAAGTGGGGATATAAGATGGAAAAATAGCATTAAATAATTTCACAAGAACCACAATGGTAATCAAAGGGTGCCTCCTTGACAAAGAAGAGCCATCACCACCGAGAAAATTTACTTTCTCAACACTATGCACTTTAAAGAAGAACCACAAACACCACCAACCATGCACTCTCTAATACCATGTAGAGGATGCACATGAAAAAGCAAAAGGAAATGTACTCACATATGAAAGAGTGTGGGACTTCAAAAGAGTGAGTGTACCATGTTGGAAAACTCACAGATTAGATGATCTTGCAAAAAACATGAGAATGAAATTTGAATATTCTATTCAAGTGTACAATGGGAATAAGGCCTCATTACATAAATTTGAGAAGAGGATGCTCACAAAGCTTCATATGTAGGATAGATGTCCTAAAACGAAAATGCATAGGCAAAAGAAATTTCATGAAAAGGGTTCCAAAATACAACTAGAGTACTTCAAACTGGAAATCAAATCATATAAGGATTAAAATAGACATAAACATGAAATGACATGCAAGATGTAGCTTTTTTACTTCAACAAGAAGATCCCCAACTGTGAACTTTTCAATGTCTTCTATGTATGCTATTGTGAAGTTCAAATAAATTAGATGGTCCAAAGGAAAGTCCATTGTGTAGGAGTCATCACTTTTCTTCATGATTTATATGATGAGAGAGGAGGTTTGAGCCACCAACACTTCCTTATAGAGCTCTTTGGTATGAAGGTTACAAAGGTGATACTACTCGCATTTGGCATGCTTCTATTGTTCCTAAGAAAGATGCATGTCCTATTGAAGAGTGCCTTATCAAGCCCCATCTTTCAAAAGAGGTTTGCACTCGATCCTTCTCTGCCATAATTTTGACTTCTGGTTCTGGTGAATGAATAGTCATTGCCACTCTCCTCTCTTCGGGCATGGAATAGCAACAACCTACCAACAGGAGATACAAAACCTCTAAGAATTACGATTTGGAGGTTTCCTTTCAACATGCAAGAATTTATAGTCTCCCCCTCCCAAATTTGAAACTTGAGCAATTATGATGATGTGATAAGGATAAGCTTTTGGTGGTATTATTACATGACTCATATGCACCTAAGGGACTTGAAAAAAAAAGCCTAATTACCATTTGGTCAGGGAAAAAGGAGGGGAAGATAATCTAATGCCTCACAAACGATATTTTTTTAATTTAACTAAAAAATTATTCAGTCATAGTTTTTTTTTCTATTCAATATATTTGACCAAGAAAACAAAAACAAGCACCCAATCTTAGAACATATAACCCCATTCTAACATCTCCTAAGCCTTGCCAATTTTGATTCTCAAGAAGATGATTTCGATGCCATATTCACTCTCTTCCAACATAACAACAATGGATTAAGGGTTGTAGAGCTCATTTTAGGGGTTAGCTTGTTGTAGATTTGAGCTTTTGTAAGAGAACTCCTTTGTAATCGAAGATCTTCCATTTTTCCACTGTTTGCTCTTACCTTGTGCACGTGTGTGTGTATGTGTGTGCATGCTTGTATGCTTTCACTCTTGTACTTCACTTGCTCTTGGTCTTCATACCAGTCCTCACGTCTCCACGGATTGACATTTATGAGGTGAAGCTCCTCACATTGGTACTTGCCATTGTGCTAGAGCGACACCAAATTTGGCCCTATTGCGGGGGATAGATCTTGGAGGATGAGCGTGTGATGGTAAGACGTAGAGTAGCAATGTTGGAAGGTAAAAAAATCACCATTTTCAGTTCAATTTCTGAGTTTTTCTTCTCCTTCATCATCGTCATCATCACCACCATTTCCTCCCACCTTCATCTTCTCATATTTTCTCCATTTTCGACTGTACATTCACTTCATTTTCACTTGTGGCTGTGAACAAGAAGCATAGATGGAGTTCAGAGCTGAAACGCTGAAGAAATAGACTTGAAATCCTCTCAAAACATCACATACTGAGTGACAATCACACAGTATGAGAGGACCTATGTCTGGTATCTCGGGGTCAATATCGTGGAATAGGTGAGAATTTTTGCATCTACACGCACATAAGATTGACAAGAAGGGCATAAGGTGCATACATCAATAAAAATTTTTAAATTTGGGTGTCAAAAACTCCAAGTATCATGTCCGGTTGAGTTTTGGTATCGCGATACTGGAACTCCCGTGTATCACGATACTTGTGGAGTATCGTGTATCGGAAAGTGTTTGTATCACGATCGCGGTCCTTTGGTGGTATCGTATCACGGTCCACCAGGTATCATATCATGAGCATACCTGGTATCATATCGTCTAGCGAGTGGTATCATATATTTTCGAGAATTCACTCGTATCGTATCGTCCTAACTACTGATATCATATCGTGGACCAATCAAGTATCGTATCGTTAGCTATCCTGGTATCGTATCGTGAGGTTGGTATAGTATCGTGAGGTTGGTATGGTATCGTGCCAATCAGAGGTATCGTATCGTGCACCTTGTGGTATCGTATCGTGATCACTTAGAAGGTATCGTATCGTGAGAAGTGAGGTATCATCTAGCAAGTGGTATTGTATCGTGAGGTGACTTGGTATCATATCATGCCTTAGATCCCCTGGTATCGTATTCGTCTTGCCTATAGTATTGTATCGTGTAGCTCAATGATGAGTAGCACCTCCTTTAATGTCAATCCGGGAAGACATGAGGATGGTATGAAGACCTCGAGCAAGTGAAGGCACAAATGTGTGAGTGAGAAGCACACTAACATGCACACACATACACACACACGCGCACACACGGCAAGAACAAATAGAGTAAGACAATGGAATCACTTCTATTGCAACAAAGTTCTCATACAAGCTCAAAACTACAAGAAGCTAGCCCCCAAAAATGAGCTCTCTAGCTCTATTTATAGTTTTTGACTAGCTTTGGCCCTGTCTAGACCTAGTGTCCGGCCTAGTTAAAAATTAGGTTCCAAGGCTTATTTGAGGGCTCAAACGAGGTCTAAAAAATACGAAAACTGGTAGGCAACTACTTCTAAGGCTCCTCAAGCTCAAGGACTCCTCGGCTTGTACAAAATGGAGCTACAAAAAGGTGAAAATGGTATTTACAGGGGTTTTTAGTGATGAGAATCACTTTTAAATGGTGTAAGGGTTTTGAAAAAAATAAAGGGTTGCCTTAGTGCTAGATCTGCTTGTATGCTCGTACTTGCCTCTTCTCGTATACTGCCAACACTCTCCCCCCCCTAGCGTCTGTCGCCTCTGACAGACCTTTGATTTGCGGTTTGGTCAATATAGTCCTGGAGAATGTCAGCTGCCACATCATGTTCTTTGATTCGCAGCCCTCGGATCAGGTCTCTCTGAAGGGTATCCCAATTGACTGCACCCGGTATGTACAGTTGTGGCGTTGTGTAGAGTTCTGAGTGCATCGTTTGTTCGCATGCAAAGAGGTGTAACAAATGGGTGGGCCTTGGCGCGAACACCTTTGAGTGTGCTTCCCAGAACCCTGTGGTGAACATATCATCGAAAGTTTGCTTATAGCAGGCAGGGAGATATCTGATGTGTGCGTGCCATGCATAAGCAACGCGTATGCTCGAGGTGGTGCTCATATCATATAGCAGGTCATAATTACCGTTAACAAACCCGGGAATCGGAGGCTGAATATGGCATACATTGCGGAAAGTTTTGAGCACAACCTGCATCATATCGAATATCTTGAGCATCATCTGGGCAGCTACATCTGGCATGGGGTGGAGGCGTGGCATCCAATGTCTGATGGTTGCTATCATGTATGATACTGTGGGGGTGCCGATTGGGGGTGCAATGGCGGGGTAATTGGGCCATTCTCTACAGTTTACATTGTTCTGAACCTTGATGGCGAAGGCTTTCCATGATCTTCTTCTTTGTACTGGCCCATAACAAGGGTTATACTTCAAATGCATGGGAGCGTGATCCCATGTTCTAAGCATTTCCGGGTATGTTTCAAGTAATCTTTGCCTCCAAGTAGGTTGGAATATCGCCCCTTTTCTGGCTGCCTCTGGTATATCTTCTGGTTCGAACTGGGTGGCAAAAGTAGGGCACTTGTTGGTGACTCTTTTGATCTCTACGTTGTAGTCGGCCAACAATACAAAATATGGTTTATATTGTAATTCTGAGTTCGTGATGAGTCGTCTAGGAGCAAGGTGCCTGAAATACTCAGATTGAAGTATGGTTTCCTCAATGGCCTTCATTGCTAGCATTTGAGTGGAGACACGTTCCTGATGAGTTTTCCCCATTTCTTCTACTTGTTTCATCCAGGCTGATGGGGGTTCCTCATAGGTATCTTGCCCTTCCTCCGTGATTCGTCCTCCTGGAAGTGGTTGAGGCTCATAGTTCTCTTCAAATGCTTCCTCCACTGGAATAATAACTGCTTCTTCTTCTATGGGTTGCTCAGGTGGGGAAGGAGGTCGTTCATATTGTAACAACTTGATTTTCAACTCTGCAATCTGTTGCCGTAGCTCAAGTACCTCACTGTTCGTTGAAGGTTCAGGTTCTGGCAAAGTAGCGGCATCGACCGTCTCTTTAGGTGTGGGTGGGTGTGTTGTCGGTACTTTGGATCCTTCTAATTCCTTTATCTGATCTGCCAACTGATCATGGGCTTCCAAGAGGGTTGCATAACCTTCTAAAATCTGTTGAATATGCTCTGAGGGGACAGCTTGGAATTTTGCAGGGTCTATAGGTGCTCCCGGGGTGTTTTCCATGGCCGCTTCTAGGTTCTCCTGGTTTTGTTTTTGTAGCCTTCGGTTCTCTTCTTGAGCCGCTGCTAGATGACGACGTAGTAGGGCCATATTGCGTTGAAGTCTAGCATTGCGGCCCATTTGTTCTCTGAGTTGTTCGTCCATAGCTTTGCCTGTCTCTGCATACTTAGCTTCAAGTTGTGTCTTCGATTGTTGGAGGTCAGTCACCTGGTGTTGTAGTGCTGTATTACCTAGTTCCAAGGCATCGACTCATGCCTGGAGTTGAGCCGAGAGATTGCACAGCTCTGTGTTATTTTCTTCTAATAGCTTATACTCTTGCTTAAGCTGAGTGGCCGCTTCAACCATGGTGTCTAGTGCATTACTAAATGATGTGGATGCATGGGTAGAGGTGGAACATGCAAAGGGTCGGGAAATGGGGAAGGGAAAAGTGGATGATGTGCCTATGAGTGAAGTGAGATGTGATGATGGTGGAACAGACGTGGCGGTGGGTGCTCCTGTGGATGGTGAAATATCCATGGGATCGGATGTGATAGTGTGTGAAGTGTGAATTGTGAATACGAGAACGGTAGGTGGTGTGTTAGTGGTGGCAATGAATGTGGGGGAGTGGGGTTGGGGAAGGGACTTTTTATTATAATTCTCAACTTGTTGGAGTATATTTACAAGGTTTGTCCAGAATGATGGTTGGGTGATTTGGGTTGATTCTGAGGGGGTTAACAGGGGTACAGTGGGTAGGGGTTGGGAGGAAGGAACTGTGTGGGTGAATGGAAAAGGTTGGGATAAGGTTTGGCTAGTGGCAAGTGGTTGTCCCAGGGCGGGGAGATAAGAGGGGTGACCTATTATGGTTTGATCGGTGGCAGGATGACCTGTGTGGGGTTCAAAAATTTGGGCAGAAGTGATGGCTGTGGGTAAAGGGAAGGCGGTAGAAAAGGAGGTGTGTACATTGGTTTCACCATGGGTGGATATCGGTTGTTCAGAAAGACTCGTGGAAAAGGGTTCTGAAGGCTGGCTGGGAGGTGATGGCGGAGGTGGTGAATGTGTATTTACATCTGGTTCGTCACTGGGACTAGGGCTAACCATCTGAACATCTTCTGTCATTGAAGTAGGCAATACGGTAGATACCTCCATTTGAATCATCTTTCCCCGCCGTGGCCTTGTATCTATCCTTCTTTGATCATAAGTAGGGTTCGCCTGATAGACCAATGTTCTCATGGCTTCCCCGATGCCACAGGTGTCCGCCAAAAGGTTCAACGATTCTACAAAATGTGGGTCGATTTTCTCCGATTGCAACATGTGGTTTACTAGGGCTCGATTCGCTTCTTCTGACATCTTGTGTCTCCTCTGCACCTGCTTGATTGTCCGGTATAGTCTTTTGAGTTGTGCGGTATAGGCAGGGGCTTCCTCTTCACTATCTTCTGGTTCATTTCTTTGTGCACCTTCCGAAAGGCACATTAGTGTTGCATAGGAAACAGGATGTAATGGTGTTCCCTTCACAATACTAACATGACAATCCCGAAGGTTAGTGGTCAGAGATGAAGTGCTTGTGATAGGTGTGAGTGGTGATTAGAGGTCAGTATCATCCTAGATGCCTACTTTGGTTATGCAGTGGACTCGGAATGCACCTATGTCAGAGTGGATGGATTTACAAAAATTGGGTCAGGGGGTTTGATACATGGTTTAGGTCTCCAAACTTTGATAGGGGATTCGTAGCTCTTAGAGCTAAAGACAGGCAACGGTTTATGAACTAGGTTGTGATGGATTTGGGACCTTTTGGGTACCCATTTCCAGGCATTCCTCGATGTGACTGAGTGTGGGTCAGAGTGGTTTTTAGGTAGAGTTCCTGCGTTGTTAGTCGAGCGGACTTGAGAGTGTTGAATTATGCCAGTAACTAGAGTTGGAGCTATTTGGGCTCGTAAACAGGCCTTGGGCACCCATATGTGTCTAGCATTGGGGCTAGCCTTCCTTGACCGCTTAGGGACCCAAATAGATGTGGTGTGCCTAGGAGGTTTCCTAGGGTACTCCTTCACTTGTGTCCGTGATGGTGTGGCTTGTTTGTTGTCTCCTCAGGAGTCTGCTATTAGAGTGGTGGGTTTTCCATCCTTGCGTATCCAGATCTGCTTCGCTCCACGAGGTGCTCCGTGTTGCACGGGTTGGCGCTCCTGCCTCTTGATCAGCGGCCTCCTTCGTGTCGAGTGATGTTCGGTTTGCCCGTTTAGAATCTTCTTTGGATCAGTTAGGAACTCCTTATTGGCTCCTGTACCTTCAGTAAGATTGACAATCCTCTGCACCATACAAGTTTGGACAAGAACAACATTGTTATCTTCATGTGGATTCCTGGAGGGACCAGGAGTTGGTGCCTGTTCTATTGGTTTGAGTGCTTGATTTTCTAATTCAATCGTGAGACGGCTTTGGCCTACCCAAGCCTGAAGAAGTCCACTTCTTAGGTTGAGGTTGACTGCGTGATCATAGATCCAGTCTTGGCCTAAGACAAGAGGTTCGGTCAGATCCTCGTCTTCACACACCAGCACTTTTGCAGGCATGAGGACCTCTTGTATGTAGAGGGGAAGATCCACCTCTCCCATGCAAGGGGTTTCAACACCTCCTAATCCTATCAGATATGCTTCTAGGGGTTTTACCTCCAATTGCAGCTGCTGGCAATAAGAAAGCCGAACTGCACTTGTGGCTGCTCCTGAATCAATTAAAGCTCTCACGCTTGTTGTGTTGTCTCTTTGTCCTATTTCTAGGGTCACAAAAGGTCGTCGATCCACTATCTTATGGGTACGTTCACCTGAAGCCTCACACATGGCCATGTGATAGCCTGGAGACTCTTGAGTGTCAATCATAGGCTGATCCCTCCCTTGTCTCCTCAACTTCATTCGTCTGATGCGCTCTAAGGCCTCTGCCTGTGCTTCTTCTCGAATTCGTTTTTCCTCCTCTTTACGTTGCTTAGCAGTATTGAGTCGACTTAGCATTTCCTCTGTGAGGGGTTCCTGATACAGCTTGACTCTGCATCCGCTAATATAGTTTGGGAGAACATCACCCTCCAAAGTGGCTAGTTGTACTGCTCCACTCGTGGAGATCCTATTGATGATCATAGGTCCGTAGCCTCTCTTTTCTAGCTTCCTTGCGTGTTGTTTCAATGTGTAGACTAAAACTAGATCTCCTGCTTTCAAGCCCTTATCCTTCACATGGGCATCAAAGTATGCCTTCTGTCTCTTCTTAGCTGCATATATCCCTGCAGCTGCTCTCAGTCTTGTTTCTCCTAATCGTTCAAGGTCAAAAAGTCTAGAGGAGAGTTCATGACCCGTCCATTCGTGCTCTTGTGCTACTTTCAATGTAGGTATTAAGAAGTCCAACGGTAGCACTGCGTTTTGGCCAAATACCATCTGAAAGGGGGTGGCTTGGAGTACCATTTTGTAGGCGACTCGGTATGCCCAAACAGCATGGTGTAGTTGTTTGTCCCAATCAGAGCGTTTATTGTTCACTAATTTTGTCAATACATTGCATAGGATCTTATTGGTGCTTTCGGCTTGCCAATTGGCTTGAGGGTGATAGGGGGCAGACTTCTTATGCACTACCAAGAATTCTTGGAGCAGATTTTCAATAACTTCATTCAAGAAGTGAGTGCCTCTATCACTAACTAGCTCTATAGGTAGCCAGTATCTTGTGAATACATTCTCAAACAAGAATTTAGCAGTTGTCTGAGCGTCGTTCTTCGTTGTGGCTTTTACCTCTACCCACTTGGTTAGATAGTCTGTGGCAACGATGATATACTCAGCATGGGAACCCTTAGCTGGGGGATTGATAGGACCTACAAAGTCTATTCCCCACTTAGAGAATGCACGTCCGCCCATCATAGGCTTCAGTGGCATCTCATCTCTGCGTATAGGATACTGGGTTCGCTGACAAATCTCACACCTCTTCACATAAGTATGTGCATCCATGTGAAGGGTGGGCCACCAAAATCCTGCAAATAGGATTGCTTTGATCACCCTATCTGGACCAAAGTGTCCTCCTGCTACACCCTGGTGAGCAGTTTCCAAGATCTTTAGATATTCATTCTCATGAACACATAGTCTCAGGTAACCATCTTTTCCGCGCTTGTATAGATTATCACCAATGAGTGAGTAATCTAGGGCCTCTTGTTCTAAACTTCTTTGCCTCGTCAGGGTCATATCTTGAGGGAATGTTTTCGTCCTCAGAAACGCCACTAGTGGCTCGCTCCAATCTGGCACTAGAGACACGCGATAAAGGGTGGCATGTTCCACTGGTGGCTTAGTGCGACAAATTGGGCATTCCTTGCACATTCTATGGACTTCTGCTTCCATCGTTGGCCAATACACTCCAAATCTCCTCAATGTTTGCAGGGTTCGTTGTTTTGAGTAGTGTTGCTCTAATGCACCTACATGTGCTAATTGCAACCACTTCGCATGCTCGTCCTCTTCCACACAACAAGCCAAGATCCCTTGATCCGTGTGCTTGTACATACTTCCTGCCATGATGTGATACTTTTGGGCTTTTACTACCTCTCTATCCTGTGTGGCCATTACTGAGTGGTTAGGCCCGTAGGTTAACACTGGCACCAATAGCTTAGCCCACTGCGGTACCACTTCCAAATTAAACAAGTAAGCATCAGGAAGGTCATCTGACACTCCTTGTGGGGCTTCTCCTGATGTGAGCCTTGAGAGATGATCTGCTCTTAGGGAGTTCTGCCTTTTCTCACTACTACCTCAAAGTCATACTCCATTAGTAAGAGAAACCATCTTACTAATCTGCCTGTATTACATGGCTTGTTTACCAGGTACAGTAGAGCTTGGTGATCAGTAAAAAATTTCAACTTTATTTGCAAGCAAATAATGTCTAAATTTCTTAACTGCATATACCATGCCTAAGCCTTCTCTCTCAGTAGTGGTGTAATTTCGTTCAGCTGCATTCAATTGTCTACTGGCATAGGCAATTGGGAGATCCATATTACCTTCACCAGTAGGTTGTGCGAGTACACATCCAATAGCGTAATTGGATGCATCCACATGAACATGGAATGGCTTGTTCCAATCTGGTGTGGTCAAGATTGGTGCTGAACATAATCTTCGTTTAAGCTCCTAGAAGGAATTCTCACATTCATCAGTCCACTCAAAGTTAGTCAGAAGTCCGTACATGGGCTTTGCAATGACAGCATACATGTGAATGAACCGGCGGTAGTAACCACAATGTCCCATGAAAGCCTGTACTTCCTTGACGTTCTTTGGCCTAGGTAGCTCTGCTATGGCTCTCACTTTCTCTTCATCAGTGGATATGCCATTCTTTGACACTATGTGTCCTAGAATCTTGCCTTGCCTGACCATAAAAACACACTTTTCTGGGTTCAGGCAGACTTGATATTCTCTACATTTCTCAAAGATCTGTCTGAGTTCGGGTATATGGGTCTGTCTAATGTTGGAATGAGCGCAAAGATCATCAACATAGACTTCCAAATTCTTCCTCAAGAACTCTTTAAACACGTGACACATTAATCTTTGAAAGGTAGCCGGTGCATTGGTAAGCCCGAATGGCATTACCCTAAAAGCGAATATACCCCACTCTGTGCCAAAAGCCGTTTTATGCTGATCTTCTGGTGCAATGGCTACTTGATTGTAGCCCGAAAACCCATCTAGGAAGCTGTACACTTCCTTGCCTGCTACCCTTTCTAGTAGATGCTCAGTGATAGGAAGCGGATAGCTATCTCTAATAGTGGCTGCATTAACCTTCTTCAAGTTAATGCATACTCGTAATTTGCCGTTCTTCTTGGGCACCACTACAATGGGGGATACCCATTCAGTGTGCTCAATTTCATAGATAAATCCGGCTTCCACCAAGCGGTCTATCTCTTCGTTGATCTTAGCAGCATAGTTATCATTATATGTGTATGGCTTTTGCTTAGAGGGTTTAGCATCTGAGGTCATGGGAATTGTGTGTGAGCATATGTCTGGATCAACACCCTTCAAATCCTTGTAGCTCCAAGCGAATACATCTCTGTATTCTCTTAGCAAGGCTATCAATTCGTGCTCTTCATCTTCCGTCAGGTCATGTCCTATGTAAGTACATCTCTCCTCTCCCTCTTCTAGGGCTACCACTATTTTTTTGGTGGTTTCTTTGTTATCATAGGCCGCTCCTGATTGTGCCTCCCGTTTAGGCATTCTTATCATGACCCTCCTATCGTCTATCTCATATTTTTTAAAGTTTTCAGGGACCTCAAACAAGGATTCTTCTGCCTCCAGAGTGACGTCCTTCTTCTTTCTTTTCTTTCCTCCGCTTTTAAAAGCTACTTGTGTGGCTAACCTCACCTCATTTGTAAGCTCTCCGTGCCTCTGGGGTTGAAATTCTACTTCATAGAAGTATTCTTCATCTGATGCAAAAGGTGGGTCCATGATGATTGACTCTAGATCGGAGTCACTCGCATCCTCAAATGCATCAAGGATAGGTTCGCATTCTTCTAAAACTGCATCTCCCATGATTGGCTCTATTAAAAAGACTGAAATGTCATAGCCATCCTCATCACAATGAGGTGTCCACTGCTCTTCATTGATGGCTACATCCATTGTTGCTAGGATTTCTGCCCAGCCATGGGGTTCAAATTCCTCATCAGGAAAGACTACAGGTGCATAGGCTGGGTCTTGAATTGATCTATGGTTTTCTTTTGCACCTACCTCTCTGGCTTTCTCTCTCTTCTCTTCTTCTACTGCTACCTTACACATCCATAAGTGGGTGTCTTCATGCATCCACGAGGATCCGGATTCTATGGAATGCACAGACTCGGTCTCATCTCTGGCTCTATGGATGGGATTCCATTGAATAGGCGGTACGTCTCTATGAGAGTAATCCTTAAGATTGACTTTGGTTGTAACACCTAGATGTTGCAAATACAAGGAATTGGTTCCCCAATCCTGGACTACTTGCAATTGTCGCATAAATGGCCTTCCCAAAATCATCTCGTAGGCTTGGTTTTTGCTAAAGTCGCATATAGCAAAAGTATGCTCAAACTCAATCCCACATGTAGTGAGAGTTATTCCTTCTAGCAATCCTAAGGGCCTTTCAATATGACCATCAGCCATCTGCAATTTCATTCTTGTTGGTCGGAGTGCTGGCTTGCCCCATCGCTTCCATAGGGAAGTTGTAGCAATTGCAACTCCTGCACCTGAGTCCAAAATTGCCTTGGTGGTGTACTCCTAGTAGGTAATGGGAAGATAGGTGTTCCCTTCTTCACCTTCACACATATCTCCTATCTTATCCAAGGGTATCTCTGGCACTGTCCTATGTGATCCTACCTGGGAATGAGGTTTCACTATCGCTGGTACTTGTTTGGCGACATGTTTCCATAATTCAGGTCTAACCTTGAGTAGCTCTTCTAACTTGAGATTGCACTGCACTTTAGTGTTTTTCACTACCTCTGTGTTCCTAGGTAAGACTGAGTCCTCATTTCGTACCATGACTGTGGGTGCTCGCATACAAGTAGACTTAGCTTCCCATGGGCCTGTGAAGTGGGGTAATTCTTGTAGAGAGTTAGACTCAAAGTCTAGTCTTTCCTGAGAGTGGGTGCTCTCCTGCTCCTCATAAATGGATGGGATGTCTTGTGGGAATTGGTCGCGTGCATCATCCACAAGTTCAAAAGGAGGAGGGACTTCACTCTCTTTAGCCCATTTGTCTTCTTGAATCTCGCGTAGGAATTCTGGTGTGAACCGATTCATAGAAGATGATGTGTCTGGCTCTGTAGAGTTAGGCACGTAGGCTTCCTGGGGAGGTAGGCTCACGTTCTCACTTGCCTTGCCCTTATTTTGAGAGGCGGGTTCCTTTTCTGATTGTGCAGTTAGCCTCTCTATTCTTTCTAGGGAGGGGGGGTTGTCTGGTTCAGTGGAATTGGGCACATAAGCTTTCGGTGGGGGATGGGTCATGTTTTTGCTTGCTTTATCTCTTTCTTTATTTTTTTCTTCCTTGGCAGATCTTGCAATTATGCCCTCTAACTTCTCTAGAAGTCCATCCAAGTGTAATTGCGTCTTGGCTGAGCCCGAGTAATTGAAAAGGCGACTGGCTTCAAACATAGTCTGAGCCAATGCGACCATTTTCGCGCAAAGCTTGGTTCTTTCTATCTCTAGATCAGCTCTAGGGTAGCACTTGTCATGATCCGTTACATTTGGCCCTTCTTGGATTCTGGCCTGATATGCTTTAAGCATCATGTCTATGTCTTCAGGAGTGGGATCGGCTAATACTAATCCTACTCGGGGTGGTGGGTGGGTTACGTGGGGTGTATTAAATGGTGGAGGGATGGAGGGTGATGGGGATGGTAGCGGTGGGAATGTGTGAGAGTGCGGTTGAGATGTGATCTCTATGATTTTTGCTTTGGTTTCTCTCAAGCTTTCTTCAAGTTCGCTCATCTTTTTTGCCCATTGCCTTTTCATTCTTTCACGACTATCCTTCCAGGCTCTAGTCCTCTTTTTGGTTATGCTCTCTGTTTCACTCACCTCGGGGCTCTTTTTCCTGACCAACACCTTGGTTTTGTTGTAATGTCTGGGCTCTTGTGATCACTTGCACAGGTGCAGTGGAAGTCGCACTCCCTGTGGAGTCTACAACTAACCCAACAACATTGATAGGAGTGATTTTAGGCATGTTATTAGGGTTCTTTGGGCAATCTCGTAGGAGATGCTCTTTCCCGCAGTCTTGACAGAAACCCTGAATGGTTACTGGTTGAGGTTGTGTAGGGGCAGGCAATGGACAATCACGTATACGGTGATCTCCCTGACATCTGAAGCATGGTCCTCTAGGAAATGGGAGTCGTACCTGCCTAGGTTGAGGTCTAGAGTTGGGGTTTGTGTACATGACATTAGCATACTCAGGTTCCCCACTACTTTCACTTGGGTCCTCATAATAGTATGACACGTTATGCTCGGGTGACTGCATGTAGTAAGCCTGTGGGCTATCAATATGTGTGGAGTCAAAACTATGGTCACTTGGATCACTGTCTGATAGCAATGGGGTGACTAGGACTATGGCTCTATTCGGATTTTCTTCAACAGATGCATATTTCACTGGGATCACATTGGTTGGAGCAGGGGGTTGCTGCACTAGGACTGGTTGAGGTCTCTGCTGCCCTTGATAAGGTGGCTGATAAGTTTGCTGTGGTCTGTTGTATTGTTGTGGTGGGTACTGATTCTGGTATCTACCCTGTTGTGGATATGGCTGAGGGTAATTTTGCCTAACAGTTTGTTTGTTATATGGGCAGTCTTGTGCAGTGTGGTTGGTGTACCTGCGCTCTATGGTGCAGTACTGGCTACTAGGATTCGCCTGGGGTTGGGCCATAATGGGACATACATTTGCCATATGGTCACCGCCACAAGTATAACACCGCTTAACTGGGGCAAATCTCGGAATTTGTTTGCTATAGACACCTAGTTTTTGAGCTACCTTCTCTGCAAGTTCCTCAATGGATGTGGATTGACCAGATGTGAGGCTACTAGAGCTATCAGAATCCTTATAGATTTTTGATAGCTCTAATTCCTCACCTATATTGTCCTCAATGTCTATGCACATGCGCACGCACTCTTCTATCGTTCTGGGGTTCTTCAGATACACATATGACCTGAGCTTGGTGCTCAACAATCCATCTAAGAACAAGGCCACTTGTTTGGCTGGTGTGGGTAACTCCGGCATCGGGCATCTCTCCAGGTACTGCCTAAATCTTCTTCCAGCTAGTCTGACCGTCTCTTGAGGTGTTTGTTTGAAGCTATGAATTAGTGAGGAAGTGTTGTGCCTGATTCCACTCTTAGAAAACTCAATGATAAATGCCTCTAAGAGCTGGTCTATGTTTCTGAAATGCCTCTCGTTCAGTGGTTGAAACCACGTAAGGGCAGTGTTCCTAAGGGTTAGACCAAAAGCATTATATTGTGTGAATAGGTCCTCTACCTGTTCCGCTTTCAAGACTTGCCGAAATTCTGCCACATGGTCATAAGGGTCTCCAGTGCCATCGAAGTAATTCTTCATGGACTTCACCAGTTGAGTTGGTCGCAGGGTCCTAGTGTGTTCTCTCGGTCTTGGCAAAGGGAAATCGTCATCATTCCTTTGATTCCATGGGGTTCTATGTCCCTCAGGTCCCACTCTATTACTTTTCGTTCCCATTCTTTCTCTTCCCAGGGAGTTGGCAAAACTCACCTCAGGTTTGTCTCTACTTCTATCTCTTTGAGCTCCATGAGCTTGGGAGGTCCCAGCTCCTTGGTGACTGTATGATACATTAGTCCAAGGTTGGGGGAAAACAAATTCACCCTTCCATGTGTAGGCATGTCTGCCATGCTCGGTGACCACGAAGATCCCCTCTGATGTATTGTCTAGGTAGGTGACTTTGCCTGGGCTATCAGGGTCTTTCAACTCATAGATTGTGAGAGCACTTACTTCCTGAGGGTGAGCAGGTTTATATCTCCAAAAGGCCTCATCCATTTCTCAGTTTAAAAGCAAGTCTATGCTTTTATTATCCTGTGGGATCCACTCTGGAGTCATGATTCTGGTCAAGACAGATTTACCACGGGGAGTTCTTGGCTCTCTCTCTAAGTTCCCTTGCTCTATATCACCCATGTCGGTCTCCGCAATCACATTTCCAAACTCATCAGTTCTATCAGGAAGAGTGGTGACTACATATATAGTCCCCTCTTTATCTAGGTATGCTCCATTCTCAAACTTGACTACTGGGTGGTCTAGTCCATGGGGTTGATCGGGGTTCTTAATCTGGACCATCGATCTTCTCAGTCCGTCTTCGTAGATACGAGCACCTAGACGATTCGTCCTGATGTATTCCAATTGAGTCTTGTAAGGTCCCTCTGGCTTTTCTAGATAAGCCACCCCTGAACTACCTACTGGTCTCTCCATGTGATAGGACATCTCAGAGTCACTTGTTTCTGATCTAGGAGTGTATGGGTAATCACTCAACTGCTGGGCCCAAGACCTGGCAATGTGATTGACACTAGCTTCAGAAGATCTGAGGCTTTGTCTGTCTCGGCCTAAGTGTCTGCCTAATCTAAGGTTCATATGCCTGATTTATCTACCCCCTTGGACCCAAGCACACTCTCATTGCAGGTTAATTTGCACCAATCACTTTGTTCTTTTGAGTTGAATATTATGTTTATGGTCTTGTCTGAAATCGCGTCGTCAGGGGTACTTAAGTGAATTTCCGCACTTGATAAGTGATCGACTCCAGTTTACCTTTTGTCCCTTAGAGTTTTCGCACTTAAGACCTACTTAATTCTTGCACTTGGTTGATTAATACTCTTGGACTTGATTCGTGCCTAACGTTGCCCTAATTAATTACCACACCTAAGTCGTACTTAGCCTAGGCTAGGAATTGACAAAGGAGGGTTGAGAGATCTTCCAACCTCAATTAGCTGGTTGACCAGACTGCTACACAAGCCCAGGAAGCCTTCTCCCAAGCTTGGTACTCACCCTTGCTAGCTTGCTTTGGATTGCCTTGAGTGCACACAATGTTCCTGCAAAAGCTCACCAGTCATTATAGCTCTATTACCACAAGTATTTGAAAGACACACATCAATATTTTCAGTCCCCCCTGGAGTAACTCACTGTACCCCCTCAATCTTAGGACCACCTAGTCTCACCTAAAGGCCAACTTGAAAATACATGTTCAGTCGAGGTCCACGTAGGATTTTCAACAAGCCTCCCAACGAGACCAAAATCTCATCAATCGGAGTTCGTATGGTGAAGTTATGACCCTTCAGGAACTTAGGGGTCCAAACAGGCTCTCAGGGTTCAGGAAATTCCTCCCTGGTTTCTAGATCTTTTGCCCACTCCTAAGGCTCTCATATCCTCCCAATGTGTCCAAGATTAAGCCCAAGGATACCTTAATTTAGTCAATTAAATTACTCTAAATTTTCATGCATTAAGCCCATGTATCGCGATAGGTCGGGTCGAAGTGTCGCGATAGCTCCCAAGTGTCGCGATAGCTCGTGAGTGTCGCGATAGCTCGTGAGGTGTCGCGATACTCCCAAGTGTCGCGATAGGTCGTGAGGTGTCGTGATAGGTCGTGAGGTGTCGCGATAGGTCGTGAGGTGTCGCGATAGGTCGTGAGGTGTCGCGATAGGTCGTGAGGTGTCGCGATACTCCCAAGTGTCGCGATAGCTCGTGAGGTGTCGCGATAGGTTGTGAGGTGTCGCGATACTCCCAAGTGTCGCGATAGCTCATGAGGTGTCGCGATAGGTCGTGAAGTGTCGCGATACTCCCAAGTGTCATGATAGCTCGTGAGGTGTCGCGATAGGTCGTGAAGTGTCGCGATACTCCCAGGTGTCGCGATAGCTCGTGAGGTGTCGCGATAGGTCGTGAGTGTCGCGATACCTCGAGGTGTCTCGATAGCTCGGGATATGGTGAATTTTTCTGTTCTGTCTAGTAATCCTGGGAGCTCTAGGCCTGCGCAGTGTCGTGGTGCACTCAGAAACGTGATTAGTCGAAGTTTTCGGAGTGTCGCGATAGCTCGAGCTCGACACCTCGGGGACTCTGCAGACAGATTCCGTACCTGCTGAGCTTGCTGGAGATGATGATGGAGCTGCAACCTGCAAGAAACATGCAAAAACACACAAAACAAGAACACACACGCTCGCTCTCTCTCAAACTCGCACACAACAAATGAGGGGAATGACAAGGAAGAGGGAATATGTAGTGGAGAAGGAGGTGGAGGTGGAGATGGAGAAGGAGGTGAAGATGGAGATGGAGATGGAGAAAAATCAGAAATTTACCGACTACTTACCATTCCAACGCGTCCTCTCTACGTCTTACCATCACACGCTCGTCCTCAAAGCTCGAATCCCCGGCAACGGTGCCAAAATTTGGTGTAGCTCAGTGATGAGTAGCACCTCCTTTAATGTCAATCCGGGAAGACATGAGGATGGTATGAAGACCTCGAGCAAGTGAAGGCACAGATGTGTGAGTGAGAAGCACACTAACATGCACACACATACACACACACACGCACACACGGCAAGAACAAAGAGAGTAAGACAATGGAATCACTTCTATTGCAACAAAGTTCTCATACAAGCTCAAAACTACAAGAAGCTAGCCCCCAAAAATGAGCTCTCTAGCTCTATTTATAGTTTTTGACTAGCTTTGGCCCTGTCCAGACCTAGTGTCCGGCCTAGTTAAAAATTAGGTTCCAGGGCTTATTTGAGGGCTCAAACGAGGTCTAAAAAATACGAAAATCGGTAGGCAACTACTTCTAAGGCTCCTCAAGCTCAAGGACTCCTCGGCTTGTACAAAATGAAGCTACAAAAAGGTGAAAATTGTATTTACAGGGGTTTTTAGTTATGAGAATCACTTTTAAATGGTGTAAGGGTTTTGAAAAAAATAAAGGGTTGCCTTAGTGCTAGATCTGCTTGTATGCTCGTACTTGCCTCTTCTCGTATACTGCCAACATATCGCAAGATAGGTCGATATCGTATCGTGAACCAAGAGGTATCATATCGTGACCACTTCCAGTACCGTATCGTTTGGATAGCAGTATCGTATCGTGGAAGTTGGTATCACCTTGGTGGTCTTCTATCGTCTTAGCTGGTATCGTCCGTAGTAGTATCGGGTATCATGGAAAAAAGAGGTATCGTATTACCTATTCTGAGATACTCCCACAGAGATCTTGTTTCCCTGTTTTAACCCCCAGAACCCTAAACTGGCATAACTTTCTCATACGAAATCCATTTGTTGTGGTTTGGGGTTCGTTGGAAAGCTCATTTCGAGTACTACAAAAACGGCCACTGGCTACGATGAAACTAATACGTGGATTGTTATAAATAGTATTTTGAAGTTGACCCTTAGGTGGGACTAGGAAGCAAGGGGTTCCAACGGATTTTGACCAATACAAAGGAAAATTTTGGACTTGTAAACAAGGCTAATGAACCTGAGATAAATAGACACCTAGGAAAAGATAGATAAAGTATCAAATCATATGAGGCTAGTGTCAACCATACAACCAAGTCGTTGGCTCACAACTCAGTGGTTATCACTACGTGCTGAGTTCACAAACGAGTGAGTCAGAAATGTCTTTTAATATGGAGAGACTCATGGCTTCGGAAGACATGCATAGTTCAGTACCTAGGGAAGGTTTTATGTCTATAATGGAAGGGGAATATCGGATGTCTCTTCAATACATATCCACTAACTTGCAAGGAATACCCATCTACCTCGACGGTCTACATAGGTGAGTAGCAAGAATGATAAATGCTATAGAATTAGCAATAGCTCCAAAACCAGCTGTCAAGTATGAAGGTGGAGTTTACATGGACAAGATGGGCCAAGTCTATGTAGTAACCAAAAACCCTGATCAAATTAACGATAGAGGAGAGTTAGAGGGACAGGAAGTTTCTGGGAGAACCGACAATGGAAATACGGTGACTACCCCTAGGGGAAAGTCAGTAATGACTCAAGTATTGCGAGGGGACAGGATACCCCAAGATGACTATTTGATGGATGTGTACTTGGTACATGGATCAGAGCTACTCCTACAAACCGATTCACTGACACATGGAGAAGGCATCAGCCCAACAACTATATACGAGTTAAGGGATTCGCAAAGTCCATCTAGAATTACATACGTAGACCAAAATCAAAGGAGATATTGGCCTGTAGGTAAAGTGGATAGGTCTAGATTAAAGTACATGGGTTTGGCTATATTCCCTCCCCAAGATCAAGCAACTACCTCACAAAACCCATTCTAGACACAACAAAGAATGGAAAATGCGATGTTAGGACAAACAAGCCAAGGTAGTATACCCAACAGACCACAGATACAATTCACCATGCCAGGAATTAACTCCCATTTTAACTCGTTTAAATTTGCTACAACGTCTTAAAATTGAGGTAGTGAATCAAATTGTCTTTAAGATTCAGTTAAGAACGTACTTTCAATTTTAACTCGTTTAAATTTGCTAATTAAGATTCAGTTAAGAATTGTCTTTAAGATTCAGTTAATTATTTTAACTCGTTGAAATTTGCTACAAGATCTTAGAGTTGAGGTAATGAATCAAATTGTCTTTAAATTTAAGATTCAGTTAAGAATGTACTTTCAACTCTAAGAATGGTATTGACGATCAAGAGATAGCACATAGTCTCTCTCTAATCTTTCTTTTTCTGGATGCTTCTCTCTCTCTCCTCTCTTCTCTCTCTGTTCTTGCAACATGCGCCCACAAAAGATTAGCTTGTAGGTGTTGTTTAAGGTAGTTTAGAGCATTGTAAGGTCAAGTTAGGAGATCAAAGGTTTCTCTCTTCCTCTCCCTTCTTGGTTTTATCTTCCTCTTCTTTTCAAAATGCTATGCATGCATCGCTAGCATGCGAAGGGGAGTCTCAAATATTTGAAGAACTTAGAAAAAGGAACCTAAAAACTTTGATGCTGTACCAAAATTATGTTCTAGGGAAGGGGTTAAACACACAATCTCACCTTTGAGAAAACCTTTGAGAAAACATCAAATGCTCTTTTTTTGAATCGCTATACGTGTTGAGTTATGCTATAAATGCAAAGATAAAAAGTAGATGAAAAGAAGAACTTGCACATAGCTTGTAAAAGGATAAACCACCTCACATAAGAGAGTTTCCAGAAAGGATGTACATTTTCGAAGAAAATCCCTTTTAGAACCACCAAAATGAGAGACAAAAATTTGCCACAAGAGTGTTGATGAATAGTCCAAATAAGACGAATGGATTTGGATCTCCATGAAAATGGCCGCCAAAGAAGAAAAATTACCACACATTTCCAATATAAGGGTGAGATGATGGGAAAGTGGGGATATAAGATGGAAAAAATAGCATTAAATAATTTCACAAGAACCACAATGGTAATCAAAGGGTGCCTCCTTGACAAAGAAGAACCATCACCACCGAAAAAATTTACTTTCTCAGCACTACCTCCACCATGCACTTTAAAGAAGAACCACAGACACCACCAACCAGGCACTCTCTAATACCATGTAGAGGATGCACATGAAAAAGCAAAAGGAAATGTACTCACAAATGAAAGAGTGAAAAGAGTGAGTGTACCATGTTGGAAAACTCCAGATTAGATTGATCTTGCAAACAACATGAGAATGAAATTTGAATCTTCTATTCAAGTGTACAATGGGAATAAGGCCTCATTACATAAATTTGAGAAGAGGATGCTCACAAAGCTTCATATGTAGGATAGATGTCCTAAAACGAAAATGCATAGGCATAAGAAATTTCATGACAAGGGTTCCAAAATACAACTAGAGTACTTCAAACTGGAAATCAAATCATATAAGGATTAAAATAGACATAAACATGAAATGACATGCAAGATGTAGCTTTTTTACTTCAACAAGAAGATCCCCAACTCTGAACTTTTCAATGTCTTCTATGTATGCTATTGTGAAGTTCAAATAAATTAGATGGTCCAACGGAAAGTCCATTGTGTAGGAGTCATCACTTTTCTTCATGATTTATATGATGATGAGAGAGGAGGTTTGAGCGACCAACACTTCCTTATAGAGCTCTTTGGTATGAAGGTTACAAAGGTGATACTACTCGCATTTGGCATGCTTCTATTGTTCCTAAGAAAGATGCATGTCCTATTGAAGAGTGCCTTATCAAGCCCCATCTTTCAAAAGAGGTTTGCACTGGATCCTTCTCTGCCATAATTTTAACTTCTGGTTTTGGTGAATGAATAGTCATCGGGACTCTCCTCTCTTCGGGCATGGAATAGCAACAACCTACCAACAGGAGATACAAAACCTCTAAGAATTAGGATTTGGAGGTTTTCTTTCAACATGCAAGAATTTATAGTCTCCCCCTCCCAAATTTGAAACTTCAGCAACTATGATGATGTGATAAGGATAAGCTTTTGGTGGTATTATTATATGACTCATATGCACCTAAGGGACTTGAAAAGAAAGCCTAATTACCATTTGGTCAGGGAAAAGGAGGGGAAGATAATCTAATGCCTCACAAATGATATTTTTTTTATTTAACTAAAAAATTATTCAGTCATAGTATTTTTTTCTATTCAATATATTTGACCAAGAAAACAAAAACAAGCGCCCAATCTTAGAACATATAACCCCATTCTAACATCTCCTAAGCCTTGCCAATTTTGATTCTCAAGAAGATGATTTTATGGTTCATTTTGATGCCATATTCACTCTCTTCCAACATAACAACAATGGATTAAGGGCTAGAGAGCTCATTTTAGGGGTTAGCTTGTTGTAGATTTGAGCTTTTGTAAGAGAACTCCTTTGCAATCGAAGATGTTCCATTTTTCCACTCTTTGCTCTTACCTTGTGCATGTGTGTGTGTATGTGTGTGCATGCTTGTATGCTTTCACTCACACACTTGTGTACTTCACTTGCTCTTGGTCTTCATACCAGTCCTCACGTCTCCACGGATTGACATTTATGAGGTGAAGCTCCTCACATTGGTACTTGCCATTGTGCTAGAGTGACACCAAATTTGGCCCCGTTGCTCGGGAGAGATCTTGGACGACGAGCGTGTGACGGTAAGACGTAGAGTAGCGATATTGGAAGGTAAAAAAATCACCATTTTTAGTTCAGTTTCTGAGTTTTTCTTCTCCTTCATCATCATCATCATCACCACCATTTCCTCCCACCTTAGTTTTCTCATATTCTCTCCATTTTTGACTGTACATTCACTTCATTTTCACTTGTGGCTCTGAGAAAGAAGCATAGAGGGAGTTCAGAGCTGAAACGTTGAAGAAATAGACTTGAAATCCTCTCAAAACATCACAAACTGCGTGATAATCACACGGCATGAGAGGGCCTACGTCTGGTATCACGGGGGTAATATCATGGAATAGGTGAGAATTTTTGCATCTACAGACACATAAGATTGACAAGAACGGCATAAGGTGCATATATCCACAAAAATGTTTGAATTTGGGTGTCAAAAACTCCAAGTATCGTGTCTGGTTGAGTTTTAGTATCGTGATACCAAAACTCCCATGTATTGTGATACTTGTCGAGTATCGTGTATCGGCAAGTGTTGGTATCACGATCGCGGTCCTTCGGTGGTATCGTATTGCAGTCCACCAGGTATCATATCGTGAGCATACCCGGTATCGTATCGTCTAGCGAGTGGTATCGTATCGTCCCAAGAATTCACTCGTATTGTATCGTCCTAACTACCGGTATCGTATCGTGAGCCAATCAAGTAGCATATCGTTCGCTATCCTGGTATCGTATCGTGAAGTTGGTATCGTATCGTGCCAATCAGAGGTATCGTATCATGCACCTTATGGTATTGTATCGTGATCACTTAGAAGGTATCCTATCATGGGAAGTGAGGTATCATCTAGCGGGTGGTATTGTATCATGAGGTAACTTGGGATCGTATCCTGCCTTAGATCCCCTGGTATCGTATCGTCTTGCCAACAGTATTGTATCACGAGATAGGTAGGTATCATATCGTGAACCAAGAGGTATCGTATCGTGACCACGTCCAGTACCGTATTGTTTGGATAGCAGTATCGTATCGTAGAAGTTGGTATCACCTTGGTGGTATCATATCGTCTTAGGTGGTATCGTCCGTAGTAGTATCGAGTATCATGGAAAAAAGAGGTATCTGATGCCTGTTCAAAGATACTCCCAGAGAGAAGATCTTGTTTCCGTGTTTTAACCCCCAGAACCCTGAACTGGCATAACTTTCTCATACAAAATCCGTTTCTTGTGGTTTTGGGTTCCTTGGAAAGCTCGTTTTGAGTACTACAAAGACATCCACTGGTTACGGTGAAACTAGTATGTGGATTATTAGATATAGTATTTTGAAGTTGACCCTTAGGTGGGACTAGGAAGCAAGGGGTTCCAAAGGATTTTTAGCAATACAAAGGAAAATTTTGGACTTGTAAACAAGGCTTATGAACCTGAGATAAATAGACACCTAGGAAAAGATAGATAAAGTATCAAATCATCTGAGGCTAGTGTCAACCATACAACCAAGTCGTGGGCTCACAACTCAGTGGTTATCACTACGTGTTGAGTTCACAGACGTATGAGTCAGAAATGTCTTTTAACATGGAGAGACTCATGGCTTGGGAAGACATGCATAGTTCAGTACCTAGGGAAGGTTTATGTCTATAGTGCAAGGGGAATATCAGATGTCTCTTCAATACATATCCACTAACTTGCAAGGAATACCCATCTACCTCGACGGTCTACATAGGTCACTAGGAACCCTGATGAGATTAACGATAGAGGAGAGTTAGAGGGACAAGAAGTTTCTGGGAGAACTGACAATGGAAATACGGTGACTACACCTAGGGGAAAGTCAGTAATGAATCAAGTATTGCGAGGGGACATGATACCCCAAGATGACTATATTCTGATGGATGTGTACTTGGTACATGGATCAGACCTACTCCTACAAACTGATTCACTGACACAAGGAGAAGGCATCAGCCCAACAACTATATACGAGTTAAGGGATCCGGAAAATCCATCTAGAATTACATACCTAGACCAAAATCGAAGGAGATATTGGCCTGTAGATAAAGTGGATACGTCTAGATTAAAGTACATGGGTCTGCCTATATTCCCTCCCCAAGATCAGGCAACTACTACCCAATAGACCACAGGTACAATTCACCATGCTAGGAATTAACTCCCATTTTAACTCATTTAAATTTGCTACAAGATCTTAGAATTGAGGTAATGAATCAAATTGTCCTTAAGATGCAGTTAAGAATGTACTTTCAATTTTAACTCGTTTAAATTTGCTAATTAAGATTCAGTTAGGAATTGTCTTTAGGATTCAGTTAATTATTTTAACTCGTTTAAATTTGCTACAAGAACTTAGACTTGAGGTAATGAATCAAGTTGTCTTTAAGATTCAGTTAAGAATGTACTTTCAACCCTAAGAATGGTATTGACGATGAAGAGATAGCATATATTCTCTCTCTAATCTTTCTCTTTTTGGTTCCTTCTCTCTCTCTTCTCTCTTGCAACATGCGCCCACAAAAGATTAGCTTGTAGGTGTTGTTTAAGGTAGTTTAGAGCATTGTAAGGTCAAGTTAGGAGATCAAAGGTTTCTCTCTTCCTCTCCCTTCTTGGTTTTATCTTCCTCTTCTTTTCAAAATGCTACGCATGCATCGCTAGCATGTGAAGGGGAGTCTCAAATATTTGACGAACTTAGAAAAAAGAACCTAAAAACTTTGATGCTGTACCAAAATTATGTACTAGGGAAGGGGTTATCTCACCTTTGAGAAAACCATTTTCAAATGCTCTTTTTTTGGATCGCTATACATGTTGAGTTATGCTATAAATGCAAAGACAAAAAGTAGATGAAAAGAAGAACTTGCACGTAGCTTGTAAAAGGATAAACCACCTCACATAAGAGAGTAGTTTCCAGAAATGATAAAACGAAAATGCATAGGCAAAAGAAATTTCATGAAAAGGGTTCCAAAATACAACTAGAGTACTTCAAACTCGAAATCAAATCATATAAGGATTAAAATAGACATAAACATGAAATGGCATGCAAGGTGTAGCTTTTTTACTTCAACAACAAGATCCCCAACTGTGAACTTTTCGTGCTCCAAAGTCCACACTCTACACTTTTCAATGTCTTGTATGTATGCTATTGTGAAGTTCAAATAAATTAGATGGTCCAAAGGAAAGTCCATTGTGTAGGAGTCATCACTTTTCTTCATGATTTATATGATAAGAGAGGAGGTTTGAGCCACCAACACTTCCTTATAGAGCTCTTTGGTATGAAGGTTACAAAGGTGATACTACTCGCATTTGGCATGCTTCTATTGTTCCTAAGAAAGATGCATGTCCTATTGAAGAGTGCCATATCAAGCCCCATCTTTCAAAAGAGGTTTGCATTGGATCCTTCTCTCCCATAATTTTGACTTCTGGTTCCGGTGAATGAATAGTCATCATGACTCTCCTCTCTTCAGGCGTGCAATAGCAACAACCTACCAACAAGAGATACAGAACCTCTAAGAATTACGATTTGGAGGTTTTCTTTCAACATGCAAGAATTTATAGTCTCCCCCTCCCAAATTTGAAACTTGAGAAACTATGATGATGTGATAAGGATAAGCTTTTGGTGGTATTATTACATGACTCATATGCACCTAAGGGACTTGAAAAAAAAGCCTAATTACCATTTGGTCGGGGAAAAGGAGGGAAAGATAATCTAATGCCTCACAAACGATATTTTTCTAATTTAGCTAAAAAATTATTCAATCATAGTATTTTTTTCTATTCAATATATTTGACCAAGAAAAGAAAAAGAAGCGCCCAATCTTAGAACATATAACCCCATTCTAACATCTCCTAAGCCTTGCCAATTTTGATTCTCAAGAAGATGATTTTATGGTTCATTTCGATGCCATATTCACTCTCTTCCACCATAACAACAATGGATTAAGGGCTCGAGAGCTCATTTTAGGGGTTAGCTTGTTGTAGATTTGAGCTTTTATAAGAGAACTCCTTTGTAATCGAAGATCTTCCATTTTTCCACTCTTTGCTCTTACCTTGTGCACGTGTGTGTATGTGTATGCATGCTTGTGTGCTTTCACTCTTGTACTTCACTTGCTCTTGGTCTTCATACCAGTCCTCACGTCTCCACGGATTGACATTTATGAGGTGAAGCTCCTCACATTGGTACTTGCCATTGTGCTAGAGTGACACCAAATTTGGCCCTGTTGCGGGGGAGAGATCTTGGAGGACGAGCGTGTGACGGTAAGACGTAGAGTAGCGATGTTGGAAGGTAAAAAAATCACCATTTTCAGTTCAGTTTCTAAGTTTTTCTTCTCCTTCATCATCATCATCATCACCATCATTTCCTCCCACCTTCATCTTCTCATATTTTCTCCATTTTTGACTGTACATTCACTTCATTTTCACTTGTGGCTCTGAACAAGAAGCATAGGCGGAGTTTAGAGCTGAAACGCTAAAGAAATAGACTTGAAATCTTCTCAAAACATCACAAACTGAGTGACAATCACACGGTATGAGAGGACCTACGTCTAGTATCAGGGGGGCAATATCGTGGAATAGGTGAAAATTTTCGCATCTGTAACAGACACATAAGATTGACAAGAAGGGCATAAGGTGCATACATCCACAAAAATTTTTGAATTTGGGTGTCAAAAACTCCAAGTATCGTGTATGGTTGAGTTTTGGTATCGTGATACCAGAACTCCCGTGTATCGCGATACTTGTCGAGTATCGTGTATCGGCAAGTGTTTGTATCACGATCGCGGTCCTTCGGTGGTGTCGTATCGCGGTCCACCAAGTATCATATCATGAGCATACGTAGTATCATATCGTCTAGCGAGTGGTATCATATCATCCCAAGAATTCACTTGTATCGTATCGTCCTAACTACTCATATCATATTGTGAGCCAATCAAGTATCATATCGTTAGCTATCCTGGTATCGTATCGTGAGGTTGGCATGGTATCGTGCCAATCAGAGGTATCGTATCGTGCACCTTGTGGTATCTTATCGTGATCACTTAGAAGGTATCGTATCGTGAGAAGTGAGGTATCATCTAGCGAGTGGTATTGTATCGTGAGGTGACTTGGTATCGTATCGTGCCTTAGATCCCCTGGTATCGTATTCATCTTGCCAATAGTATTGTATCGGGAGATAGGTCGGTATCGTATCGTGAACCAAGGGGTATTGTATCGTGACCACTTCCAGTACCGTATCATCTGGATAGCAGTATCGTATCGTGGAAGTTGGTATCACCTTGGTGGTATCCTATCGTCTTAGGTGGTATCGTCCGTAGTAGTATCGGGTATCATGGAAAAAAGAGGTATCGTATTGCCTATTCTGAGATACTCCCAGAGAGATCTTGTTTCCCTATTTTAACCCCCAGAACCCTGAACTGGCGTAACTTTCTCATACGAAATCCATTTGTTATGGTTTTGGGTTCATTGGAAAGCTGGTTTCGAGTACTACAAAAACATCCACTGGCTACAATGAAACTAATACGTGGATTATTAGATACAGTATTTTGAAGTTGACCCTTAGGTGGGACTAGGAAGCAAGGGGTTCCAAAGGACTTTGAGCAATACAAAGGAAAATTTTGGACTTGTAAACAAGGCTAATGAACCTGAGATAAATAGACACCTAGGAAAAGATAGATAAAGTATCAAATCATCTGAGGCTAGTGTCAACCATACAACCAAGTCGTGGGCTCACAACTCAGTGGTTATCACTACGTGCTCAATTCACAGACGAGTGAGTCAGAAATGTCTTTTAACATGGAGAGACTCATGGCTTCGGAGACATGCATAGTTCAGTACCTAGGGAAGGTTTTATGTCTATAGTGGAAGGGGAATATCGGATGTCTCTTCAATACATATCCACTAACTTGCAAGGAATACCCATCTACCTCGACGGTCTACATAGGTGAGTAGCAAGAATGATAAATGATACAGAATTAGCAATAGCTCCAAGACCAGCTGTCAAGTAGGAAGGTGGAGTTTACATGGACAAGATGGGCCAGGTCTATGTAGTAACCAAAAACCCTGATCAGATTAACGATAGAGGAGAGTTAGAGGGACAGGAAGTTTTTGGGAGAACCGACAATGGAAATACGATGACTACCCCTAGGGGAAAGTCAGTAATGACTCAAGTATTGCGAGGGGACAGGATACCCCAAGATGACTATCTGATGGATGTGTACTTGGTACATGGATCAGACCTACTCCTACAAACTGATTCACTGACACATGGAGAAGGCATCAACCCAACAACTATATACGAGTTAAGGGATTCGCAAAATCCATCTAGAATTACATACCTAGACCAAAATCAAAGGAGATATTGGCCTGTAGGTAAAGTGGATAGGTCTAGATTAAAGTACATGGGTTTGGCTATATTCCCTCCCCAAGATCAGGCAACTACCTTTTGTTCTTTTCTTATTCTCTTGTTTAGAAAGCCCATGAACCTTTTCCAGAAATGAGCTAAGAAAAAGATGAAAGTAGGATCTCCTAAAGCAGGTAGGAGTTACCGCTCAAGGTAACCATCAGTAGCATAGTATTGCATGGTACATGGAAAACTCTAAATACAAAAGATCGCTCAATAAATAATTTCTTGTTATGGAAAGAGGGCTTATGAGGAAAAACATGAGTATGAGATGTTGATACATGGGCTTAACTTTTAGAGTAAATACAAAAAGATGTTAGTCGTATCACCGTATATGTGAGTTCTAAGAAGCAAGTTACATCTTAAAATAGAATAAGATCTAATTCATATCACATAGTTGTTTTTTTTAATATAAGGCAACTTGAGAAGGTTAAGATCATAGTGAAACCATGAGGCATAAAACTTTTTGCTTGTCTCCTTGATGCCTATTGTTGACACTCAAGGTCAAGCATAAGCATGGAAGGGCATCAAGGAAGTGGACACACAAGAAAAAGGAGCATGTAGGGAGCTCCAATAAGCACATGTCAAATTTCAAGAAGACATCCCTATAAAAATAGTGATTTTCATCACTAAAAACCATTGTAAATACCATTTTTCATTTTTGCAACTCCATTTTGTTCAAGTTGAGGAGTCATTGAGCTTGAGGAGTATTAAAAGTATCATCCTACCAATTTTCATAATTTTTAGACTCTGTTTGAGCCCCGAATAAGCCCTGGAACCTAATTTTTAACTAGGTCAGACACTAGGTCTGGACATGGCCAAAACTACTCAAAAAACTATAAAAAGGGCTCGAGACCTCATTTTAGGGGTTAGCTTGTTGTAGATTTGAGCTATTTTAAGAGAACTCCTTTGTAATCGAAGATCTTCCATTGTTCCACACTTTGCTCTTACCTTGTGCACGTGTGTGTGTATGTGTGTGCATGCTTGTGTGCTTTCACTCACACACTTGTGTACTTCACTTGATCTTGGTCTTCATATTTGTCCTCATGTCTCCACGGATTGACAATTATGAGGTGAAGCTCCTCACATTGGTACTTAATTGTGCTAGAGTGACACCAAATCTGGCACTGTTGCCAGGCATAGATTTTGGAGGATGAGCGTGTGATAGTAAGACGTAGAGTAGCGACATTGGAAGGTTAAAAAATCACCATTTTTCAGTTCAGTTTCTGAGTTTTTCTTCTCCTTCATCATCATCATCATCATCATCACCACCATTTCCTCACACCTTCATCTTCTCATACTTTCTCCATTTTCGACTGTACAATCACTTCATTTTCACTTGTGGCTATGAACAAGAAGCATAGATGGAGTTCAGAGCTGAAATGCTGAAGAAATAGACTTGAAATCCTCTCAAAACATCACAAATTGAGTGACAATCACACGGTGTGAGAGAACCTGCGTCTGGTATCGCCGGGGCAATATCGTGGAATAGGTGAGAATTTTTGCATCTACAAACACATAAGATTGACAAAAAGGGCATACGGTGCATATATCCACAAAAGTTTTTGAATTTGGGTGTCAAAAACTCCAAGTATCCTGTCTGGTTGAGTTTTGGTATCGTGATACCAGAACTCCTGTGTATCGCGATACTTGTCGAGTATCGTGTATCGGCAAGTGTTGGTATTGCGATCGCGGTCCTTCGGTGGTATCGTATCGCGGTCCACCAGGTATCATATCATGAGAATACCCGGTATCGTATCGTCTAGCGAGTGGTATCATATCGTCCTGAGAATTCACTCATATCGTATCATCCTAACTACCCGTATCATATCGTGAGCCAATCAAGTACCGTATCGTCAGCTATCTTGGTATCTTATCATGAGGTTGGTATCGTATCATGCCAATCAAAGGTATCGTATTGTGCACCTTGTGGTATCATATCGTGATCACTTAGAAGGTATCGTATCGTGAGAAGTGAGGTATCATCTAGTGAGTTGTATTGTATCGTCAGGTGACTTGGTATCATATCGTGCCTTAGATCCCCTGGTATCGTATCGTCTTGCCAATAGTATCTTATCGCGAGATAGGTCGGTATCATATCGTGAACTAAGAGGTATCGTATCGTGACCACTTACAATACTGTATCGTCTGGATAGTAGTACTGTATCATAGAAGTTGGTATCGCCTTGGTGGTATCGTATCATCTTAGATGGTATCATCCATAGTAGTATCGGGTATCGTGGAAAAAAGAGGTATCGTATCGCTTGTTCTAATGTACTCTTGGAGAGATCCTGTTTCCCTGTTTTAGCCCCCAGAACCCTGAACTGGCATAACTTTCTCATATGAAATCCGTTTGTCATGGTTTTGGGCTCGTTGGAAAGTTCAAAAGGGGTTGACCCTTAGGTGGGACTAGGAAGCAAGGGGTTCCAAAGGATTTTGAGCAATACAAAGATATCAAATCATCTGAGGCATGTCAACCATACAACCAAGTCGTGGGCTTGCAACTCAGTGGTTATCACTACGTGCTCATTTCATAGACGAGTGAGTTAGAAATGTCTTTTAACATGGAGAGACTCATGGCTTCGGAAGACATGCATAGTTCAGTACCTAGGGAAGGTTTTATGTCTATAGTGGAAGGGAAATATTAGATGTCTCTTCAATACATATCCACAAACTTGCAAGGAATACCCATCTACCTCGACAATCTACATAGGTCAATAGTAAGAATGATAAATGCTACAGAATTAGCAATAGCTCCAAGACCAGCTGTCAAGTAGGAAGGTGGAGTTTACATGGAGTTGACCCTTAGGTGGGACTAGGAAGCAAGGGGTTCCAAAGGGTTAGCTTGTTGTAGATTTGAGCTTTTTTAAGAGAACTCCTTTGTAATCAAAGATCTTCCATTGTTCCACTCTTTGCTCTTACCTTGTGCGTGTGTGTGTGCATGCTTGTGTGCTTTCACTCACGCACTTGTGTACTTCACTTGATCTTGGTCTTCATACCAGTCCTCACATCTCCACGGATTGACATTCATGAGGTGAAGCTCCTCACGTTGGTACTTGCCATTGTGCTAGAGTGACACCAAATTTGGCACCGTTGCCAGGCAGAGATCTTGGAGGACGATCGTGTGACAATAAGACGTAGAGTAGCGACATTGGAAGGTTAAAAAATCACCATTTTCAGTTCAGTTTCTGAGTTTTTCTTCTCCTTCATCATCATCATCATCATCACCACCATTTCCTCACACCTTCATCTTCTCATATTATCTGCATTTTTGACTGTACATTCACTTCATTTCACTTGTGGCTGTGAACAAGAAGCATAGAGTGAGTTTAGAGCTGAAACACTGAAGAAATAGACTTGAAATCCTCTCAAAACATCACAAACTGAGTGACAATCACACGGTATGAGAGGACCTACGTCTAGCATCGCGGGGGCAATATCATGGAATAGGTGAGAATTTTTGCATCTACATAACACATAAGATTGACAAGAAGGGCATAAGGTGCATATTTCCACAAAAATTTTTGAATTTGGGTGTCAAAAACTCCAAGTATCGTATCCGGTTGAGTTTTGGTATCGCGATACCAGAACTCCCGTGTATCGCGATACTTGTCGAGTATCGTGTATCGGCAAGTGTTGGTATCGCAATCACAGTCCTTCAGTGGTATCGTATCGTGGTCCACCAGGTATCATATCATGAGCATACCCGGTATCGTATCGTCTAGCGAGTGGTATCGTATCATCCCGAGAATTCACTCGTATCGTATCGTCCTAACTACCAGTATCATATTGTGAGCCAATCAAGTATTGTATCGTTAGCTATCCTGGTATCGTATCGTGAGGTTGGTATCGTATCGTGCCAATCAGAGGTATCATATCGTGCACCTTGTGGTATCGTATCATGATCACTTAGAAGGTATCGTATCGTGAGAAGTGAGGTATCATCTAGCGAGTGGTATTGTATCATGATTTGACTTGGTATCATATCGTGGCTTAGATCCCCTAGTATCGTATTGCTTGCCAGTAGTATCGTATCACGAGATAGGTCGGTATTGTATCGTGAACTAAGAGCTATCGTATCGTGACCACGTACAGTACCGTATCGTCTCGATAGTAGTATCGTATCATGGAAGTTGGTATCACCTTGGTGGTATCGTATCATCTTAGGTGGTATCGTCTCTAGTAGTATTGGGTATCGTGGAAAAAAGAGGTATCATATTGCCTGTTCTGAGGTACTCCCAGAGAGATCCTATTTCCCTATTTTAACCCCTAGAACCCTGAGCTGGCATAACTTTCTCATACGAAATCCGTTTGTTTTGGTTTTGGGTTCGTTGGAAAGCTTGTTTTGAGTATTACAAAACATCCAAGTACTTATGGTAAAATTAATATGTGGATTATTAGATATAGTATTTTGAAGTTGACCCTTAGGTGGGACTAGGAAGCAAGGGGTTCCAAAGGATTTTGAGCAATACAAAGGAAAATGTTGGACTTGTAGACAAGGCCTATGAACCTGAGATAAATAGACACCTAGGAAAAGATAGATAAAGTATCAAATCATTTGAGGCTAGTGTTAACCATACAACCAAGTCGTGGGCTCACAACTCAGTGGTTATCACTATGTGCTGAGTTCACAGACGAGTGAGTTAGAAATGTCTTTTAACATGGAGAGACTCATGGCTTCGGAAGACATGCATAGTTCAATACCTAGGGAAGGTTTTATGTCTATAGTGGAAGGGGAATATCGGATGTCTCTTCAATACATATCCACTAACTTGCAAGTTATACCATCTACCTTGTCGGTCTACATAGGTCATTAGCAAGAATGATAAATGCTACGGAATTAGCAATAGCTCCAAGAAAAGTTGTCAAGTAGGAAGGTGGAGTTTAATGGACAAGATGGGCCAGGTCTATGTAGTAACCGAAAACCCTGATCAGATTAACGATAGAGGAGTTAGAGGGACAAGAAGTTTCTAGGAGAACCGACAATGGAAATACGGTGACTACCCCTAGGGAAAGTCAGTAATGACTCAAGTATTGCGAGGGGATAGGAGACCCCAATATGACTATCTGATGGATGTCTACTTGGTACATGGATCAGACCTACTCCTACAAATAGATTCACTGACATAAGGAGAAGGCATCAGCCCAACAACTATATATGAGTTAAGGGATCCGGAAAATCCATCTAGAATTACATACCTAGACCAAAATCAAAGAAGATATTGGCCTGTAGATAAAGTGGATAGGTCTAGATTAAAGTACATGGGTCTGCCTATATTCCCTCCCCAAGATCAGGCAACTACCTCACAAAACCCATTCCACACCTAGCAAAGAACGGAAAATGCGATGTTAGGACAAACGAGCCAAGGTAGTATACCCAACAGACCACATGTACAATTCACCATGCCAGGAATTAACTCCCACAACCAAACTAACCAAAGAATGGGAAATATGAATAGAACCACGATTAGGGTAGAACCACCCCAAGGTGTAGGAGTTAGAATGCACCTAATAAAACCTGCTATTCCCATCATAATTGGATCCCCAGAGCTAGGCATAAGACTGAGACCAATCCAAGTGGCCAAATGTATGCGAAATCATTATGATGGCATAGGAGAGCCCTATGACCACATTGCAGAATTGAAGCAACGACTTTTTCGTGCAATATGAATCCTTTGGGCTAACCCTCATGGGAATAGCCTTAACTTGGTTTCAATCCTTGGATCCAAGTTGCTTTGGCTATATCGAACAATTCTTCCAAGAAGTTATTAGGGAATTCACTAAGCGAGGGATTAAGCACAATTCGTCATCCTTAATACATAGTTTCACACAGGCTCTTAATGAGACAATAAAAAATGCTGCAAGAAAGTTTAATCAATATGTAGACCGATGCCCTGTGACAAAGAGACCTTCTCAGCAGAAAAGGATATCCCTATTTTTAGAAGGTCTAACCAATGGAACATTGAGAATCTTAGTACGTAAAATGGTTGCAAACCCTGAGTGAGTGTCTTCAAGAGTGCATAGATTTGGAAGACAACTTAGCTGAGGATCTCAAAACCACACAAAATTCTACCAAATCAGAGGATACAAGGAGTGATGAGACTTCTAGTTTGAGTAATGTGGAGGAATTGGCAGAGTTAGTGGCCAAGAAATTGGGAGTACAAGGACAAAGGAACCACCAGAAACCCCCCTTGAGAGTCCCAATGTTAAGAAGTTGCAGACTTTGCAGTGGACACCATCCATCTCATGTTTGCACCAGAGAAGGATTATGGTTATCAAAACCTTACCCTTGCAATAGACAACCAGCTCAGGGGCCTAACATGTACTCTTACAGTGAGCAGAAGTACACCAACCACAACACCGAAAACTATCCATTTAATAGATAGCCACAACCGTTTGTACTAGCCATATAGATATCCTCCTGGAGAACAAGGAAGAGAAGTTCCTAGGTATAAACCATATCCAGGACCACAAGGAGCAACCAAACTGTATGAACATGGAGGATATGGTCAACCTCAAACTATATTAGGACAACAGCCACCCCACCCACGGAATGTAGTTCCAGTAAAGTATGCCCAACTGGAAGAAAACCTAGAAAAAGCCCTAGTACTAGTGACGCCTTTGACAAGTTCCAAACCAGCAAATCAAGGTTTTGATAAGACCCAAGGAGAGTCTTACTGTTATGAGGCAAGCCCAATGGAATATGATCATAGCTATAGCAAGCAATACTACGATTATGAGGGACATGAAAACCCTTATGGACTAGAATATGTCAATCTCATGTATACGAATCCTGACACTAGGCCCCAAGTGAAACAAACGGGACCACAAGTCCCTAGAGGACCATGTTTTAGATATCAAGGCAACCATGTCATTCGTGAATGTCCTCACCCACCAGCTCCGGCACAAGGGTAGAACGTCACAATACAAGGCTTTTGTCCTGAGTGTGGCAAGGAACAACTCCCAAGAGATTGTCCTAGGAATCCCTCATGCACCCAAGGTTACACCGGTTAACATAGTAGGCTTAGTAGGGGATTCAAGTTCCAGTAGCAGTAATGTGGCTCTTATACAGGTAGTTATTAGGGCACAAGCCTTACAACAAGCTAAACTAGCTGAGAAATTAGACCCAAGTGGGTCAGGAGAGCCTACTAAGAGAAAAACAAGAACATGGAAGGATACTAGGGAGAAGGTCAATCATAACTTGACCAAAAAGTTATCCGAACTAGAAGAAAGCCTGAAAGATGTGAAAACAAAAATAGAAGATATTGCCTCTCAAAATCCTTGGCATGCCGAAATTCCATCCACAACACCTCATCCCACCCTAGAAACCATTGTAAATAGACCACAACCAGGATCTGTTCTTGCAGATCCAACCCCAAAAGACTTGGACATGACGTTCAAGGCATACCAGGCTCAACTTCAAGAAGGGCCAACATCTGCAAACCTAGACAAGAGCTACCTTAGAGCCGATTTAGAGATTGAACGGACAAAAATATGCATAAAAATGGTGGAACTAGCTCAAGCTATGTTCGAGGCCAATCAATTGTTCAATCAAAAAAATTCTATTACACCGGGTTTGCACTTCTAGGGCTTAGTAGATAGATTAGAGCAGTTGCTAAATAACCCACAAGTTTCTTTACATCCATAGGCTCAACCAACTGTTGAAAGAGAAAGCTCACCACTAAAGAAAGTCCATGTTCCTGACTCCATAGATGATGGAGAACCTCTTTCAATTCAACATCATGCTCAAAAGTTCTTGTGGGAAATACAAGAAGAGAAATGGGCCAAGGAGAAGGATGTTTCCCCTCCTATTCTTGAGATTGATGACCTTCACGATCAATTTCCACAAGAAATTCCATCTATTTATGGGGACCAAGTAGAGAAACAAGGAGAAGAAAGTTTAGAATTTGAATCCAATTCTTTACAAGAGTTGCCACAGTTCACAAGCCCATGGGAATATGAATATCTCCAGATCAGAGCTCCCACAATATTGATCAGAAACGAAGACTCAATGGCTCCAAGAAACACTGAAGTCGTGAAGAACACTAAGGTTCAGTGTCATCTCGCTTTAGAAGAGCTGCTCAAAGTAAAACCTGAGTTATGGAATCATGTGGCGAATCAAGTTCTAGAACTTGATTCCAAGATCTCAAAAGCAGGCTCTAAGCAAAAAATTCCAGAGATACCTCTAGACAAAATAGGGGACATGAACAAAGGCAAAGAAGGTAATATTTATCTCCTGATCACCTACCAAGGTTACACAACCAAATTGATCGTAGATTCAGGTGTTGGTGTTGCTATTGCGACCACCTCCTTGTGGAAGCAATGGGGTAAACCCACATTAAGACCAACTAGAATGAAGCTTCAAATGGCTGACGGCCATGTTGAAAGACCTCTAGGATTGTTAGAAGGGATAACTCTAACCACTTGTGGTGTAGATTTTGAGCACACCTTTGCTATATGTGACTTTGGTAAAACTAATGCCTATGAAATGATCCTAGGAAGGCCCTTCCTATGACAACTACAAATTGTACAAGACTAGGGAACCTATTCCTTGTACTTGCAGCACTTGGGGGTAACAACCAAGGTCAATTTGAAGGATTACACCTATAGAGATGTACCACCCCTACAGTGGAATCCTATCCATAAGATGTAATCAATCTCTGTGCATTCTAAAAGTTCATCAGATACATCCTCGATGCATGAAGATACTCATTTGTGGATGTGCAAGGTCGTAAAGGAAGAGGAAAAATGCTTAAAAGCAAGAGAAGAAGGAACTTCTCAAGGAGATAGACTAGTTAGAGACCCAACATATACACCGATGATCTTTCTGGATGAGGAATTTGAGCCTCATGGCTGGGCAGAAATCTTAATCACCATGGACATTGTTGTCAATGAAGAACAATGGACACCTCATTGTGATGAAGAGGGTTATGATATTTCAGTGTTCACATGTCAGCCCTTGCTAGAAGAATGTGACCTTAGTGACTTCATAGAAGAAGAAGAGAATGATGACGATCTAGAGTCCATTCTGATGGATAGATGCTTTAATTCAGAGGAGCACTATCTAGAAGACATAGGAGTATGTACTAAAAAAGAAGAAGAACCTCTCACAAGCATCAAAGCTGTAAACTCAAAGGATGGAAGTGAGGGTGGTCAAAAGAAGAAGAAAAGAAAAGTAGTGAAACCAGAAGAAGAGGAATCATTGTTTGTAGTACCAGAGAATTTCAAGAAATATGAAGTTGAAGACCGGAAAATTTTGGTACGAATGCCTAAGAGAGAGGCCATTACAGGAGAAGCATATGATAACAAAGAAAAGACCAAAGAAATTGTTGTAACCATTGAAGGGAACGAAGTGCGATGTACATAGGAGAAGACCTAAGTGCCGAAGAGGAAATAGAGCTTGTAGCCTTACTAAGGGAATATAGGGATGTGTTTGCGTGGACCTAAAAAGACCTGAAGGGGGTAGATAAAAAAATATGCCCTCATACAATCCCCAGGATGGCCGATGCCAAGCCGCCCAAACAAAAGCCCTACACATACAATTACACTTATGTAGCTAAAATAAAAGAAGAAATTGACAAGTTGATTGAGGTTGGATTTATCTATGAGATCGAGCATACGGAATGCGTGTCCCCCATTGTGGTGGTGCCCAAAAAGAATGGAAAATTATGAGTGTGTATTAACCTTAAAAAAGTTAATGCCGCTATCATTAGAGATAGCTATCCGCTTCCAATCACTGAACATTTATTGGAGCGTGTTGCAGGCAAGGAAGTTTATAGCTCCCTTGATGGATTTTTAGGTTACAACCAAGTAGCCATTGCCCCATAAGATCAACACAAAACGGCCTATGCCACAGAGTGGAGAATCTTTGCATTCCGTGTGATGCCATTTGGGCTCACCAATACACCTGCAACATTCCAAAGGCTCATGCATCATGTCTTCAAAGAGTTCTTGCAAAAGAGCTTAGGGGTATCTGTGGATGATTTATGTGCTCATTCCCAAGAAAGAGGATATCACATCCCTGAGCTCAGACAGATCTTCAACAAGTGTAGAGAATATCGAGTTTGTTAGAACCTAGATAAGTGTGTGTTCATGGTACGACAAGGTAAGATTTTAGGTCACATTGTTTCTAAGAATGGAATATCAACATATGAGGACATAGTAAAAACCATAGCGGCGTTGTCAAGACCAAGGAATGTTAAAGAGGTACAAGCCTTTATGGGCCATTGTGGATATTACCGCAGGTTTATCCACATGTATGCAATCATAGCCAAACCTCCTTATGCCTTGTTGACAAATTTTGAGTGGAACGACGAATGCAAAAATTCCTTCAATGAGCTAAAGAGATGTTTGTGCACAACACCAATACTAATCACTCCTGATTGGAATAAACCATTCCATGTCCATGTGGATGCATCCAATCATGCAATAGGATGTGTGCTAGCACAACCCACCCAATCATGCAATAGGATGTGTGCTAGATTTGCCTAAAGCATATGCGAGCAGACAACTAAACGAAGCAGAACAAAATTACACAACAACTAAGAGAGAAGGCTTAGGCATGGTATATGCCGTGAAGAAGTTTAGACACTATCTATTGGCCAACAAGTTCAAGTTTTTCACTTATCATCAAGCTTTATTATATTTGGTCAATAAACCTTGCAATACCGGACGCTTAGTAAGATGGTTCCTTTTACAAATGGAATATGACTTTGAAGTGGTTGTTAGGAAAGGTAGGACCCACCTTAGAGCGGATCACCTTTCTCGCATCACTTCAGGAGAGCCACTGGAGGGAGTGTCTGATGAATTGCCCAACGCTTATCTATTCAATTTAGAAGTTGTTCCTAAATGGGCAAATAAGTTGGTACCTGTCCTAACCTTTGGACCCGCAAATAAGACTCTGAAAACAAATAAAGAGGAAATTGTAAAATCACAAAACTATCAAATATTGGCAGGAAGCATGTACAAACAAGATACAGAGGGTGTATTAGCTTGTTGTGTCAAGGACGATGAACATAGTAGTTGGGTGCAACAAGCCCATGAGGGATTGCTAGGAAATCACTATTCTAAACAGCGAACATTGCAAAATCTAAAACGTTTAGGAGTGTATTGACCTAGCATGGACAAAGAAATACATGAATGGATTAAGAATTGTCCAATGTGCCAAGAGAGACCCCCAGTGAAACATGTTACCCTTTATCACATGTCATTAGTTCTAGATTAGGGTGCTCCATTGGGAGAATTTATGAAGTCAGGAACACTACCAAATGAGGCTAGCCTAGCAAGAAGACAAAGCATGGATCAAGAGGCTCAGGACTATGCCTTAATTGGAGAAAACCTATACTGAAGAGGAAAAGATGGTTACCTAAGATTGTGCGTTCATGAATCATACTATTTGAAAATCTTAGAAACTGCACACAGCGGCACCATCGATGGACACTTCGGGCCAGATCGAGTAATCAAGAACATTCTATTCTCAGGACTTTGGTGGCCCACTCTTCATATGGATGCACATACCTATGTGAAGAAATGTGATACATGCCAACGTGCACAATATCCGATAAGGAAAGATGAAATGCCTTTGAGGCCAATGATGGGAGGATGTGCATTCTCAAAGTGGGTTATCGACTTTGTAGGTCCTATTAACCCCCAAGATAGAAACTCCCATGTCGAATACATTATTGTAGCCACCGACTACCTTACAAAGTGGGTAGAAGTAAAAGCCACAACAAAGAATGATGCTCAAGTGATGGCAAAGTTCGTATTTGAGAACATGTTCATTGAGATATGGACTCCCAATAGAGTTAGTAAGTGATAGAGGTACACACTTCTTGAACGAAGTCATTGAAAACCTTCTCCAAGAATTCTTGGTGACACATAAGAAGTCTACACCCTATCATCCATAGGCTAACGGACAAGCCGAGAGCACAAACAATATCCTATGTAATGTATTGATAAAATTGGTAAATATTAAGCGCTCTGATTGGGATAAACAACTTCATCATGCTGTTTGGGCTTACCGAGTTGCCTATAAAACCGTACTCAATGCCACACCATTTCAGATGGTCTTCGGACAAAATGCTATGCTACCATTGGACTTCCTAATCCCAACTTTAAAAATAACAGAAGAGCATGAGTGGAATGGACACGAGTTATCCTCTAGGATCTTTGATCTAGAACGCTTAGGTGAGACAAGGCTACTAGCGGCTGCAGGCATCTATGCTGCAAAGAAAAGGCAAAAGGCATACTTCGATGCACACATTAAGGATACAGGACTGAAAGAGGGAGACCTAGTGTTGGTTTATACATTAAAGCAACATGCCAATAAATTAGAAAAAAGAGGATATGGACCCATGATCATTAATAGATTTTCCACTAGCGGTGCAGTTCAATTGGCCACACTAGAAGGTGATATCATGCCAAACTATATCAATGGATGTCGAGTTAAGTTGTATCAAGAACCTCTTACAGAGGATATGCTAATGAGACTCAACACAGCTAAGAAGCGAAAAGAAGAAGAGTTAAGGGTCAGAGAAGAGGCACAAGCAGAGGCCAAAGAGCGCATTAGGCGAAATAATTTAAGGTACTTAGGCATAAATGTCAATCTTGAGGCCCCAAGATACCACATGGCCATGTGTCAAACATCAAGTGCAATTGCTTCTCGAATAATTGATCTACGCCCCTTTGTGACCATAGTAGTAGGACAAGGGAAGAATGTAAGGATGGTGAGAGCATTAATTGACTCAAGTGCAGCAACTAATGCAGTTCGACTTTCATACTGCCAAAATCTACAATTGAACATCAAGTCCATTGAAGCCTATCTCATAGGATTGGGAGGTGTGGAAACCCCCTGTTTGGGTGAGGTAGAGCTTCCCATCTATCTTCAAGATGTTCCAATGAGAGTCAAAATGCTAGTGCGTGAAGATGAGAACCTTACGGAATCACTTGTTTTGGGTCAAGACTGGATCTATGACCATGCAATCAACTTAAACCTTAAAAGACAACTTCTTCAAGTTTGGGTACATGAACAATGCATCACATTAGAATTAGAGAATTCTATGATCACAAATCCAAGTAGCACGCATTCTCCTAGTTCCTCTAGGCCCAATCTAAGCAAAGAAGATGTTGTATGTGTCAACAAAGCTATGATCCAGAAGGACTTAATCATGAAAGAACGGTCTCAAAGGAGAGAGGACCAATCTTCTTTTTCAAGGACTATTGCTGCCACAACAATTCAACCAAAGAGACAAGTAAAACAGTACACGAGCATGGCTACATCAAATAGACAAACAAAGTGCAAGAAGAAAGAAGGTCAGGGCATGACACAGATTTGGGTACAAAAAGGAGAGCAACCACCAGCTTGGCCACAACCATTCCCATCAAAGCAAGAAAACCATGCTAAAAGAAACTCCAAGAAATGATGACTAGCTCAATCCCAAGGTCTCCAACAAATTTGGGCACCGAAGCAATCGATGAAGGCCAACCATAATAACGTACAAATTTAGGTGCCTAAGAAATTAGTTGCAACTAAACAAGGACAATTACACATGTGGGTACCCAAGACACTCTTACATGCACAAACAACACTGATCTCCCTCACAATAAAGGTCTCCACAAAGAAGCCAAGGAGAGAAAAGGGTAAGAACCGAGCACATAGACCAAATGAAGATAATCTCACCTCTTCGGAAAAAAAAGAAGGCAATCATCAAGGATATGGGTTTGGAAGCCAAAAGTACCATTATCATTCATAGAACCACAAAGCCAACCACGTGGGATACAAAAGATAAGTATCCATCGAAAGAAGAAGAGTCCAAAAGTAATATGTATGCAACCGAACATTGTTCTCAAATGGATCCCTAAAGGGAGGAATGGCCAGTCGTCATTTAACCATGGATTGATCACATCATTTCAAGATCCACTGACTACCTCCAACAAAGACTACATCAACATCCACCCGCAACATTGAAAGCCTCGAAGTGCAACAACCATGTGCCTTTGGCATAATCTTGTCTTTTGCACCATTCAGGTGATGCATTTCCAAAGTATGCATCAATATAGGGCCACATTACATGGATGTGCATAGACACAATTGAGAATCACATGAGACACACTTGACATATGTATAATATTTTATTGTTACTAACCACTGTCCTCTTATTTGTGACATTGTTCCAAAAAAAAAGAGAGATAGAGAGAAGAAGAAACAAGACCATGCACTCCAAGAATCTCATTAGTGAACCATCAGCAAGGACATCCATCAACACTGGAAGACGAACCAATGGTCAACCACCATGATGGGCATACAACACAAAGAGACAAACATCGACCAACCTTTCACCATGGTAAGCACACCCCTCGGCAACACCATAACCATGATAGATTAGGAAACCTTTTTGTTGGCATACCCTTGAGCAATTCGCTCATGAGCCCCATCTTTTGACCCATACTTCTTCCTATGCATTTCCGAAGTATGCATGCATAGGGCCACATTACAAGGTTGTGCACAAGGCACAAATTTTCTTCAACCTACGCACTAATGCACTTACCCATCATCCATTATGGGCCACAAGTACTTGGCCTCATACTATGAAACTCTTGTTTCAAAGATCAAAGGACATCCAAGGTCACACATCAGTACCTATGAAGCAATTCACAGTAGACAACCTGTTATACCTTATGGAATATGTTGAACAATGCATTGTTGGATTGAAATATAAAATAGCCAATGCATTGTTGGATTGCAAATAGCCAATGCATTGTTGGATTGAAATATAGAATAGCCAATGCATTGTTGGATTGTAACATGGAATATGTTGAACACTGTGTTCAATTATTTTATCAACTGAGGTCAGTTGCTTTTCAACTGGGAGGCATGTTGTATATTATTGAACAATGCATTGCTAAAGTTTTATATTATTAATATATTAATATGTTTTTGATGTTTCTAATATAGCAGCTGAAGGTTCGTGAGGAGCGTGCAAGGTGTGAAAGGGCGGACATCAATAATCCGAATAATTATTATTTAGCTTGTAAATAAACCTGCGTAGAAGGTTCTATTGTTAGAAAAGTAATGGTTAGAATAAGGGTCGTTGTAGACCGCAGTTTCTGTTATTCAAAGTAATGGCTTTCTGTAAAAGTTTACAACTTTTAGTTTCACGCTTGCTTTTCAAAGTCGCCCTCTTGTAACCACTCTTTTCGACGTAATCAAAATTTCTATAAATACATGCACTCTGTGGATTGTCGAGGCAGAGTGCATGGGGGAGATTGCACCCAATCTTGCGTTCGGTCTCGTCTCTTGTCGTCTCTATTTTTTGTGTGTTTTTCTGCGTCCGTAATCTCTGTATGCGCGTGAGCAAGATCCTGACAACAGTGGTATTAGAGCTCTGCACGCGTCAATACAGAGGGTTCTGTTCTCTGTTCGCGATTCTGAATTCCGATTCCATCTCCATCTCCATCTCCGTCTCCGTCTCCGTCTTCGGTTTCTGTTTCGTCTTCGTCTTCGGTTTCTATTCCTGTTCCAGAACCAGAACCTACGTTTTCACCTACGTTTACTCCTTCGGCTTACTCCAAGGCGTCGACTAAGGCAAAGAACTTAGGCAATACATTGGCACCCAAGGCTCCCTTGGCGACCGTTGGTAGCCGTTGGCTACGCGCGAGGCAATTTTAATTTTTGAGTGGTAATAGAGAGGTTTAGAGTCCCTAAGGTAGGAGGATTTGAACCCACAACCTCCTTCTTTCAAGGGAAGTACTTTGACCACTCCACCATCTCTTGGAGTTGTACTCAAGTTCTCTCTCTTTATTACTTGTGGAAGGCGCACGCGTCGATTTCAAGATTGGACCCAAGAAAGAATCAAGAGTATCTCTCAATCCGTAGGTCGGATTGAGGCATGTAATATACCGTTGGAAAGCTCTTGGAACGAAATTTCCAATGAGCTAGTTTGGAAGTGTGAATTCCTTCAAAATCCTTGGGTGGCACTTGATTGAGTGTTCAAGATACCAAGCAAGGTTGAGAACACGGGATCGAGACACCAAGGTTGCAAACAAGAAGGTTCAATACATCAAGGTTGAGAGCAAGGGTCCAAGAGCACCATGGAGGATTACAGTAATTCACCTCTACCTGCGGCAACACTTGAACAACAACTAGAGCTCTTGCAGCATGAGCTTCAAGGAGCTCAGAACGAGATCCGACAACGTGATGAAATCCTCCAAAAGATGCAAGCTGAGGAAGACAACCTTACGAGCTAGAGTAGTAAAAGCTATTGTGTCTGCCCAATCTGATGTTACCCATTCAAAGATTGGTAATAGAAACTACCAGTTTCTACGATTTGATGGCCGAAAGGATGGGCCTTTAGTACTTTCTTGGTTGTCACAGTTTGATGATTTTTATACCGATGAAATGTATGCTGAAAGTGAAAAAGTTAAATTTGCCACTAACTATTTAGTAGGTAAAGCTCAACTCTGGTGGAATTTCCTGCGACACAGTACGGAGCGTCCAACAACTTGGAAGGCTTTTCAAGAAAACGTGAAGGATTCATTTCTTCCTCCTCAATACCATTTGTATGTTTGACGTGCATGGACGACCCTTACATGGAAGGAGGGTGATACAGTTACTACCTACACAGAGCGGTTCTTGCAAAATTTACTACTTGTACGAATGCTTGAAGATGTATCAGAAGATATCTGGCAGCAGAAATACGAAGATGGTTTGGAGGTGGGTATCCAAGCTAAGCTTCACACCCTATGACCTACAACCCTCAACGAGGCTATATCTTTTGCTTATGATGCAGAAAAAGAATTCCAGTCCATAACCAAGTCACTCCGTCTACAACAACCACGTCCACGACCATTTCCTGTTAAACCTTCATTTCCTATGAAGCGTAATTTTAATGCCCCATCTTACCCTAGTTTTCCTCGTCCTCCACAATCCAATTACTCAACTCCACCTGTTGCTTCATCTCTCCAACCAACCAAACCACCTACCCTTCAAACTTCAGCAGTGAATGCCCAACATAAGCGACCACGAATCACTTGTTGGAATTGTGGTAAACCTGGACATACAAAAATAAGGTGCAGATTGCAACCTCTTCATATGAAACCGGCTATAGCTCGATTGCATAATATGGAGGTCTATAATGAAGAAATTCCTCTTGTTTGGACAGAGGAATCATTGGAGAAGGACTTAAGTACCTTGGGTAACGATATCTCTCTACACTCTCTTCTTTGCATGCAGGGTACAATAAATAACAAACTAGTTAAAATTCTACATGACGATGGTAGTTCACATGACTTCGTTTCACATTCATTAGTACAAGAACTTAAATTACAAACGTTTCCTTCTTTGTATAAAGTGAAAGCTGCATTTCAAGGTAGTTGTTATAATGTAACACGAGAAGTGCAAGATGTTACGATTAGCATAGGCCCTTATGTTGATTCACGAACATTTTTAATTGCACCTTTGCAATCTTATGATGTTATACTAGGTATGCCTTTTCGTCACCATTATAACCCACGTATTGACTACCATACTCATACCTTTAAGTTTGCTTTCAAAGGTCAAATCATTACTTTGTCTGCACGGCATGATTTCCAACCATTTCCATTGATTAGTCACACTCAAGTAAAACGTGCATTTAGGAAAGGATTCAACTCATGCATTGTTTTTGTCAATGTCATCAATGATTATACTCATACACTTCCAGATGCATATAAACCTTTCATGAGTACTTATAAGGATTGTTTTATGTCTGAATATCCCTCTGAACTACCACCATCTCGAGGATCCTTTGACCATAGCATAGACTTAGTCCCTGGTAGTTCTCCTCCTCATAAAGCACCTTATAGACATGGCCCACTACATCAAAAGGAAATAGAAAATCAAGTAAAAGACCTACTACAAAAAGGACTTATAAGGCCTAGTTCTTCCCCATTTGGAGCACCAGTTCTCTTAGTAGAGAAGAAGAATAAAACTTATCGAATGTGCATTGATTATAGAGCCCTTAACAAGATCACGATCAAGAATAGATACCCTATTCCTCGAATAGATGATCTCTTAGATAAGTTACGAGGAGCTCGTGTCTTTAGTAAAATTGATCTTAAATCGGGTTACCATCAGATTCGTATGACACAAAGTGATATTTTTAAGACTGCATTTAGAACTCAAAATGGCCATTATGAATTTATAGTAATGCCCTTTGGACTTACTAATGCCCCTGCTACATTTGCGTGAATGATGAACAATATTTTTCTTGATTACCAAGCTTTTGTTCTTGTATTCTTTGATGACATACTTATTTACAGTAAGAATGATAGTCAACATGAAAAGCATCTTGAAACAGTTTTTCATTTGTTACGAGAGAACACACTTTATGCTAATCGTGAAAAGAGTTATTTCTTTCAGCGTAAGCTATAATATTTAGGACATATTATTTCAAGTGAAGGTGTGCATGTGGATCCGAAAAAGATTAGAGTTATTATAGAATGGCCTACACCACAATCAGTCAATGATGTTCGTTCTTTTCTTGGGTTAGCTAGTTTCTATAGGAAGTTTGTTCGAAATTTTTCTTATTTAGCATTGCCTCTTACCTTGTTGTTGAAAAAGAAAATAAAATTTGCATGGGGAATTACCCAACAACAGTCCTTTGACAACCTTAAACATGCACTTTCACATGCACCTGTTTTACAATTACCCGATTTTTCACAACCCTTTCATGTTGTTACTGATGCTAGCGGTTCAGGAATAGGTGCTGTTCTGATGCAAAATGACCATCCCATTGCATTTGAGAGTAGAAAGCTTAAACCCTCAGAGCATAATTATAGTACGTATGATAAAGAATTGTTAGCAGTTGTGCATGCTTTGCGAATTTGGAAACACTATCTTATGGGTTCTGAGGTCTTAATCAAAACCGATCATCAGGCTATTAAACATTTATTAAATCAGCCCTTAATCTCTGATAGGCATCTTAAATGGGCATCATTCATTCAAAATTTCCAACCCATGATACAATATCAGCCAGGTAAAGCTAATGTCGTAGCTGATGCTCTTAGCCGTTTTCCTTTGGATTCTGTTGTTTTGAATAATATTTCTGCCATCCAAATTCATTCTTTTCAAGAAATGGTTTCCACTTATGCATCTGATTTGTATTTTTCACGTGCATGGCATGACTTCAACAATGTTGCATCTTTATCTGATGAACATTATACATTTCATAATGGTTTTCTCTATTTTCAACATAGATTGTGCATAACCCAAGCTTTTAAAGATTTTGTCATTAAAGAAATGCATGAACCATCTTACATGGGTCATAGAGGCATGCAAAGCACCATTTCTGCTTGCAAAGATTTCTTCTTTTGGCCACACATGGAAAAAGACATTGCACATTATGTTTCTCAATGCATTGTATGTCAGCGTGTCAAACGTCATCATGGTAAACCATTTGGATTATTAATGCCACTTCCTATTCCAAATGAACCATGGGAACAAATCTCTATGGATTTTATCACAGGTCTTCCTATCACTTCATCACATAATAATATGATTTGGACAATAGTGGATAGGTTTAGTAAATATGCATATTTCATTCCATGTAGAAAAACTTTGACTTCCCCTCAAGCTGCAAAATTATTCATTAAATGCATTTTTCCACATCATGGATTTCCTAAGGTAATGTTATCTGATCGTGATGTTAGGTTTTGTAATCATTTTTGGGTTGCCTTATTTCAACATTTTGGTTCTAATATAGATTTTAGCTCTGCATTTCATCCTGAAAGTAATGGACAGAGTGAGGCTACAAATAGTACTATTCTTGATTTATTGCGTTGTTATTCGTTAGATAATCCTAATAACTGGGATGAAAAATTGTCATTGCTTCAATTTGCTTACAATAACACTTCACACACCACTACTGGTCGTGCACCTTTTGAAATAGTTTTTGGTAAAAAGCTTCCCACTCCCATGTCCCTCACCCAAACCGACATTCTGATGGCTGATTCTATTGCTCAAGATCACGTTTCTATACTTCATGATGTTCACGAGCACATTAGGAAAAGTCAAGAGCGATATACACGTATTATCAATACTAAACGATTAGCCAAAGAATCCAAGGAAAATGATTTTGTATGGTTGCGAATAATTAAACGACGTCTCAAAAATATTTTGCAACATCCTAAAATTAAACTTGCACCACGCTATTATGGACCGTTTTGCATTATAGAAAAAATTAATGATAATTCATTTCGATTAGATATTCCATCCCATTGGACCATTCATAATTCTTTTCATATTAGTTTACTTAAACCATTTAAAGGAACTTTACCACTTGCTCCACTTCTTGATGACCCTCCTTTGATTGAAGAACAATCTGAAATCTTAGTTCCTGAGAAAATCATTGATCATGATGTCACTACTACACACACAGGTACTCAATATCATCGATATTTGGTTAAGTACAAAAATCACTCTATTGAAGAATATCAATGGATACATAAAACACAATTAACACCTCATTATGACCACTTACTTTCTGCATATCATACACAAACACATTAATGTAACAGCTCCATGAACATTTCCATGCATGTATTTTTACATGGCACATGCCTATTTTCTTTATTCAGTGATGAAACATGTGACTGGCCATCCATGTTTATTATTATATCAACTGAGGTCAGTTGCTTGTGCAACTGAGGGGCATGTTATACCTTATGGAATATGTTGAACAATGCATTGTTGGATTGAAATATAAAATAGCCAATGCATTGTTGGATTGCAAATAGCCAAAGCATTGTTGGATTGAAATATAGAATAGCCAATGCATTGTTGGATTGTAACATGGAATATGTTGAACACTGTGTTCAATTATTTTATCAACTGAGGTCAGTTGCTTGTCAACTGGGAGGCATGTTGTATATTATTGAACAATGCATTGCTAAAGTGTTATATTATTAATATATTAATATGTTTTTGATGTTTCTAATATAGCAGCTGAAGGTTCGTGAGGAGCGTGCAAGGCGTGAAAGGGCGGACATCAATAATCCGAATAATTATTATTTAGCTTGTAAATAAACCTGCGTAGAAGGTTCTATTGTTAGAAAAGTAATGGTTAGAATAAGGGTCATTGTAGACCGCAGAATCTGTTATTCAAAGTAATGGCTTTCTGTAAAAGTTTACAACTTTTAGTTTCACGCTTGCTTTTCAAAGCCGCCCTCTTGTAACCACTCTTTTCAACGTAATCAAAATTCCTATAAATACATGCACTCTGTGGACTGTCGAGGCAGAGTGCATGGGGGGAGATTGCACCCAATCTTGCGTTCGGTCTCATCTTTTGTCGTCTCTATTTTTTGTGTGTTTTTCTGTGTCCGTAATCTCTGTATGCACGTGAGCAAGATCCTGACAACACAACCACTCAAGATCAACGTTGACAACCTCTTTTGAGCAACTAATAATCTTTGAAAGCACACAAATAGACCATCCTGCTCAAATCCAAGGAAGAAGTACATACGATGGGACCAACTCTCGCATACGCTAGTAGTGGAACACTGAAGTACCAGACGATCGACCAAGCTACATTTGGAAGATGAACTTCTCCTATTGATACATGAAGAACACTACCTCTCAAGTACTAGATGGAACAACCACTCCGACAAGGGTCTATCAGGGACGAAAAACTCGAGAGGGGGGGAGTGTTGACACTCAAGGTCAAGCACAAGAATGGAAGCGCATCAAGGAAGTGGACACACAAGAAGAAGGAGCATGTAGGGAGCTCAAAGAAGCACATGTCAAATTTCAAGAAGACATCCCCATAAAAATAGTGATTTTCATAACAAAAAACCATTGTAAATACCATTTTCCATTTTTACAACTTCATTTTGTTCAAGCCGAGGAGTCCTTGAGCTTGATGAGTATTAGAAGTATCATCCTACCAATTTTCATAATTTTTAGACTCCCTTTGAGCCCCAAATAAGCCCTGGAACCTAATTTTTAACTATGCCGGACACTAGGTCTGGATAGGGCCAAAACTACTCAAAAAACTATAGAACGGGCTGGAGAGCTCATTTTAGGGGTTAGCTTGTTGTAGGTTTGAGCTTTCGTAATAGAACTCCTTTGTAATCGAAGATCTTCCATTGTTCCACTCTTTGCTCTTACTTTGTGCGTGTGTGTGTATGTGTGTGCATGCTTGTGTGCTTTCACTCACGCACTTGTGTACTTCACTTGCTCTTGGTCTTCATACCAGTCCTCACGTCTCCACACATTGACATTTATGAGGTGAAGCTCCTCACGTTGGTACTTGCCATTGTGCTAGAGTGACACTTATCTTGATGGTGAGGTGACTAGGGTGAAGCAAATAAATATTTGAAAACATGAGTAGAGGTATTGGAGAATAAGAAGTGAATTGTGCAAGAAATGTTACATATATCAAGTCTAACATTAGAGAATGCTTGAACCTTCGTATTATGAGGCCATGTGAAGGCAAGATGGAGACCTAAGTCCAAACCTTATGGTTGATGCTTTGAATTTGTGGGAGGAAGTCTCGAGTTCAAATCTTGGCTCGACATATCCATGAGTTCCCCAATATAGGTACCTCTACCTTACGAGGTCGGGTGTGTGTGTCTTTCCAATTCATTGTACTCTCTCTCTCTCTCTCAAAAAAAAAAAAAAGAAAATGGAGACCTAAACCACATCGTACATATCTAATTATATTTTAACAAGGCGTAAAGTATATGGAATAGATTGAATTGGCCACCTTTTTATAAAAGCCCCAATGCTTCCATGGAGAAGTATTTCCTCTCCTCTCTCTATATATATATATACATATATATATATATATATATATATATATATATATATATATATATATATATATATATATATATATATATACACACCATTTTCAATGGCTACATGGTGTTACATATATGAAACTTCCAACCTTCAGTCCAAGGCGTAATGTATTTATCACCACCATTCACCCGAGAGGTTTTATCGAACCTTAAAATGAACCATTGAACCATTCGCAATGAAGGAGGTGCGTCTTGTGCGAGTATGCCCTTACACTATTATTAGTTAGCTGTTTACAAAATATAGTTTAAAATGAACCATTGAACCATTCGCAATGAAGGAGGTGCGTCTTGTGCGAGTATGCCCTTACACTATTATTAGTTAGCTGTTTACAAAATATAGTTTCTTCATGTGAGTCTACTAGGATGGCTCTGTGACGAGTTTGCCAAGGCACAATGGCATATCGCATGCCTACATCAACGCTCTTGCTGCAAGTCTTCGTTTTGGTTTTTGCAGCACGCTGTGCATACTCATGGCGCAGGGAGGAGTTCCGCAACTGTAATCAAACTCCTTTTTGCAAGAGAGCCCGGGGTTTGAAACCGGAAGAGACAAGTTATGAAGCTTCGGAAGTCGTCCTGGTGGATGGCCATTTGCAGGGGAAACTGTTCCCTCTCTCTATCCAAGAGGGGGATCCTTCTTCTCCGCTTTCGATGCATGTTTTTTTCTACTCAGATCATATAATCAGATTGAAAATAAATGAGCTGAACGATCCTTCTGATGGGACCAAGAGAAAGAGGTTTGAAGTACCTTACGTCATCGAGGATTCACTTGATGAAAAACGTCTTTGGATCCAGAAACTCGTGGAGGAGAACGGTGCTTCCGTGGTCACTCTTGCCTCCAACTTGAAGGTGTTTCTGCAGCATAAGCCCTTTCAGATTCGCATACAGGATGGTGAAAAGTGCCTGCTATCTTTCAACAGCAATGGATTGTTTAACTTCGAGCAGCTTAGAGAGAAGAAAGAGGGAGATGAGTGGGAAGAGAGCTTCCGTACACATACTGATTCTCGTCCTTATGGTCCCCAATCTATAAGTTTTGACGTGACGTTTCATGGGGCAGAACATGTCTATGGCATTCCAGAGCATGCTACCAATCTGGCTCTGAGACCTACACGTGGGCCAGAGATCACATCTGAGCCTTATCGGCTATTTAACCTTGACGTGTTTGAATACATCGAGGACTCTCCATTTGGTCTTTATGGTTCCATCCCATTCATGCTATCACACAGCGCAGTGAGAAGCACTGGCTTTTTTTGGTTGAACTCCGCAGAAATGCTTATTGACATATTAGCCCCAGGATGGGAAGGTGACGATTCAAACAAGAAACAGGAGCTCAATGAAAGTGATCATATTGATACACAGTGGATTAGTGAGAGTGGGATAATTGATGTATTCTTTTTTGTTGGGCCGAGGCCTAAAGATTTGCTGAGACAGTACACCACTGTCACTGGGCTACCTGTTATGCCGCAGCTTTTTGCAACAGCTTATCACCAGTCTCGCTGGAATTACAAAGATGAGGCAGATGTTTACAATGTGGATGATGGATTTGATGATAACGACATCCCTTATGATGTCCTTTGGCTTGATATTGAGCATACTGATGGGAAACGGTATTTTACGTTTGATCATTCTCTCTTTCCAAATCCAAAGGAGATGCAAGAGAAGCTTGCTAGCAAGGGCCGTCATATGGTAACTATTGTTGATCCGCACATAAAAAGGGATGATGGATTTTTCTTGCACAAAGAGGCTACATCAAAGGGGTACTATGTCAAGGATATTCATGGGAGAGATTTTGATGGCTGGTGTTGGCCTGGTTCTTCTTCATATCTTGACATGTTAAATCCAGAGATTCGAAAATGGTGGGCTGAAAAGTTTTCTTACACAAACTATGCTGGATCAACTCCTTCCTTGTACATTTGGAATGATATGAATGAGCCTTCTGTTTTCAATGGACCAGAGGTAATACCTCTTTAAAATTGTTGATTCATTCATGTCTAGCTACTCATAAACGTTTTATAGAAACAAAAACACGTACAATGCCCAGTATTGGAAATCATAGAAATCTCATATTCTTGCTTTATTGAGTAAACTATTTATTATGGTCAAATGTACTAAAATTGCCCATGTTTTATAATATATATATACGATATAGACTTTTGTTCAAGTCAGATGATTCGATCAAGGTTTATATTGAATGAGGAGAAGTAGCTAGGTTTCATCGTTTGTTGATATATAGAGGCTGAACAAGATATATTTGTTAACTAAGAATTAAGGTGGCACATTATAAATTTTTGTTATTTTGGACTTCATGGATTTTAAAAAAAAAAAGTTATGTGGAATAAGTTTTCTTCCTTTATCGGAAGGATTTTAAGTACTTAATTTCATCCTCACCCATTGGAGATGACATTCTCTTTATTGAAACTAAAGGAAGCTTCATTCTCATGCAAACATCATGATAATCCACATGTACTTGTTGACTCTCGTAAACAACAAGAACATTAAATTTTCAATGCTATATTTTCCATGTAAATAACAAGTCAAGTTTTGTTGCTTTTCCTCATTTTGACTTGGTTCTTATATTTTAATGCTTATAAATCGAAGATTGCATCAATATAGTTAGTGTTTTCAATCACGCACTAAACTATAATTTTGTAAATTTGAAGTATAGATAACAATCTTCTTCATCTATGAGTAGTCTACATGACTTTTGTATCAGTCCTCCATACTCCTTGTAACTTTCACATCCAGTAATACATTTCAAAAGTTCTTTCAAAAAGAGAAAAGAGACCTTATTATTACAAGCCTACACCTTGGAAAACCTCGAAATATGACTCTATTCTAGCTCGAGAATCCTTAAGATAACATTAGGATCTCACTTTGTAAGAGGATAAGTGCATACATAACTCCCAAAATCTATGCTAGTCTACAAATTCTCATCATTGAGAAAAATGGGGTGAATTTTGCTTGCCACAACGCACAACACAATTATCACGTAGCCCTTAAAATATCACAATATATCTTTCCATCATATAGAATATCTTACATTGAGCTTTTGGTGGAAGTGCATATCCTAGCAAGACAAAGTACATTAGAGGTTGAGCACATTCACATCACAAACAATGATCCCCAATTTTATAGGAGAAATGAGTCTTACAAAAGGCAAAGCCTCCAGACTGGGATCGCCCATTTCATGTATTTGTTGATGCTTCAGATATAGCAATAGGAAGTGTTTTGATGCAACAAACTGATAAGTGGTTCAGACCAGTGTACTATGCAAGTCGAAGATTAGCTCCTGTTGAGAAGAATTACTCTGTAACAGAAAGAGAATGTTTAGGTTTAGTATATTCTGTCAAGAAATTCAGACATTACTTGTTGGGCCGTAAATTTACCTTTCATGTAGATCATGTTGCACTTGTCTATCTAGTTCGGCAACAACATCTAGGTGGACGATTAGCACGATTGGTTCTACTTTTACAGGAATTTGACTACGAAGTCATTCATCGGCCAGGCAGTTCACATGCCTTAGCAGATTTCCTCTCCCGCTTAGATTCCGGTGAAGCTCCGATAGGCATAGATGACAGCTCCGGCGATTTATGTCTCTGAACCAACGAATGATGAAATTACAGACCCTCCTATACCATCTACATATTATGATCAGATCCTAACTTTTCTCACTGATGGCTCCATCTCATACTTCTACGGCAATATGCAAGAAATTTGCAATTTTCAGCCGTCCATTTCGGTTGATTGCTAGAGAATTATACTATGTGGATCATACCGGAATTTTACTTCGATGTATTCCATCACATGAAGTTAACTCAGTTATTACTTTGGCTCACTCAATTCCTCCCGGTGGTCATTTTGCTGCAGACTTAACACAGCGGAAAATTCTGCAAAGTGGTCTCTGGTGGCCTACTATGTACAGAGATGTATCACAGTTTGTCAAACAATGTGATACTTGTCAAAGATCTGGACAGCCATGCAACGACATCTTTTCCCTCTGCAACCCATCTTACCATTGGAACCTTTCCAGAAGTGGGGTCTAGATTTTATCGGTCCGATTACACCTCCAGCAGTCTTCAGTAACAATCGTTACATACTGACCTGTACAGATTATGCAACCAGATGGGCAGAAGCCTTGGCTTTACGGTCTGCTACAGCTATTGCGGTAGCAAAATGTCTGCTAACCGATGTCTTTCCACGTTTTGGCTTACCACTGGAACTTGTTACAGATCAAGGCACTCATTTTGTCAACAATTTAATGAAGGCACTTACAGAGTCGTTCTAGGTCACGCATAAGTTTAGTTCTCCTTATTATCCTCGTGCTAATGGTTTGGCCGAAAGTACAAACAAATCTCTGCTGAATATGCTTCGGAAATTGATCATGGAAGCACCGGAAAGATGGGATCAACTGCTACCTGCAGTGTTATGGGCATATCGGACTACATACAAGGTAACAACCGGGTTAACACCTTTCAAACTAGCTTATGGATTAGAAGCAATAGCACCAATGGAGATAGTTATACCAAGTTTACGAGTAGCAATCGCTCAGAAACTGCTATCGGAAGACTCACTGTCATTTCGGTTGGATACACTCAGAGAGTTAGACGAGCAATGATGGCACAGCTTTTTAACTATGCAAGAAGTACAACTAAGACAGGCCCGGACGCATCATCGACACTTGAAAACTCCAGTTTTTACGGTGGGACAACTTGTCCTTTTTTATAATGCAAAGTCGAATCGGTTTGCTGGTGAATTCAAATTACGATGGTATGGCCCTTACCGGATTTCAAAACAAGTGGGCCCAACAACTTTTCAGTTGACTACGTTGACCGGAAACCCTCTTCCGAAAGTAATCAACGGTTCGAAACTGCGACCATACCAACACGCGTCTAAACCGCACTGAAGCGTTTTTCGGTGGGCCGCGTCGTTTGGCGCTCGCTTTCTTTCTTTTTCTTTCTTTTTTGTGAGTTTAATAATATAAGTTTGTAAATATCTGCGTTTTGAACCCTATTTATGACTAAAGCTGCCCTGCCCTTTTGAGCTCTTCATGCATGCATACCGAAGTTAAGAATTATCACTTCGCTGCCGCGTGATTATTACTGCTTTTGATTACTCTCCGCTACAGCACTACTACATAACCTTCTCCAGTTCTCCGAAAAAAGCTATTGTGTTTATGTGATTGTGCTTTGTGTTTTCACTGTGCTCTGTGTACCTGTGTTCTGTGTCTTCGTGTGCGCCATGGAAGCCTTGGCTAACTACGCCGCTTTCCGTGACGTTCTCCCTACTGAGGTAGGAGAGTACCTACGCATACGTGGGTTGGCAAACTTCGCTGAATTGCCTTGGCATTCAGTGGAGTCCCACCCATTCTTCGCCAACATCATCTCCGCCATAGCCAACACACCAGCCAACGAGTGAAGATGGGCTATCACTTCCTTACCCGCCCGAACTGTAATCACCTTCTAAACCTTCGCGGAATCGTATCGACTCCCTTCGCAAGGCCGAGAGAATGGCCCGAATTTGCCATTAGCCACCGTGAACCATTTATTCCCTAGATACTCCTCTAACGAATATGCCATTCTCTGCCAACTTGAACCAGAAAGAACCGCACTCCAATTCTTGGTAGCAATCCTAAATCTACAGAAGCGCACTTACGGCATATCCCGCCCATTCTACTCAGCCATAGACTTAGCTTCCCGAGAACCAATAAACTTCGCTACATATTTCTTCCAACGTATCCACAAAGAGTGCGTAGCTATAATCAAACAAGTAAACAAGGGTAGTACGCCTAGATCTAGATTGCCCCATATCTTGTCATTTCTCTTTCCAGTAATCCTTGCAGCCAAACCACCACCCCGGGGGCCCATTATGAGACATGAGTCGATACAGCTGCTAGAAGACTACCAAGAAGAAGATGAAGAGGAACTCAATCAGCTTTTCCGCAGAAAAAGGATCAGAATTAGCTCTTCTGAGAGTGAAGCACAAGGCTCTGCTGAAGGAAACAAGGACGACAACAAAGAAGATGATAAACAGGATGAAGAAACATTCCACGACACCACAACCTCCATGCAGAATGAATCCTCTGCGCAATCTTCCCATGAGCAACAACAAGAAACTCGTACTGAAGCTGAAACAACATCGACCGAAGAAACATCAAATCAGCAGTCTGAAGGAGAACAACAAACAGAGGAACAACAAGCTTCTAAAGACGCACTGGACAGACTACTTAAGGCAGTGGAATCCACATTTGCGGAGCAAGAACAACAAAACATAAAGCAGGTAACAACTCAAACCGTAACTCCCATAGGAACCACCCATCATCCCCATCCAGCCCATTCACCCTGCCGAAACCGCTGAATCCTCATCCTCCTCCCTCAACTACTCTCCACCAAACTCCCAACAGCTCCTCAACGCATCCACTTCCCAACCACAACCCCAACTACCCCTTCCTTCCATTCCAATACTGTCCGAACTGGCCAATATGGGCCAAGTTCTTATCAATTTATCTCAGGAACTGCCCATCCACATGAAAGCCGCCACAGACAGTATCCGCAACGAGCTACAATATAAAGTTGACATGTTAGAAGCTGACATCAGCCCCCTACAAGAAGAATTATTAATTGCTAAAGCCGAAAACCAATCCCTGCAAGATCAATTGAAGGAACTACAGGCAAAACTCATCGAACAAGAAATGCTAATCAATTAGAAAGATACAGCACTGGCAGTGCTCACCGAAAAAGACAAATTATTAACCGAAACACAGGCAGAAGTGAGTCAATTAAAGCTAGACCTGCAAGATAAGGAGGATGCCAAAGTTGCATTAGGAAATTTGCTGGAAGAAACAAGACAAACACTGGACGAGGTGGTACAAAAAGGACAAGAGAAGCACGAGCTGGCAATGAGAACCACTGAGGAACTCCAAAGATTTAAGTTAGATTTCGATCAGGTAAACAACATTTTACGGCGAAAGCTAACACAAGAAGCTCAGACACAGAAGCTTATAACAGATCTAAAAAGAGAACGCGACACCTACTCCAGAACTATACAGTACCAAAACCAGGAGATTGAACGAAGAGAAAATCAGCTTGAAAATTAAAAGGACAGAGTAATCAATATGCAGAAGCAACTGGAAGAAATGAAGGTCTCAAGAGATGCAGCCCTGTCTAACGAGTTCTACCTACAGGAGGCCTTTTTGCAAACACAGGCCGAGATTTTGCTCACCGAAGCTATAGCTCTAAGCTCTGTTAGAATAGATGCGCAATTAGTAGAGCCAGATACCCTTAAACAAATATTAGAAACCCTTAAGAAAAAGATCGCCTGTACATTTAGATTAGCCCGAAACATGTACTTAGAAGGTATAACACAGGCCGAGATTTTGCTCACCGAAGCTATAGCTCTAAGCTCTGTTAGAATAGATGCGCAATTAGTAGAGCCGGATACCCTTAAACAAATATTAGAAACCCTTAAGAAAAAGATCGCCCGTACATTTAGATTAGCCCGAAACATGTACTTAGAAGGTATAGTCGATGAACAATAATTTTGTAAAAAAAAAAAAAAAAAAAAAAAAAAAATAAAAAAAAATTTGCAGGTTCGAGTCCACCGGGCGTGCCAATGTTAGTCGGCCGTCGGATTGGGACAGATGTAACGGAAATCGTGGCAAAACACGTGCGAAAGGTGGTTACGCACCTATTTGTACTTTCTATATAAAGCAATGAAAAGAAGTGCTCGAGAGCGCGGGGTTGTCATGCCAATTCTGGGTATCACCAGATTGTTCGTTTGGTGAATGTGTGAGTGTTGATGTAGTGTTTGTTTTTACATAATCTCTGTGTTCTAAGTTCTTACTCGTATCTTGCTTCGTCTATCGTTCTTGTTGTCTGCTGATGACCTCGTTTCTGTTGATGAATTTTATAACGTTTGAGAGATAACTATACTATCAGTCTGAATGTTACTGTGCAACGATTGGAGTAACCCAAAGTATCTGGCGATCTTCTGCGTAGATTGACGGTACTGTGTGTATCTGTAATTGTTACCTAGTAACCCCGTTGAGATTACGAGTTCCATTACTTATGTCTGAGTAAGTTATTCATACTCTGTTGGATTGTGCTCGCACACTATGTATTACGACTTCTTGGAAGTATTTTTGTCAAGAATTGGTGAATTCCGAGCAACTGTGTTAGCGTTCTGATATTCAGATCTGTACTGTGTTGTTGTAGTGTTTGGATTTGTCTGCCTGCAGTAAAGTTTAGTACAGTAAGGCTCTGCTAAGTTGAATACTGAGCCTCGAGTACTGTGTGTTGAACTCTCGAGTTCTTTGTGTTACGGTGTTATTTGATCGTTGAGATCCATTCCGTGAAGTTGATCGAACACTTGTTTCTGGTAATTCCAGTAAGTTTATGCGTAGATGCAATATGGCATCTTAGTGCATTTGGTACGTTTGGTGGAGCTAAGACTGTGACGGTAAATTCTAAGTACGGCAATTCGATAGAATTCTTAGTATTGTTACAGTGCTGAGTGTGAACAGTACCTTTGGGAACTAAGTACAGGGCCTTTGTTTTTTTTTTTCAGACCTCTTCCACTCCCAAGAACCCACTTAGATCGGTTGAACGCACTTTTGATAGTTAGAACGAAGCGTTTCAACATTTAACAATGAGTAAGAAATTAATACAACATTCCTAAGTGTTAAGAATATATGTTTCATTTATTAAGGAGGGTAATATAACTCAAAGAAAACCAACTGGGGTACTAGATTATGCCCTCTAACTAGACTTAAACAAGATTTCGAAAATATGCTTCTGATTACAAGATGATCCATGAAGAGGGAAGAATACAAGAATATGGAATTGTTACAAGAAGTCCGAGAACCTGAGACCGATAGCTGTGGATAACTCGACTAAATAGGATACAACTTACAAGAGACCCCACGACCTGGGATCATGGGTATGAAACAAGATATGTGGATTACAAGAACTCCCTTGAGGGAGATAGACTACTTACAAGAAGGAACTGGATAGGATCTCGTACTGCGAGATTGCAAGAGGATAAGACAGGATGTCGAGGATACTAGACTAGATAAGACTAGAACAAGGAACAAGACTAGAATTCGAATTGGAACTTGGAAAGTACTAACTTGAAGATCGCAACTCCTTGAGCTCCCAAGATTTGCAGTGACAAGCCTGAGGATGTATGTGGCCAAGCTCCCTTATATAGGTGTTCAAGGGTGGTGATGAATTGAAGATGTCAACAATTCAAAACAAGACCTCTGAATGTTAGAATAAAGCAACAGACAATCAAGCTTAGGGTTTTGGCACGTTCTGGATGTGATGGAAGTATTAGTTTCTCCAAGTTCTGAACTAATCATGAGATAAAGAAAGTCACATGGAATCTGAGGTTCACGATGGTTTCTTTGTGTCCATGACATCACCTTCCTCTCAAGCGACGAATTCCACGAGGAGTGGTCATATTCTCTAGTCTTGGCTTCATTGGATTTTTCTTATGGGATTCTCGAACCTTGCTTAATGCTCTTTGCATGTTTTCTACATGTTCCAAAGTGCGATCATTGATGTCATACCCTTTTCAATAAGCAAGGTACTCCAATTCTCCTCAAGATATTCTCGAATCTAGGACATGCTTGATATCGAATTCTTGATTATGAATCTTGATAGGTGGTGAACTCACAGAGGAACCTCTCATAGTCATGAAGTATTGCCATGTTCTTCTCCAAGTTTAGGGCTAACAATGATAATGCTTGAGCCTTGACCACATAGCAAGGTTCCAATAATCTGACATGTGATGCCTCGTCACGGTATCTATTAGGCTTCATATGGATGTACAATTTAACTTGTTGCAAGAATCCACGAAACTTCAAACGACTACATTCAAACTTTTTTGGCATGCAAATCTTGGGTTTCTTCATGAAAGATGAACTAGGTCTTGGTTTACTTGAATGCTTGCTTGGTTTGCTTGAAGATTCTTGATATGTTCTTATAAATCTTGGATGAGTGAGTCTACATGCATGGGATGTCCCATCTTGACTTGTCTCTATCGATGAGTTAGGTCCTTGATTTTTTGTTAGAGAATATGAAGCGATGCCATAATTTGTTCAACTTTGTTCTCCATGATGCATGGTCTTGGATGAAAGCTTTTCGTGCCAAAATATCAAGGGAGTACAAGATTATGCTCTCTAACTGAACAAGATTTCGGAAATATGCTTCTAATTACAAGATCACCCACGTAGGGAAACAATATGGGAATATGGAACTGCGACAAGAAGTCAGAGAACCTGAGGCTGATAGGTATGGATAATTGGACTAAACAGGACACAAGAGATCCCACAACTCGGGATCGTAGGTATGAAACAAGATATCTGGATTATAAGAACTTGAACAAGATGGACTAGGTACAAGAAGGAACGGGACGGGATGTCGTACTATGACTCACGAGATTACAAGAGTACAAGAGAGGATGTCCATGATACTGGACTAGACAATACTAGAACAAGGAAGACTAGAACTTGAACTTGAACTTGGAAAGTGCTTACTTGAAGATCGAAACTCCTTGAGCTCCCAAGACTGGCATTGACAATACTTAGGATGTATGTGGCCAAGCTCTCCTTAAATAGTTGTTCAAGGGAAGCTACGAATTGATGATGTCCTCGATGATATCAACAATCCGAATCAAGATCAAATTAACTTGTTGTAGGAATTCGCGGAACTTTGAACGATCACCATTGGACTTTTTTTGCATGCAAATCTTGGGTTCCTTCATGAAGGATGAACTAGGGCCTTGGTTTACTTGAATGCTTCCTGGATATGTTGAAGATTCCGGATTTGTTCTAGTAATTCTAGGATGAGTGAACTCACATGCAAGGGTCCCATCTTGACTTGTGTCTATCGATAAGTTAGGTCCTCGACTTGTTGCTGGAGATTCTGAAGTGATTCCATAATCTTTTCAACTATGTCCTCCATGATGCCTTGTCTTGGATAGAAGCTTATCTTGCCAAAATGTCAAGGGAGCACTAGATTGTGCCCTGTAATTAGACTTGAACTAGACTTGAACAAGATTTCAATAATATTCTTTTGATTACAAGATCACCCACGAAGGGGAAATAATACAAGAATATGGAACTCTTACAAGAAGTCCCACAACTTGGGATTGATAGGTGTGGATAACTTTATTAAACAACACACGAGATCCAACAATCGAGGATCGTAGGTACGAAACAAGAACTCTCTTAAAGGAGATGGACTAGGTATAAGAAGGAATTCGACAAGATCTCGTAGTACGAGATTGGAAGAGGACAAGACATGATGTTTAGGATATTAGACTAGACAAGACTAGAACAAGGAACATGTCATTGATACAAAGTAAACCATCTTGAACCTCAGATTCCATGTGACTTTCCATATCTCATGATTGGTTTAGGATTTGGAAAAACGCATGCTTCCATCGTGTCTTGAATGTGCCAAAATCCTAAGGTAGGACGACATCATAGATGACATCATCGGGAGGTCTTGTTTCATATTGTTGACATCATCGATTACATCATCAATTTGTAACCGCCCTTGAACACCTAACTTGGCCGCATACATCTTGAGTCTTGCCAATGTCAGTCTTGGGAGCTCAAGGAGTCATGATCTCCAAGTACGTACTTTCCAAGGTTCGGTACTAGTTCTAGTCTTGTTCTTTGTTCCAGTCTTGTCGAATCTAGTATTCTGGATATCCTGTCTTGTCCTCTTGTAATCTCGTAGTACGTGATCTTGTCAAGTTCTTTCTTGTAACTAGTTCATCTCCCTTAAGGGAGTTCTTGTAATCTATATATTGTTTCATACATACGATCTCGGGTTGTGGGATCTCTTGTATTCTGTTTAGTTTAGTTCTCTACACCTATGAGTCCCGACTTGTGGGACTCCTTGTAACAGTTCCATATTCTTGTATTATTTCCCCTGCATGGGTGGTCTTGTAATCAGAAATATATATCCAAGAATTGTTTAAGTCTAGTCGAAGGGCATAATCTAGTGTTGCCTTGATATTTTGGCAAGACTAGCTTCTATCCAAGACCAGGCATCATGGAGAACAGAGTTGAACAAATTATGACATTGCGTCAAAATCTCTAGCAACAAGTCAACGACCTAACTCATCGATAGACACAAGTCGAGATTTGATATCTCGTGCATGTAAGCGCACTTATCCAATAATTACAAGAACGAATCGGGAATCTTCAAGCAAATCAAGGAAGCATTCAAGTGAGTCAATGTGCTTGTTCATCTTTTGTGAAGGAACCCAAGATTTGCATGCCAAAAAAGTTTGATGGTGATTGTACGAAGTTCCAAGGTTCTTGCATCAAGTCAAATTGTACATCCATATGCAATCTGATAGATAACCAAATGAGGTATCTAAGATCGGTGTTGTTGGAGCCCTGTCCTGTGGTTAAGCATTATCATGGTTCACCTCAATCTTGGAGATGATGTGAAGGACCTTCTACTCATGATGCCAGAGATTAAGTCATTGAATGAATATATCACCCAAGCCATTCAATGTGATAATTCCAACAAACACCCATGTTTCATAAGGAGGCCATAAAGTGGGACCATGATATAAGAAAGGGTCTCATAATTCTAGCAACACCCATAGAAATATGCCTTGCTCCTCTCAAGTTGGTCATGCCTAGGAAGACCCTTTTCCTTACAGCTTTAGTAGACTCAGGAGCTGACTCATGTTTTATCGATGAAGGATTGGTAAAGAAACATAAGATTCCAATACTTCATAAGAACATACCAATAATAGCTGAAGACTGAAGTAGTATATGGAAGACCTCTGACATCTTGGAATATTACCAAGAAAACTACACCATTAAGAGTAAATCTTGGCGATCACGATTCGGATATGTTTCAATGTAATATAAGCTCGATAAACCTTGTTATCATTGGAATGCCGTGGCTAAAGAAACATAATCTAGACCTTGATTGGGGAAAAAACAAAATCACTCGTCGAGATATCGTGATGAACCCGACATATGTAGGAACTAAAGCCTTCATAAAAAAAGGAAGCAACCAACACATATGATCTATGCCATACCAACTCAAGAGTCAAAGAAAAATAATCCAGTGAAGCTACCTAGTCAGGACCAAGAGTTTCAAGATGTTTTGAAAAGAAGAATGTAACTATCCTCCGAGAGCATAGACCTTATGATTATGCGATAGAACCTCAAGAGGGAGTGAAACCAGCCATTGGACCAATCTATAGACTATCCCCAAAGAAACTTACAGAATTATGCAAGAATATTGATGAGAATCTAGCCAAGGGGTCTATCTGACACTCAAAGTCTCTTGGAGGAGCCCCTATCCTATTTGTAAAGAAGAAGGATGGGACTCTCCGAATGTGTGTAGACTTATAATGTATGTGTAATGCATGCAGGTATGTGTGTGCGTATATGTGTGTATAATGCATGTGCCATGCATGTATGTCTGCATGTATTTACAATGTGTACATGTGCGTGTATATATATGATATGTGTGTGCGCACACACACACACACACAAACACACTCAAACACATTGTATACATGTATAATGTATGCAGTCATTGCAGTGTATGCATGTATGTACGTATATGCACTTGTATGTGTGTGTAGGTCCCTTTTTTTTTGAGTGTGTTTCTCATGATTATGGATGTGTATATGGAGTCAGAGTAAGTATAAGATGAGATCCATCGCACATGACAGTGGTAAAACAACATATAGCTGGGTTGTTTTCACCAAAATCCTCATAAGAGAAATACAAGAGCTGCTAGACCCTAGATGAACATGGGGTGAGCTTGAAGAGAAGGGGATGACTCAGAATCTGACTGCACTGAGCAAAGAAAGGTTGAGAGCTTTTGAAGGTGTTGAAGAAGAATAAGCCCTATTGAAACTGAATAGTGTAAACGATGAATAATAATACACTCGCTTCTTATTTGTGCATGAAAAAAGTGGCTTTGACAGAATGAAGTATAACTTCCACTGGACTTATGAAACCTTAGTGCAAGCAGTATGCCTTATGACTGCAATTGAGAATGACTGACAGACATCACTTCTCACTAATAGTGATCTAGCAGATGAAACAAAGATACAATGTATACCTGAACAACATGTGGATGATAATGGTATCGACCTTAGAGAGCTGAGAAAAATGTCCGAAAATATGATTGTTTTTATTTCTACTTTCACTGGACAAAAGTCTGGTTGAGTACACAATTTTTCAGTCACTTGGAGCTGTCAAAAAATCACAAGCAACTTCAAAAATATTTACTAGACCGTCTAATGAGAACTGCGGGTACTACATTGTGGAGCCTGCAGGTGTGGATCCTCTCGATATTGAAATCTCAGTGTGCTCATGAATTTTACTGTTATAGACAAATGCTGATTGTTTGCTATAAAGTGGGAGTGGCTGCTTTGTGGGAGAGGATGGGTAAGGGATTCATGGAGGGAACGTTAATTATATAGATCTTCTCATTAAACCAAAGCTTTAAAACTATAGATTTTATGGAACTGATTTGTTCCATCAAAAATGCAGGCAACAATGCCTCGGGACTGTGTGCATCATGGAGGCATAGAGCATCGTGATGTTCATAATGCCTATGGGTACTACTTCCATATGGCCACTGCTGATGGTTTGCTACAAAGAAGTGGTGGCAAAGATAGACCTTTTGTTCTTTCACGTGCTTTTTTTGCGGGCACACAAAAGGTTGGAGCAGTATGGACCGGAGATAACACAGCTGAATGGGACCATCTGCAGGTTTCAGTACCAATGGTTCTAAGTCTTGGTATAACTGGACTTTCTTTTATAGGTAAACAGATTATTTCTGAGTTTCAGTACCAATGGTTCTGGGTCTTGTGGGTTTCAATTAAGCAACTTGATTCTATTATGTGCTGTGATCATGGCAGGCGCTGATGTTGGGGGTTTCTTTGGCAATCCGGATCCAGAATTGTTGACTCGTTGGTATCAATTGGCAGCTTATTATCCATTTTTCAGAGCCCATGCACACCTTGATACTAAACGAAGGGAGCCATGGCTTTTTGGGTACAATCCTTTGCTAATATATTTGCACTATTGATCTGGTTTATTCAAGGTCATTGATGAAAAGGTCTGGAATGGAATGAAAAGAGGCTTGCATGTGTTTTCATTTTTTGTCTTTTGTGCAGGGGGGTTGAAGATTTCTTCTAAATTATTGGTTTTATTAGGATTCAGGAAGCACCACCAATGACTGAAAATGATGATGAACAGGTGATTTTTGTTAATGGGCTGAAAAACATGTAATCAGCCCATTAACAATGACGATGTAGTCATATCTCCTGATGTGGATCCATTGCCAATTTGCCAGAGAATGTAGATTATTAGGTGAGGAGATTGTAACAGGAGGCATGTGAACATATATGGCCCCTCTATACATTACACTATGTCCTCAGATGAGGGTGAGCCTCTCATTTATTAAAGAGAATATTTTGTGAACACAAGAAGAAGTGGGAGTTAAACCATGCAAGAGGATGTAAAGGCCTTGAATGCAAATGATACTTGGGATTTGGTTGAGTTGCCCAAAGGTAGGAAAGCCATTCCTAATAAGTGGCTATACAAATCGAGACAGAGGGTGATAAACCCAAGCATAAGGCAATGCTGGTTGCTAAGGGATATGCCCTAAAACAGGGCATTGTTTTCTATTTTGTGGTAAAAATGACCACATTGCCTGTGTTGTTTGCTCTCACAGCTGCCATGGATTTGGAGCTATTCCAAATCATTGTCAAAACAACCTTTTGCATGGTGATTTTAATGAAGAGCTGTGCATGAAACAACCAGAAGGATATGTCGTCATTCCTGGAAAGGAGCATATTGTATGCAAGCTGAAAAGGAGTTTGTATGGGCTGAAACAAGGTCCTAGGCAATGACGTAAGAAGTTTGCTGCATTCATGCTCAAACACAGGTTTAAAGGAAGCCTTGCGGACTACTGTTTATGCACCAAAACGATGATGATGGCAGCCTGTTACATCCCCAAATCCAAAGGGCATCTGGATAGGTGCTTGTAATTGTCTGACCAAGTGTGAACGGCTGCCCAGTATGAACTGGGCCACCTCCCCAAAGTGATTCTGTAAATCTAGGCCCTTAGGCAGAGCTTCGTCACCCATATTGGTGAGGGGTTGGTGGTATGGGGCACTAGTTCCTTAGATGTGGCTGCATGCTTAGCTACATGCTCCCAGGCTTGGAGGCGAGTCCGTATTGGCCCTCTAGGCTGGGAGCTGAGTCTGATGTCTGCCCTTATATTGTTTGTGAATATGGATTGTGTCTTGTCTTGTCTAGCAGGGAGGATCTAACCTTGGTATGCTGAGGTGAACTTTCAAGTTGCGTTTTTGGAGGTTGTTATTTGATGATGACTATTACCCTTGGTTCTATGATGTGTACTCTCTTTGGTTCCATAGAGATCTCGACAATGCATCTTTCTCTTGGAGGGGATTCCCTTATGATTGCCATCTTTTGGGATCAGACAATTGGTCCATGAGAGTCTTTGTGACCTGAAAGTCATGGGAATTAGGTGCCGGTATGATAGGTCACCGTGAGAGGAAGATGCTAGGAGGATATTCTAGCAGTATTAGATCACTTATCTGATAAGGTAAGGTTGGCACGGACTAGGATGAGAATATGTCTAAAGCTTGGCCTCATCACTGTGCAAGTGCACCTTGATCCCAATAGGCCAGAATTTTACATTAATACAAGACGGGGGACATTCACAATGAAGTGTCCATTGATATGCATGGAGTACTGGGCCATCATACGCTAGGCACATGGTGCGTGCATATCTCTTCATATGAGGTGTTCATAGAGATGCATGTGTTGCCATGCCTGTTGAGATTGGGCATGAGGTACGTGCATAGATGGAAATCCTCCTTCGGCGTATCCATCTGGGTGCATGTGGTGCTATGCTCACAGTGGCTAAGGACATAGCACGTGTAGGTATATCGTCTCTTTTATAGAATCCATACATTCGAGAGGTAGTACCATTTGTGGACTCTATGATGAGATAGCTTTCGGCCCTCTTCTGGTGATGATGCCATTGCGGTCATTGCTAGACGAGTCCAATTATTGTGAGAGTTTTACTTGTTTGTTTCATTGTTAGAAGTTGTGGGCTTGGCTCACCTGACTGTGGAATCGTTGCAAATAGTACATGTTGTACCCAAAATCTTAGTGTTCCAGAAACTCTTGGAACTTGGTTTCCATTGGAAGATCAATTTGTCATGCTTGAAAGAAAGTTGCTAATGTTCTACCAACTCTTGTCCCTTGGTTTCCATCGGGGGGATGTGTTTATCATGCCTGAAAGGGGGTTGTTAGTGTTTTCATAACACTTGGCACTTGATTTTCTTTGGGAGACTCGTCTCTGTAGACCCTAAGATCATTTATAGATCAAAGGACGGACTATACATGCACTCCAAACCTTGGACAATATGTCGATGGTGTGATGATCATGCACCTTACATTGGAGACCGACCATAGATGGTATAGCCATCAGGGATACCCATGAAGACACAATCATTATGGAGCCAGATATATATAGAGGATGTTACACTTGATGGCAGCCCTCTTTGCCCCTTGGTCATGATGGTACTCCCTTGGGTACTTAACCAAGAGACGTTGCCCACAAATGTATGCTCCATTGTTGTACCAACATTTAGTATGGAGTCATGCAACATATATCTTCCTATATGGTCCAATTAGGTGAGTGTCCTTCCACATTTGCTCAACACTTATGATAGGACACAACATTGGCTATTATATAGCAAGTTGATGTTGCTATTGGATCATGAGCTTTGAGGCATGAGTTCATTGTCCATAGCAGATGTCCTCTTATGGAAGTAGGAATTGTTATAGAGGGAGGAGAAGAGCATGAAGAGGACCTTGCATTATGTTGTCTTCTAGCCTTGCACTGTTCTCCATATTATTCGCATCATGTGCCTCATGGTCTTAGTGTAACCATAGATTTTGAGACGATTTGAACTGACATATGCATGATGTTATCTTCTTAATATTTTGGTCCATATTTGATCACAAAGAAGATAACTCGTGTCTTACAAGTTGGATCTACCTCGGGTAATCGCCATATATCTTTGTTCCGTGGCAATTGTATGCATGGGAACTTCGGATAGGCATCATAGTTCCACAGTAGTTTCCCTAATTGGAAACTTGGATACGATGATTTTTTGTGTTACGCTCATAGGAGATCTTGAGCTTGGAAGACATTACTTGACATATTTCATTAGAGCTTGATTTAGTTCTAGACGAGGGGGAGAGGAAGTCCGAGAGGACTTCTTATCTTGAGTATTTTGATTGAGTGGAAGCACCAATCCATCTCGACTTGGGAGTTAGTTAGGTTGTCAAAGGATTGGATTCTTGGTTTTTAGCTAAGGAAAATTGTCGAGGAAATATACCCACTATTGGGCACTGAGGACGTTAGTGGGGATGTCATAGTATTGAGTCGATACTGTGCATAGTGGAGCTGATACGCTATATAGTCTTGTGGTTGACTACCATGAGCTTGTAGTTGCACTTTCCTCTGAGGGTGAATTTGGGGTTTACCTGGATTCATTCTGGTATATATGATTGTCGTATTAGCGGACATGCAACTATGCTTTTTCTGTAATTTTTCCTATGTTTTGTTTGCATTTGGTGCTAGGCTTCATTATGGCTGAGTTTGCCCATCACTTCCGGAAGTGATAGAAACTCAGTTCGCAGAGCTTCTTGTGAGTTCATGCTCGTGGTGTGTGTGCGTTGTGGGGTGTGTGTGTGAGCATGCATTCATTCTGAGCTCTATACCCACTATTGGGCACTGAGGACGTTAGTGGGGATGTCATAGTATTGAGTCGATACTGTGCATAGTGGAGCTGATACGCTATATAGTCTTGTGGTTGACTACCATGAGCTTGTAGTTGCACTTTCCTCTGAGGGTGAATTTGGGGTTTACCTGGATTCATTCTGGTATATATGATTGTCGTATTAGCGGACATGCAGTTTTCACTTGTGGATTCTTCGTCCGAGTTACGACCAGTTGTTAGGTGTGTATACCCTATCAACTATGCTTTTTTTGTAATTTTTCCTGTGTTTTGTTTGCATTTGGTGCTAGGCTTCATTATGGCTGAGTTTGCCCATCACTTCCGGAAGTGATAGAAACTCAGTTCGCAGAGCTTCTTGTGAGTTCATGCTCGTGGTGTGTGTGCGTTGTGGGGTGTGTGTGTGAGCATGCATTCATTCTGAGCTCTATACCCACTATTGGGCACTGAGGACGTTAGTGGGGATGTCATAGTATTGAGTCGATACTGTGCATAGTGGAGCTGATACGCTATATAGTCTTGTGGTTGACTACCATGAGCTTGTAGTTGCACTTTCCTCTGAGGGTGAATTTGGGGTTTACCTGGATTCATTCTGGTATATATGATTGTCGTATTAGCGGACATGCAGTTTTCACTTGTGGATTCTTCGTCCGAGTTACGACCAGTTGTTAGGTGTGTATACCCTATCAACTATGCTTTTTCTGTAATTTTTCCTATGTTTTGTTTGCATTTGGTGCTAGGCTTCATTATGGCTGAGTTTGCCCATCACTTCCGGAAGTGATAGAAACTCAGTTCGCAGAGCTTCTTGTGAGTTCATGCTCGTGGTGTGTGTGCGTTGTGGGGTGTGTGTGTGAGCATGCATTCATTCTGAGCTCTATACCCACTATTGGGCACTGAGGACGTTAGTGGGGATGTCATAGTATTGAGTCGATACTGTGCATAGTGGAGCTGATACGCTATATAGTCTTGTGGTTGACTACCATGAGCTTGTAGTTGCACTTTCCTATGAGGGTGAATTTGGGGTTTACCTGGATTCATTCTGGTATATATGATTGTCGTATTAGCGGACATGCAGTTTTCACTTGTGGATTCTTCGTCCGAGTTACGACCAGTTGTTAGGTGTGTATACCCTATCAACTATGCTTTTTCTGTAATTTTTCCTATGTTTTGTTTGCATTTGGTGCTAGGCTTCATTATGGCTGAGTTTGCCCATCACTTCCGGAAGTGATAGAAACTCAGTTCGCAGAGCTTCTTGTGAGTTCATGCTCGTGGTGTGTGTGCGTTGTGGGGTGTGTGTGTGAGCATGCATTCATTCTGAGCTCTATACCCACTATTGGGCACTGAGGACGTTAGTGGGGATGTCATAGTATTGAGTCGATACTGTGCATAGTGGAGCTGATACGCTATATAGTCTTGTGGTTGACTACCATGAGCTTGTAGTTGCACTTTCCTATGAGGGTGAATTTGGGGTTTACCTGGATTCATTCTGGTATATATAAAATTAAAGAATAAGGGGTAAGTGTTACATCCCCAAACCCAAGATACATTTGGATGGGTGCCTATAGTTAAGTGTGAGCAACCGTCCAATATGAACTCGGCCACCTCCTCAAAGTGAGTCTATAGATAGGACCTATGGGCTCATTTGTGAGACATTCCTCGCATGAGGCACTTGGACTCTTGGACCTTAGGTAGAGCTTAGTGAGCCATATTGGTGAGGAGTTGGTGGTATGGGATATGAGTCCCTTAGAGGTGGTGGCTGCTTGCTTGGGGTAGGCTTCCAATCTCGGCCTCCCTTATATTGTTTGTGAATATGGCTTGTGTCTTGACTTTTGTAGGAGGGAGGATCTTGGAGGATCTATCACAACCCAATAATTCTAGTGCTATATGTAGATATGTTTGTGGTTGAGAAGAGAAAGAGCACTCTAAATGCTTCAAAACAGCCGTTGAACAATTCATTCTCAATGAAGGACCTCGGAAAAGTTGAGCACATTCTTGGAATGAGGACAAAAAGATGTAGAAAACAACACACATTGCCTTATCTCAAGAAAAGTACATATAAGAAGTGCTGAACATATTTAATATGGCTGATGCGAAGCTTGTTAGAGTGCCATTGCAGCCACATGTTAAGCATTCCAAGGAGGACAGTCCCAAAAATGATGAAGAGACCAACTAGATGAAAAGTGTCCATATGCTTTTGCTTGTGGCTCACTTATATATGTGATGGTTGCTACTAGGCTAGATATTGTCCATACAATGGGAGTTGTGATCTGGTTTGGCAAATCTCATTGGGATGCTATCAAATGCATCTTGAGATATTTGAAAGGGACCAGATGCCTATGCTATGGGAAGGATCCATTTGAGTTAAAAGGAGTCCATGACTATGATATGGAAGATGATGTGGATACACGAAATTCCACAAGTGCTTATGTATATACACTCGCAAGCGGTGCTATTTCATGGTGCTCTAAACTTTAGAGGATAGTTGAGCTATCTACTATAGAGATTGAATATATTTCAACCACAAAAGCTTCCAATGAAGTCATATGGTTAGCATGCGTATGTAGTGAGTTGGTTTGCCTGACAAGGCACCCATTTTTGGTTGCGATAGTTGGAGTGCCATTTGTTTCGCGAGGAATGCCATGTTCCTTGCACACCAAAAAAGATATTGATGTGTGATACCACTTCATCAGAGAGGTGTTTGAGGATGGTTTGATCACTTTGATCAAGGTTACTACTTCACAAAATCTACTAGGTGCTCTCGTGAAGTGCCTAGCTAGGGCACAACATCAGTCATGTATACAAATGGTGGGAGGTACTTAGCTTAAAGGAGCTTCCTTGGTCCTTTAAGTGGAAGATTGTTGGGGATAAATCATGTTCCATGCTCACCAAAAAAATATTGATGTGTGATCACCTCATGAGAGAGGTGTTTGAGGATAGCTTGATCACTTTGATCAAAGTCAATACTTCACAAAATCTAGTAGATGCTCTCACAAAATGCCTAGCTAAGGCACAACATCAGTTATGTATACAGAGATGGGAGGTACTTAGCTTAAAGGAGTTCCTTGGTTCTCTAATTGGGAGGTTGTTGGGGATAAAGGACCCAAAAGATTCTCCTTATGTAGATTTTTACCCTTCCAAATCATAGCTCTCATCAAGAGTTATCCATACATACATGTATTATGTGGCCCATTTTTTATGATAATATAGGCATTTATATGTTTATTAGTGGGCTCTGGTCACTTGGGCCCATTCACACGTGATCAAGTGACCAAAGCCACTTGTTTCATGAAAGTAAGGTCCTTCACTCACCTTTCAACTTGTTAGGACCATTCTTAAAGATTGTACGTGGAACCTTCACTCAAGAATCGGGATTTTTGTGCAATATTTTCTTTCATTCTCTCTCTTTAGCTTCCAACCCATTTGCTTGGTGTTTGGTGCAATTGAACGCATCTTTGTGTAGCTCTTTGTAATCCTTTCATATTATTATCTTTATAAGACTTGAAAGTTAGAAGAAATGAAAGTAAAATTATAAGGTAAACATGATATACCTAGCTCTCCTTCGATTTCAGTGCTTGAGCTTCACCATCTTTCATGTAATGATGAGATGATATATTCATGATGTATGTTCAAGCTTGTGATGATGATAAGCTTCATTCTACTTCTTATATGTTTATGGTTTACTATAGGAGTATATGGACTTGTGAATAAAAGCATTAGCTAGTATGTTTAAGAATTTAATGTTCCATTTTAACTCGCAACTATTGTATCTAGTGAACTATGAAGTGGTTTATCACTTAAAGGAGGCAGGAAATTGAGCGTGCATTCAATTAATTAGTAATACCAAGCCTATTTGCAAAATGCTATATAGATTGAGCTCGACTTCACATTAATAAGTCAAGAATCAAATTGAAGAATATTTAGAAAAAGGTTTCATGACGCTTAGTAAGTTACCATGGTTAGGTCAAAAAAGTCAACTCTATGAGACTTTGTATAGATTATAGAGCCCTTGATAGGGATCCCATACAACGCTAGCCCCCAATGTTCATGTTAAATGACCTATTTGACAAATTACATTGGGCACAATACTTCATAAAGCTTGATCTTATATCTAGACATCATCAAGTATGGATTAAAGTGGGAGATATCTTCAAAACTCTTTTTAGGACTAGATACAAATGTTTGATACTATTGAGTCCTTGATGATGATAGTGTGGTGAATTGGCTCAAAAGGAATGGTAAACCATACCATCAAGAGAATAAAAAAGCCAATTATGGAAAAATAAAAAATAGCTATTACGACAACTCTACTTTCAAAGATAGTAGATCCCAAACAACCATTTGTTACAAGTGATTATGCCATTGGAGCAAGGCTTATTAAGAATGGTCAACAAGTGGCTTTTAAGAGCAAAAAAATGAAGAAGTGGCATCATTACTTGTATGATGTCAAAGTGATTATATGTGAGGAGAGCATTAAATGGCTCATTAATCAAAAATACCTTAAAGGTCGCAAGACTTTATGGGAAATGAACCTTTAAGAGTGTTGTAGTTGATTCACTTCAAGAGTTCCATTATGTGCACTCAAGAGTACAAGACATATGATCTTGTTGAAAGGTAGCTTTATTGGCTTTGACTTTATGAGGTTGTCTTAGAATATGCGCTTGAAGATGATAAGTCATAGGCCAATAAAGTTCAAAGGTCAAAGACAAGAGGTCTTCTCTACTCTTTGGACATCCGGAATGGGAAATGTGAGAGCGTGTTCATTGACCTCATAGTTGGATCACCCGAAGGTTAGAGTCTATAACTTTTACATAATGTTGGATAGTTTTTTTGTACTTAGTTTGTAAAGGACTCTTGGAGTAGGTCAAAATTGGTCAGAAACTCATATTAATTCTATTACATCATCTTATTCTTCACAAAGAGAGCTTTTCATCCATATACAACATGCCACCATCCAACATCTTTAGACTCCTCAAAAGTCAAATCCTAATATATGGTCAAAAGTCATTAATAGCTTAAAAAGCCAACTAAATTGGTCTAAGTCAAATTAAATTGGTCCAAAAGTCTATGACATGGTCCCATACCTATCTTGTGCGCATAAAGCTATTGCAAATGCCACATAAGACAATATTGTTGATTTGCAAAAAAGAAAAAAACATAAATTAACTTTTTAGTAATTTCTTTTGTCATCCTCTATAATCTATATAAACCTCATGGGATAATGCACATGAATCTCCCAATTTCATCGCTCTCACTTGCTTTACATGAGGAGTGTGCTGCCTATAGGCGGTATTCTTGGACAGCCTTCGAGAAGCTCTTGCTTCAGCTTGGTGTGTGTGTGAGTGGAGTTCTCTCTTGCACACTTGGAGGAGCAGCTTCGGGAGGTATGCCTAAGTCTTGACATGAGCCTCTACACCTTGAACCTCTTCATCAACACCTTTGGGAGGCTTTCTTTGACTAGTATGATTTGTGTGAGGATAGTGTTTTAGATTTTACTATATTTCTTTGTACATACATACATACTCTTGTAGCACTTGTAGTTAATTGGAGTCTTATCAAATTTTTAATACATCACTTGTTGTATGTGTGCTCTCTTGATGTATATACTTGTATCTTGTGCTAGCAGTTTGGTATTAGAGAAGGGCTTGTGAAGGTATAAGGAAGGTCAACACACATTGGGTAAACCCTAATTGCTTAAAAAGCATATAATTTGCATCAAAAGTCCATTATCTTTCTCTTTTCTACTTCTTGCAAACTTGTTTGACTTATTAGCAGCTCAGTCTATCATTGATCAACCTGGTTCAACCTCTAATCATGGCTCAACCTTTAGTCAATATGATCAGCTCTAGCCTCTATCCAACATAGTCAAGCTTGCAAAACAACGGTCTTTTGATGTCTATACTTGTATCTCTCTTGTATGTGTGCTCGCTTGTGTATACTTGTATCTCTCTTGTATGTGTGATCGCTTGTGTACACTTGTATTGATGTGTATACTTGTATCTCTTATCTCTTGTGCTAACAATTTGGTATTAGAGAAGGATTTGTCAAGGTACAAGGTCGGTCAACACATTGCGTAAACCCTTATTGCTCTAAGAGCATATTGCATCAAAAAATCCATTATCTTTCTCTTCTCTAATTCCTACAACCTTCTTTGACTTATTAGTTGGTTAACCAACCAGTGCTCAGCCCTAATCAACATGTGATCAATTGTGGTCAAACTCACCAACCTTTTTTAACAAAGTCAAACTTGCAAAACAACGGTCTCTTGATGTCCATACTTGTACTTTCCTTGTCTCTTGTGCGCTTTTGATGTGTATACTTGTGTGTGCTCTCGTGGTGTGTATGCTTGTATCTCTCTTATCTCTTTTGCTAACAATTTGGTATTAGAGGACTTGTCAAGGTACAAGGAAGGTAAGCACACATTGAGCAAACCCTAATTGCTCTAGATGTTCCATATGTGCGTTATATTTAAAAAAAGTTTATTTTTATCTCCACACTTTCAAAGATGGTTTGAAAGCGATATTTGACTATACTAAGTATATTGCAAGGTCTCCCTAATACGCAAACTAGGAGGTAAGGTTCTCATACGTGGTTCGGTTTAGTTCACATAGATTTTGGAAATCCTGTCCATGTAGGTCACTTATTTGTTTGTTAGGTTGTTATTTTGAAATGCATGTCTTGGCCCTTCTTCTTTGCGATAGATTGGCTTTCTATCGAGAGTATTAAGCAGTCCATCTATTGCCGGGCTCCAGAGTCAATAGTGTGTGGTGCTAAACTTTGAGCTTTGGACCTTGACCCTTCGCCTTGAGCCTTTGAGCTTGGCATTCTTGATCGAAGCTCATATCATTTTGACCTTTCAACCCTCTGCTTGAGCCTTGATGCACCCTTCTACATAGAGCTCACTCTTTCATGCATATTAGAACCATGCATATTAGAACACTTGTGTGTGAGAACTTAGCCTCACCATATAGCCCGAGTATGCTCATTTAGCCTCACGAGTCACTGCATAGCGGAGACTCGAGTGTGTTCAACTTTGCATGTATGTTATAGCCCGAGCTTTATCACTTAGCCTCACTACATAGTGCGAGCCAACAACCGTCTTTAGCTCTAAGCTCAAAGCTCTTAGCTCTAAGCCAAAGAAGCAAGTTGAGTCGTCATCCCTCTTGCCATGTCCAATGTTTGGAACGTATAGATCGTTAGCCATGCTTTGTCTAGTAGCTCAAGTGCATTCGGGTTTGGTACACAAAAATGGACATTCAAGTATTGTGGTAGGAAGTTTTCCACTACACAACACACCTCATAAAGTCATGAATCCACTGTAGGAGGAAGAGACATCTCTTCAAGTGAGAAGGACCAAGGTGCCTCTTGAAATAGGAAAGGCTATAAAAAGTGAGCATCATCTTTCTCAACAAGGAAAGGAAGCACATCATAGTGAGATGTCTTCCACATATGTTGAGCTCATGGATGATGTGGATACTTCTCCTTGTCAAGCAACAAAGATAGCTCTTAGAGTCTCCCAACAAGATGAAGAGGATGTGTTTGCTTCCCCTTGTCCTCCTACACATAGATTTAGGCAAGGGAGCTTACATTCTTCTATGTTGTCCTCCGCATTGTAGAAGCAACGTCAAAAAGTTGTAGAAATTGGAATTGTTTGCATTCTTAAATGCAACTTGTTGTTCAATGTGGTGAGGACATATGCTTGTAGAAGAATGGAGAAAGCCATAGTATTTGTCCTTATGATGATTGGCATGGGCTCAACTAAAATAGACTCCATGGATCCATGTTAGATGAAAAGAAGGATAGGATAGAAATACAACTGGAGACCATTAGATTGGGGTGGAAGATTTAAGGTTTCTCTATTACATTAGATGGATGTAGTGACACTAGGAGACTCCATATCATCAATACATTAGTCATCTCCAACACATATTGAAGCTTTCTTTTATGGTGGTGGTCAACCTCTACTCTTGGATAGCCTTGTGAGTTATTAGATTGATAGAAATCAAATTTAAGTGACCACTGATAGTTGAGCCCAAGCTCATTGCCTTTGCAATTTATTGAGCCTTGAACCTTCCAAGTTCCATTATCCATATCGATTGCCTTTTATTATCCATAGTACATATCCATTGCCTTTCTTGTCACTTCCGTTAGTTCTCATATCTACTTATGACTATCCATTCTCTTTCATCATCGCTCGTGAGTCGTGTCGTATCAGGTGTATGGGATGCACATACAATATGCCATTCATTGGCATCAAGCTCCGATGCATCTAGATCTGGTACTAAAAAATGGAGCCGCAAGTATTGTGGTAAGAATTTCACTACTACCAAAACATACTCATTATCCATGTGCCTGAAGTAGTGGGAGTTGTGCCTGAAGTAGTGGGAGGGGGCATCTCAGCATGTGAGAAGGTCCTTGCAGATGCAATTCAGCGTAAGTATTGTGTTGCAAGGAAAGGAAGCTTGTCCTCGTGAGATGGGTGCAATACATGTTTGCATGATGGATGATGTTGATGCCTCTATTAGTCAAAACATCTCCACCATGAAGGGATGACTTGTATCCATGGTGGTCAGGTGCGTCCGGTTCGGTGCGTTCGGTGCGTTTAAGGTTCGAGGACTGAACCTTATGACCAAGGTAAGGTGCGAAAGGTTCTTTTAGTGTTCATTAGGTGCATTTAAGGTGCGTGAACCTTACCTTTCCTTCAAGGTAAGGTGCGTAAGGTTCGCTCTAATACAAAGTTCAAACATAATATTAAATATATATTATATACTAGTATATAGTATATAGTATATACTATATGTCTAGACTTTGGACTCTACTCTTGACTATCAGAATTCATAATATAGTACTCAAGAAAATCAAGATCAATGAATCATGAATGTGGAACAATAATGATTAATCAAAGCATAATACATATTGGACAATGCAAAATGGAGAGAAGGTAGAACCAGTTACCACCAGATAGATTATATACAAAATACATGATGAAAAATACAACCACCGTGATCTATCGAATGTCCAGCATGGTCTATGAATCGGCAAGTCACAAGCTTGAAGCTAATACAGGTAAACCGTAACAGTACAAAGAAAGATACAATGTCTGGACTCTGAGTAGTGAGTATGATGTATCATGTCCTCAAATACAATGTAATGACTCACTATAATCAATACAGAGATAGTCATGAATCATGATAGCAATAAACAAAAATAATCAATCATTTGACTCGGTACTATCATCTAAACTGAGTGACTCCTCGGATGATGATGCCTCTGATGAAAGAATGCCCCCCATGACGAGGACATTTCCTTCATCGTCGAACTCTGGTACTAGCATAATAGACAGATCAATGGATACTCCTGCAAATAGCTCATCTGGATCTTGTATATCATCCTCTGGTGGAATGGATCTCCTCTCCGTCGAGGACGCATCTTGCGCCTCTGTCCTCTCGATGTGGATGGACTGCTCGAATTTCGTTCACATGGACTGGAAGACGAATCCTAAATAATAAACAATATAACGCTCAATGCTCATTGCTCACTAAGAATTTAGAAAGCAATGAACAATGATCATAAAAAATAGAAATTACTTGTGATAATACTCGAAGCGCATGACGTGTCATAGCCTGATGTCCATAACCGTAATGGTTCCACCACTCTAGTGCCTTCGATGTCACGTCGGCACGTAAAGAAGTGGTCCTCGCGTATGCGATGCCAATATTTCCCATGTAATCAGAGAAATCCGCATCAAATGCTACCTGCTCATCAAGCATCATAATCCTCTCCATATATAGGTCCTTCATGTGGCGAAGACTAGCTTCCGACCACAACTCAGGACTCTTGAAGTACGGATGTAATAGTGCTGCAAATCCATGGATAGGACGTGATAAAAAATCCCATCTTGAATCCACAGCACGTAGAACAACATTTTTCCTGTTTATTGAAAGAAAACATGAACAACATTAAAAAAGATTAATATGATCATTGATTCATGAGTAAAGAAATTTAATCAGAAAAAGATCATATGGCATACGTGGAGCTCGATAGACATGTAAATGAAGCGATGGCTCGTCGCATATGCATATATAATTGATAAACAAGGCCCATCGTAGATCCCTTCATGTCAACAATACGTAGCACAATATGAATGGATTTTAAGACGGGGATAAGAGTCTGTATCTCCGACCAAAAGTCCATGTCAAGAAGCTTTCGCTACACATACTTTGAAGCATCTGTCAGGCCCCTTGGCATGCTACTCCATCTCCTATCTATAGCTGTCATGCGCAATGCATCCATACAATTGTAGAGACGAGTCAATACATAAAAGATATAGCCAAATCGTGTCTCTGATATACGAACCAATTCTTTTTCGCTATAACTACGAAAAAGAATGAGTGCGTGGTGGTTCTTACATATGAACGAGATAATATGTTTGGCGTCAGCAAGAATAGGAGAGACCCATGTGAGCTTACCTATATCCTCAAATAAAAGATCTATAGAGTGGGTCGTGCATGGGGTCCATACTTTGGAAGGATACTCACTCTCAACTAACTCTCCCATCCTCTTACAATTGTGATCACTTGTACAACATTCTCTGCCCCAACCTCTTCTATGGCACATTTTATGTGCTCATAGATATACTCCCCCAGTGATTCTAGTACCTACTGCACTACAATCTATGGCCTTGAGAAAATAGATACCAATACAGGAGGAGACGATAATATTGATGATATGGCGCCGTCTAATGTCGCTCCAACCATCGGATAGTATGGAACATCCATACATCTTCCACCCTATTCGGGTGGGCTCCAAAAGTACATCTATTCTTGCTCTCTCCTCCAATAGCATAGGTCCACGTAACTTATGGTACTCCACGCCATACCAATCGTCACATGGACCTACCTGAGCTATGGATCTCACCATTCTCTTCCAAGCATCAGTAGGAACTACATTGAAAGAGAGGTTGCATTCTAAAATGCAACGTGAGATCTCTATCTCTGCAGCCTTTTGTCGTTGCCTTTGCAAACCTACGGTCAAAAAAGACGAGTGCAGAGATCCAGACCTAGGCCTTTGGAGTGGAGGCTCGTCTCTAATAGGCTCAGAAGACTCACTCTCAATATCACGTTGAGAACAAGTCCTACCCTTTTCCGATGTACCAATGGGCTGAGATGCACTAGATATACGGAAAGTAGAGTCCATTTCCTCTAACATATCTAATGAAGAGGATGCTACCTCACGTCGACGTGCTTCTATTTGCGCCTGTGCAAGGTTATGCTCAGTTCTTACCGCTTGTGCAATCTCTCAGGAACCTGTGGACATGCACTAATTCCCATCCCTCCTAATCCAGACACATGACGAATGACACGAGTGGTGGTCGTGCAAAATGTCCTACCACAATATTTGTACATCCATCTGCGTGTGCATGAACCGGAACCACTAGTGTTGGCCAATACGTGGCTCGAGGTATGGGTGTCCCATACGGAAGATCTTCCTCGAGGCATGATACCTGAAATATAAAACCCACAAAACATTAGCAATCCTCATAAGTTGTAACATCATACATGTGTGTGTGTCATGTGACATGTGTGTGTGACATCACTGACATGTGTGTACAGTGTGACATGTGTCATGTATGATGCATTGATGTGTGACATGTGTTCATGGGCATTGGTTTCAGTCACCAGTGTTCACTGTTGACCGTGGCATAATGGCAAATTGCAATGGGCATTGAGCTTCGATTTGGAAATTGGTGGACTCAGAACTCAGGAGTCAGGACTGAAGCTTGAAGCAACTCCCCTATGGATGATCTAGTGTCTATTATTCTGAGTCCTCAAAGAGTCAAAATGCTGCTCAGGAGTCACTGAGTCAGGAGTCAGGACTCAGGACTCACTGCTCAGACATCAGTGCTCAGTTGCTCATAGTTTCAATGCTCACTGCTCACCCTCGAATTTTCATGTAGATTCCAGATAGAGTGACCAGTGACCACTGACCAGTCACCAGTCCTGAGTCATGACTCTAGAGTCAGGAGTCTCACCCTTCAGGTCTGGAGTCTGCCATCTGGACAATGCACACTGGACACTGGCCCCTGGGACAGACTACAGTGGACATAGATGATACTATGATAGTAGCAGTGGCTCGTGAGTACCAGGGTCCATGTGCTGATTCATGAATCATTGCTTATTATTTAAAAATTAATACTTAATACTTATTATTTAAAAATTAATACTTATACATGTAAAATATATCACATGTGAGTCGTGACATATATAATATGAATCATTCAATCATGGAGATACTATTTAGTATTTATTATACATATATGTATTATGATATGTAATATGTATTATGATATGTAATATGTATTATGTATCAAGAATCAAGATTCGAATTCAGTATTTGTAATTAATGGTTAATACTAAATAGTTATATTGGTACAATGCCAAATGGTATATACAATGTACATATATGTACTAAGTAGTAAGTACTATGTAGGTTACAACTTACATAATGTAACATATGTCATATATGTTACTGTTCAGTGTTTACATAATGTAAATGTATTATGTAACATATGTTATATATGTATGATGTGTCTGATATCATCATATGATTAATTTCAGAGATAAAGATGTGTAATGGAAAATGGATTCATGTGTAGACAGTGGACGACACTGGACAGTGGATGGACCGTAAGTTGTAAGTTGTAACCCATTGAATCTTGATGTCCATTGTCATGAGTCATGACTGAGGACTTGAGACAATAATCAATGAAATGTCAAATAGATAACAGTCGAATAGACAGCGCTAAGTGGGATGACGCCCTCGGGAAAGAGTGCTCCGTGGACCGTGCTTAGCAGTGAGTGGACAGTGGACACGAGGTTCGTTCTCAGTGGTTCTCACTGAAGATTCAAGAAGTCTACCTTTCTCTCTCTCTCTCTCTCTCTCCACGCGCACACGGATGCAACCATGTCACTGTAGCACTCAAACTTTGATGCAAGTTTGCAAATTGCAACCCTCGAGGTTTGGGCCCTAGGGAGTCGTGACCTACGGGCTCTGTATGACGAATGGCGCATCGATTGGTAAACACGAACCGAATCGCACTGACTCAGAAACGCACCGAACCGAATTCGGTTCGCTGGCACCGGAAATTGGACGACGCACCGGAATGAACCGTACGGTTCGGTTCGAATCGGACGGAATTGAACCCTAAAACCATTAGGTTCGCGCACCGCGTCAACTATGCTTGTATCGCAACGTGATTAGGAAGATACTTTTGTTCCTTCTTCTTCTCCTTCTTAGAGAGTGAGGCAAGCCACCATGAGCTCTTCTTTTATGTCCTCTGCGTTTGCATAAGCAATGTATGGAAGTGGTTGAGATTGAAATAGAACATTGCATTCTTCAATGCAACTTGTCACTTAATGTAGTGCATAAGCAATGTCTGAAAGTGGTTGAGAGTGAAATAGAACATTGCATTCTTCAATGCAACTTGCCATTTAATGTAGTGAGGACAAAAGCTTGGAGGAGAATGGTTAGAGTCATTGCTCAAGTTGGCCCATGTGAGGATTGGCGTAGAGTGGAGTATAATAGACCTCGCGGACCTATGTTAGATGAAGAAAAGGAGTTTGTAGATTTGCATCCGGAGCCCAGTAGAGGATGAAAGACCTATGGTTGCTCCATGATCTTATATGGATGGACTCTGGAGTGATAATAAGAGATGCCATATTGTTAACATGGTCTCTACTATCTAGTTGCTTAGGAACCTATTTCTTAGGAGCTATTAATGCAAGTTATGCAGGGGTATGCATAATCGGGGAGTTTATCTTTTAACATATAAAAACCACTATTCTTGAGATTGGTCTAGAGAATGTTATGCAAATTATAACGGAGATTGCTTCCCATTGCAAGAGAATGGGGTAATTAGTTGAGAGGAAATTCTGTAATATTGTGTGGACTCCATGTTCCGCACATTGCATAGATCTTCCTTTGAAGATCACAAACGATTCTCTGATCATATAGCGCACATTACATGGTTCGACACGAAGACAGACGCTTTGTATTCATGCCCCACATGGTTGTGGATTCTTTGCGTATGTCAGTTTTGGATCGTCGTTGGTTGACAATGTTCATGACAAACACTGATATTGCACGATATGTGCAATGCAAAGTTGTAGATTAGGACTTTTGGATTGAGATACAAACTGTTTGCCTAGTTTGAAATGCATTTATGTAGTCTTACGTATACTAGACCAAGAGGGATCCACTCTTGGTCTAGTGTATCATAGGTACACATGCATGTGCGAGGCGATTGTTGCATCCACTGCATTGATTCTTTCCAAGCATGTTCATTGATTTTTTATAATGGTCGTTAAACAATAGTCAATGATTTCATGTATAATTTGTCTTGCAAATTTTTTTAGGAGGGAGTATGTACTTCGATTGATTGATTCGCACTGGGACCACTTGTCTTGGCCCATTCATGGATTCTCAGCCTTATTGTATCTATCCTTTCTTCAAGGGACCTACATTATGATCAAAGGGTTCTCTTTCTCTTATGAAGGATGAATATATGGAGCATATTTTCACAGAGGAGGAGCACATAACATTTGACAACGAGTTCACGGGGTAAATGAGCAATGTAGGGATTGCTTATGGTTGTGGTACCTCGCTTAATGCAGAGGTGACCATGTGACCCTTACAATGGTGGAAACATTATGGATATGGTCACCCAACTATTGCATTATTATCCCTTATTCCTTTCACAAGTATAATGGTTTTCTCAATTGAATTATTTATTAGAATATTAGAAGATTTTGATTTGATTTTTGATCATCGATTTGGTTTAGGACGCCTCTGCTTCTGCATGTGAGCGAAATCAGAGTTCGTTCTCACTTGTGCAAAGTTGAGAAATCGATTGAGTGTGTCACAATTGGAATGTATGGTCTTTTGCAAGGACGCAAACATGAACGAACATTCAAATTTCAACATTATCATAATTTCTCCTCCAACCAGAATGAAAGATCCCATTGAAGCATCAAGGCCCATGCAAATTGTATGTACATCTGGTACAACATATTGCATTGCATCATAGATAGATATTCCGGGTAATACCGCTCCACCAGGAGAATTTATATACAAGTACATATCTTTTTCTTGGTTTTCACTATTTAGATACATCATAATACCAATAAGTTGATTGGCAATTTCGACATCCACTTGTTGACCAAGAAAAAGAAGCCTTTCCCGATAAAGTGCTATAATTTGTTTCCATTATAGGTTTCCCTTATTTTATTTGATGACACAATAAAGGAAGACACGGAAGTCGAAGCTTGCGTGTGTGATGAGCAGGAGGACATCTACTGCATGTTACATCTTGAATTGGAGAGCATGGACAGGAGAGTGGCATGAGCTTGTTCACATGCCATGGAGCAGAGAGACATCTTTGATGTTCCATGTACTAGTTGAGCAATAGCGTGGAGGTGCAAGCTACCTACACGACGTTGAGCTGCAGTGATATATGACATGGATATTGGAGAGTCAGAGGCTAAGACACTTCCTATAGTGACTATCAGAGTCAGAGTTTGAGGATGAAGGAAATGCCTTTTCTTTTGGAGACATCCTTTAGTCATCTTCATCATCAAAGGGCTTAGGCAATTAGATTTACTTGTATTTTCATCATTGTATCTTAATTTTGTAGTCGCGAGTGAACATTAGACTACGATTTACCATTTAATATTTATATACTTTGATGTACTGTGATCACACATGGATGATGGCTTGTTTTTTGGTAATATATATGGAAGTGTTGACTCTCTAGATGCTACTTAGTACTTTTTATCTGTCAAGTTCATTGTGACATGTCTTATGCAATTAGATGTAATTTGCATTTTACTTTGTTACAAATCATCATTGATCATTTATAATTATCTAAAATTAATACATTACGGCCAATGTACATACATATACAATGTACTATGTATGTATGTATATATATGTATATGTATATGTATATGTATATGTGTGTGTGTGTGTGTGTGTGTGTGTGTATATATATATATATATATATATATATATATATATATATATATATATATATATATATATATATATATATATATATATATATATATGTGTGTGTGTGTGTGTGTGTGTGTGTGTATCTCTATATATATATATATATATATATATATATATAGAGATACACACACACACACACACACACACACACACACACACAATTTCTACAATTTTTACATGTATAAAAAGACTGTAACGTATCTTTTGAACCTTTCTTCGGAGGTAAAATTCGGTTCACGTACCTTACCCATACCGAATTATACGAACATAACCACCATGGTTTATATAATGATAGTGCAAAGCACTCCTCTACTTGACATAGTCCATTAATGCTTATGTATGGGTCTCAACAAAGAGCTTCTTGTGCATCAAGATAGGATCAGTATGTACATACTGATCCTTTCAGTACGGGTTTTAGGTACGGTACGTATTTGTACCGTACTGTTCAAATAGTACGTAGTTTCATTTTTTACTCTCTTTTTTTGAACTTCAAGCTGATAAAAGTTATGATAGCTATATCTATTGAAAGATACATTGACATTTAAAAAGTGAAATTCATAATTTATGACATATGGAGACATTTGTGACATCAAAGTTCAGACACTACATTATATAAACATTATTTTTTAGTACATACATGCACTCACCAATATTATATAGTATGTATGGGTGCACAAATAATATACAGTCAAATGCATTGAGGCATGACTGCATACAGTATAGATCTGTAAGTACATATTGTATCCTGTCATGCCTCAATGCATGTGACCGTCTGAGCTTTGATGTCATTCTGTTGTCTGATCTCATTGCGCTGTACACCAAATATGCACTCATACATAGTTATTGTGGAAGTATATAAGTGCATCTCAGTACGTACGAACGTACACTCGGTATGTACGTACATACGTATGTACGTACATAGGTACATACATACAAGCATACATACAAGCATACATACAAGCATACATACAAGCATATATACATACACATGTATGTATGTATGTATGTATGTATGTATGTACATTGTGTGTGCGACGCGTATATATATATATATGTGTGTGTGTTTATGTGTATGAAGTACATGTAAATCATATATCTATATATATGTATGTATGTATGTGGTACATAGATACATACATAGAGACAGGTGTAATACGCGCACACACACACTGTACATGCAATCATCAATATGCAATGTGCATTCATGCAACATGTACACACACACACACACATTAATAATTATATGCATATTACAAAAGGTACGTACTGGTTACGTACCTTAAAAAGCATTCAGTACAAATGTACGTTCCATATGTACTATATTTGTACCATACCTTACGTACCTTTCCACCTTTTTGTGCATTATGCAATCGAGTTGTGGCATGAAAATGTCTAAATTTCAAAGAATTTCTCAGAGGACATGAATTATGCGCTTAAACCTGCAAAGGAAATCATAAGGAAGGCTCAAGATAGGGGCCAAAGACTTTGCTGAGCCTCAAAGAGGAGAACTATGCTTTGGGGTAGGAGAGCAAGCCTATGTATTCTTGTTAGATCTGAGATTTGAAGACAATTTTAGTAGAATTGAGAAAAGTTTTGGCGGGTAGAGAAAAATTTAGAAATACTAAATTAACTAACAAAATGAAATATCTTTCCCAAGTATGCAACACAGGGAAAGATATGCAACACAGTGCACTGTTTGGTAGACGAGACACCAATCTCCAAAGAATTTTGATGTAGATCAGCAAAATAAGATGACAAGAAATATGAAGTTGATTGTGGCGAGTGTAATTTGCTACGTCAACAAGACAACATCTCCTCCTATGTGCTTGGTCAAGTCCTACCACAATGGGTACAATCCCTGCAGAATTCAACACAATATCCCTTAGATTAAGAGCATGTTGTGTTCCAGATGTCTCCTGTTTCTAGAATTGTGACCTTTGAGGCTTTACATATCTCTGGATTTTAGAACTGTGATAATTGAGACCTTATGTGCTCATGTAAGGCATTAGCCAGAACTCTCTTGAGTAGATTCCATGTCCATATAATTAATGTTGCTTCCTTCTTGTTCAGCTGTGCTACTTATCAAACAAGTAGTCTTTTGAGGATGCAAGGTGCCAACAAATTTGATGTTGCCTAGAACAGCAGTCATGCAGGTACGTATATCTGTTTTTCTGCTTATAGAGTTTGAAATAACAATAACATACATAGTCATGCGCTTGTATATGAAATTTATTGGGAGATTGAATCTCCAATCTCTTTGATCTGCCATCAATGTGAGAGTGGGCAGAGCATATTCTCTCTATTAGTACCCTTCATTTACTCTGCATCAGTAAATGAAAGGCCTACACTTTTTCCCAGCTTGATGAAGTTACCAGCCTGTGCAGTCATCTGGGAATCCACCTTTCCCAATCCTTCCATCAATGAGCACACAAGTAGCCACTCATGGGAGAGCTTTCCCTTTCTTCAAATCATTTGTCATATGGCACCCATCTACACAACACACACACAATTCTCCCTCCTTTTCTCTCTATTGTTGCTTTTCCTCATGGTGAGCTAGCATTTGCTGAATTTGAAGTATTTTGAATTTGGTATGGGATTCTAATAATCGCATGGTTAATAGGTATAAGATGAGAGTATTTTGGAAAATGTGATGTATGTTGCTCGCTGTGAATCTCCCTAGATAATTTTAGGAAGAGGCATTCAAGATTGTGGTACAGTGAAGTAGGTGCTCTCTTTGTTTGATTAGGCTGGAAATTAAAGGTATGACGATGAATATGATCTCCTTTCTTGGTCAACTATCCACAGTGATCACTGGCCAGTAAATACATGGTTGTGCATTAAACAGTCTTATTCTGCAAAAAATTATGTTTTGAACTTTTCCAACCTTCAGTATCACACATCATTTAACAAATCAAGGCCTATGGAGTGGAAATGTAATGATATTATCTATTTAGATACAGGGGTTTGAAAGAGGAACAGTTTATATCGCTCCGAGTTTAGGTGCTAGTATCGTTTTTTTTGTTGAATGATTAAGGTGGAGATGGAGTTATTATAGTTATCCATATATACATTTAGGTGATTTTTCAGTATAGTATGCTAAAAAAGCTACTCCCTTCCAAGGATCATGGATAACATCTAGTAAAAATAGAGGGTTATCCATGCATGTGTTTTTTTCTTCTGCTAATGTTCAGTGTCTGGGGGCTTTTGTCATACCCTGTCCGAGTGTGGTTATTCATACTGTCCAGTTTGTACAGTAGAAATCATCTGAGAGTGTCTCCCATCATTATAGAGGTGATGAATTGTTGGCACATTTAAGAGAACCTTAACCATGAGACACAGGCTCTCTATTTCTCAACAAGGTTTATGTCTGACATAGAGCTTCTGAAGGTCACGTCCTACATGATTATTCATTGGTCAAAAGTAATGGCTGATGATTTTGTGGAATTTGGTGCATGAAATTCATTCCTTGTGCTCTTAGATATAGTGAACTTGTCAGACATTTAAGAGAATTTTAACCATGTAGCACAGGCTGTCTATTTCTCAATAAGGTTTCTGTCAGACATATGGCTATGGAAGGACATGTCCTACATGATTATTCATTCAGTCAGAAATAATGTTTGATGATTTTGTGGAATTTGTGCATGAAATTCATTTCATCGTGCTCTCAGATCAAGAAGTAATTGTGCATATCTGATAATGTGCAGTGAGCCCTATACAAGCTATATCCGTGATGCTATTCGGGAACGTTATGCTCTGCTACCATACTTCTATACTCTCTTTAGGGAGGCTAGCATGACTGGTGTTCCCATTATGCGGCCATTGTGGATGGAGTTTCCAGATGAGGAAATGACATACACTCTGGATAGGGAATGTATGGTGGGTAGCAGCTTATTGGTCAATGGCGTGTACACACAGGTGACCTCATCACAGATATATTTCATCGTTTGGTAATTCATTTATTTCTTTAAGAGTTTTTTTTTTTTAATTTTTATTTTTGAATGTATGGGTGATAGGGAGCACATACCGAGTCAGTTTATTTACCTGGTGGGCTTTGGTATGAATTGAAAACTGGCAAAATGTTTTCGGGAGGTGACTACTTCAAGATCCCTGTGGCAATGGATACAATTCCAGTGTTTCAAAGGGGTGGTACTATTATCCCTCGTAGGGAGAGGCCTCGAAGGAGCTCAACCCAGATGGTCAATGATCCTTACACTCTGGTGAGTGAATTTATCTGGGTGCTTAACTGGTCGAGAAATTTGTACATTTCTTAGCTGATTATGACTTACTTTTTGAGTGCAGCTGATTGCTGTAAATGGTACTCATGAAGCTGAAGGAGAGCTTTATATGGATGATGGAAACACTTTTGACTTCGCTGAAGGAGCATTTATCCATCGGAAGTTTATTTTCTCTCAAGGATGTCTTACATCAGTTGCCATCAATTCCCAGAAGAGCAGAAAGAAGTTCATCTCTTCTTCCATGATTGAAAGAATAGTAATTCTTGGATTAGAACTGCCAATCACAACCCATGCAACTGTGGAACCCCATAACAGACGGGTTGAGCTGGAAGTTGGTCCCTCCTTACTCCGATCTGGCATGCAGAGCAATGCATACATAATAAGAAAGCCAAATGTCCTAGTTTCTGAAGATTGGTTGATTAGGGTGCTATAGAACTCATTCAGGTCATCCACTAAACATAATTGATTCATAGAGACATCTTGCAGATACTCGAACTATATTTCAAGCACAGCTCTTATTTGAGGAGCCACTTGATTCATTGTAAAATGTCTGAATGCTGAGTGAATCACTAATGTAGTCATGTTAACAGTCCTTAATCATAGGTATTTGTCCATCAGTAGTTGTGTGTTGTAGTCTCTCTCTCTCTCTCTCTCTCTCTCTCTCTGAGTCTCTGGTTTGGAATTCAGTAGTGCACAGTATTCCCTTTGGTCTTCTATTGTGGCCATGGCCATGCTTTTTCAAATAATTTATCATGGAATGTCATAGCCTTGTTGTTCCATGATGAAGTCCTAGCCATGGTGGCATGAGAGGCTGCAAATGCTTTAGTAGTGCTCTTAAGAAAGTAAAACAGAGGTGAAAAGGGACCATGGTGCCTCTTAAGGGTTTGTCTGCTCGATAGTCCTTATGGGTGGGATGAATCAGATTGTGAGTTAACTATTCTCCAGGCATTGTACACTTGCTTCTGCTTAATGAGGATGTTCCAATGACTATCATGCCCTTGGCTTTGAGTTGTTCAAAGTTGAAGCTGGGCAAGTGCTGGTATCACTGACTCGAGTCAAGCATTTCTCTGCTTTTGTATCAACAATGCAAGTGATGTGTGATGCACCCCACAATGATAAGTGGATGCAAGTGAAAGGCTTGTCTCATGATAAAGGCAGGATTGTGAGAATCATCACAGTAATCAGTTTGAGTTTGTGATGGATAGCTGCTCATTAAAATCAAACTTCTACTTGGTGGTTAGAGGGGTATGGCAAGTTATGGGAGAATTATTGGTTGTTCAATGCTAATGCCTGACTGTATTGGAGAGTTGATGCCATGCTAGATGTCCATGGAAATCAGTGGGATTCTTGTTTTGTAGGATGATGGGATAGGGAAGCTCTTCTTCCATATCAATGGAAAATAATGACTCGTAATGACTCGTCGAGTGGATGGTACAAGAAAGAAGAAACACAACAAATAAGAGAATCACTGGTTGGCTGTTGTTTTGTTCAAATGGGTTGCATGGTATTCACCTGTGTAGCCTACTGCTGCTTGGTTATTCACAAATGAAATGTACATGCTGTTTGTATATTCAAATACCTCATTATTTCTCTATCTATATCTTGATGTTTCTTCCTGAGTATTTAAGATATCTCAAGAACCATTCCAGCAGAAGATCAATGAAGTTCCAATTGCAATGAGTCACACTCTGACAAATTAATTATGGAGGTATTCATCACTTTCTTCTCAGTAAAAGTATCATAGAACTCTAAAAGGTTTGTGATATAGCATATGTCAAACATGATTTATCTCTATTTCTCTTGAAGAAGCCCAAAACATCATTCTCTTCATAAAGTCAGTCATGTAAATTTTGAATGTAAGTTTGATTTCATGGTTGCCAAATCTTTCCTCTTCTTCCAAGCCTTCAACCTAACATCCTTATAAAGGATCAAAATCATGAAGCCCCCATCCATGACCTGCTTAATCTAGAGAGAATGATAAGAAGTATCATTTTAGAGCTTGAGAAGCCATGAAAGCATGGAACGTTTTACCATTGCGTTGGTGCTTGCTCATGTAAAAAGTGATTGTTATGCTCATGCATCAAACTCTCTTCTCCTAAATCTGAAAGCCTGTCAAGTTGCTGCATATATCTTTCTCCATCAAGATAGTGTTAAAATGATATTATGAAATGCATCTAAATGAAATTCTTGTCATATTTGATGATCAGAATTAGAAGATACCTGTAGTATTTGTTGGCATAGCATGTCATAAGTGGAAAAGGCAGGGCTAAGTTTCTGGGAAAGCAGAATGCCTTGCACTAGGAAGGACAAGTCATGGAGGCTTCTGTTGGAGGGGGAGGAATAATGAATTACTGGTGCCTTCAGTAGCCAGAAGGACAATTACTGTATACACACTGTTGCAGAAGGCTAAGTTTCAGGGAAAGCAGAATGCCTTGCACTAGGAAGGACAAGTCATGAATTCTTCTGTTGGAGGGGGAGGAATAATGAATTACTGGTGCCTACAGTAGCCAGAAGGCCAATTACTGTATACACACACTCTTCGACACCTGAAGGGCACAACAGAAGTTCAATGGACACATAATCATCTCAAGAGCCTCCTTGTTGGAAAATAAGAAACCTTCCACAAGGAGCTGCATGATTTCAGAAAAGGAGTTTTTGAAAAATCAATTGGGTGGCCAAAGATGTCAAAATTGGTGAAAAAAATGGCAGGATTTTTTATTGGATATTTGGAAAGTATTCTTCAAGGGTATCCAACCATATCTAATACTTGGATATTTGATGGCAGATTGTAGCTCCAAAGCGGCACCCTAAATTTTTGTTCAAAGTGAAAGCTTTATTAAGAAGTCAATACAAAGTCAATTTTAAATCCGGACAATTGGCATCAATCCATTGCACTAGATCCGATGAATCATATTCAACCAATCAAAAGCAAAACATATATGAAAAGCAACCCAAAAGTCAGCTTTCCAAAATTTTTGTTGGAAATAGCGGAAGTCTGGATTGTTTGTTTTTCAGGCAGATTTTTTGTTAAGGAAAAGCATAGGTCCACTCTACTATATATAGTCCAGCTTGTGGGCTCATAAACACGTGTAGGATAGATCCTTGAGCTCTTCCAAGCTTGGAGATCTTGTAGTACAGTTGTAACTTGTAAGTGCTTTTCATTGTATTTTTTAGTGGGCAATTTCAGCCCTTAGCCATCTCTCTTGTATATTGTCTCTATTTGTCTCTCTTTCTCAATCTATACTCTCTCTCTCTCTCTCTCTCTCTATATATATATATATATATATATATATATATATATATATATATATATATATATATATATATATATATATATATATATATATATATATATATATATATATATATATATATATATATATATATATATATATATATATATATATATATTGATTGTGGGTTTTAAAAACCAACAATTGGAATCATAATAGGTTTGTGAGAGTGTGTAAGGGAGTAACATGAGCATATTTGCTTGAGTCAACACATAGTAGAGATGTGGTATCCAATATGGTAGCAATTGACCGTTTCAATGGAGAAAATTTCCACACTTGGCAAGCACATCTTCAATACTAGCTCATGAGTATTGATCTATGGGATGAAGTTGAAGTAGAGGTGAAGCTGTTGGAGCAAGGAATCGGTTGGTATATAGCAATTGCTCAAGAATTTTTTTAGGAAACAAACCCAACAAGTTCAAAGTGTTGCTTCATCATCATCCTCAAGAGGTGGAGCAAGGAGGGAGTACACAGGCAGGAAGAACTACAACTCCTACAACTCCAAGAGGGGTTATAAAACAGGCATTAGATGCATATGCTATAGTCAGAAATAGAAAACCTTTGTCCACTATAGGTATGAGTTTAGATAATGAATATATTCATCACCTTGCAAGTATTAAATAAGCATGAATAAATCCAGAAGAAAATTAAAACTAGGAGGCAAAAGTCTCGTATTTCTCTTCTTATCTCTTTCTTCCAATTGGAAATGTCCAACTCAACATCAGTGGTAGAGCATATCAACAAATTCAAGAGCTACTTAGCTCATCTAGCAAAGATGAATCATCCTTTAATTGAGGAGATTGCAGTTGCAATACTTCTCAAAAGTTTTCCATCTTCCTATAGCATGATTGTTACTATTCTCCAAAACAAGACAAATTCAAATCTTGACAGAATAAAAGCAACAATTGAAAAAGAGGAGAAAAGACGAATGGGAACAATGTCATACGTAGCTAAAGCAAAGAAATTTAGAGGTGTAAACATTATGGAAGGTCGAGTCACAAGGAATCAGAGTGTTATTCAATAAACCCATGTAAGATATGTGGTGGAAAGAAGCATAAAGCATAATTTTGTTACAGGAAAGAAGAACAATAAAAGGTTGTAGATGAAATATCACAGGATGCAGTTGAAGTGGTTGAAGAAACCAACTCCAAAGATTATGCATGTTAAACCAAAACATCTTGTGTGTGTGTGTGTGTGTGTGTGTGTGAGAGAGAGAGAGAGAGAGAGAGAGAGAGAGAGAGAGAGAGAGAGAGAGAGAGAGAGAGAGAGAGAGAGAGAGAGAGAGAGAGAGAGAGAGAGAGAGAGAGAGAGAGAGAGAGAGAGAGAGAGAGAGAGAGAGAGAGAGAGAGAGAGAGAGAGAGAGAGAGAGAGAGAGAGCATATAAGCTTAATCGGAGAGGTCTAACCAACCTTGAGAGTTGAGTAAATATATTTAAGTTTACATTCTATCTGTAACTGCATATTTATAATGTCAGTAATGGCATCTCATATATTTGTCTCTATCCTTCCAAGTAGTACTTGGTTGAGAAGTGTAGGGATGAGTGAGTTCTCTTTGTGTTGTGTGTTTGGGGAGAACTCGTCATGTTCAAGGTCCTTGTGTGTGTTAGTGGACACTTGCATACATGGAAGTTAATTTAAAAAATATACAGATACCTACAACAAAATTTCAACTAACAAATATACCAAGCTTGACATATACCCCTTGTGTCAGGTTAGGAGGGGATTGCGGGGAAATAAGAAACCTTCCACGAGGAAGTGCATGATTTCAAAGAAGGAGAAAATTTTGCAGAGGCTGCACCCAAAATTATGATCATGTTGGTTTTTGTGCATGTTTCACATGTCACTTTGCTCAAGGGTCTTGCTCCAAATAAGCATCCACTTGCATGAGAAACTTGTCAAGATGCCCTTCGTTCATAGATTCATAGGTAAAGATGAAAGTTGCGACATCTTAATAAAATAGGGTTGTTGATATGAGAAAGTAGTTTGGGATATTGAGGGAGATTTGGACTTGTATCCAATGTGTGCTTTTGGATGAAAAACATTGCAAGGTTCTAGTGAGCATTGAGTAGCAGATCCCTGATGCTGCCCAAGGGATTCATGGTCATTTCATAGAGGTCAAAAGATTTTGGCATTGGTTATCAAGCTCATATGTATGGTTATGCTATAGATGAGATTGAGTGAGTTACGCTTCTTAATCATGTATGGGAGATCTGTTTTAAAGCAAGCTGAGAAGGCGATCCCTTAGTAGACCTTAGTCGGCCTTGGATTGACTGAGGTTTCTTCATGGTCAGAATAAAAGGGAAATTTTTAGGTCAGGAAGAATTGGATTTAGTAGAGAATGGGGAAGACTAGGACATGGAGGAAAGAGAGGGGGCAGGAAGAAGTCTTAATGGTGGAAACCTATGAGATATAGGAAGTGGCCATGGAGGTAATTATAGGTCTACATATGTTATGGCAAGGTACAAAATAGGGAGGAATATTGTAGAGACTAGGAAAGGGATTAATGGGATGGCTGCTAAAGGAATGCTTGTGTTCATTAGCAAGTAGCAAAGCTTGTACACATGGTGAATGTTTTGAGGTAGTGGGTAAAAGGAAAAGCATAAGTGATGGTGGTCAAGAGATGATTGTGGTGAAGAAAAGATAATGGCCAAGATATGTAAATTAGGTTGATCAATGAGTTTATTTGGATTGGCCGCCTGCAAGGACACTTGCGTTCTATTTGGGATTGTCTAGTGTAACCTCCATCACATAGGTGGTGATCTTTTATGGCTTGAAAACTACATGGATTATTTGGGGAGATCCTCTCTCCACCATACGCATTGAATCACTTGGACTAAATGATATCTTGTATCTTCATGTCTATATAACATGGTGTCTACATCAGATAGATAGAAGAATATGGTGTTTGAAATATGGAGGATGATACATCAAGCGATAGAGAAAACAGAGTTGAGCGGGAGATTTGCAGACATGGTACAGGAGGAGATGCCAAGGGCTTTAGGAGGTGGACTTTGTCTTGCGTGTGGGGAGGTCTAGGAGAGGAGGCCCAATGGCGTAGAAGCTACTCATTTCCTTGGAACTTTTGGGTATTTTATGTACTCTAATCTTGTATTGAGAGCTTCCTTTGTATCAACATCTTTGTAAAACATCCTAAGTTTTAGAACCTCTTGTCCTTGCATCCTCTTGATTCACCTGTTACGAGCAATTTTGTTCAATTTAGCAGCTCGTTTAGCAAAGTTGTATTGTAAGTTATAAGGGTGTACTCTACTTGATTGAGTAGCTATTTGATCCTATTTGAGTGATCATGTGAAAAGTGTGCCCTAAGTCAGAATGTATTTTAGAGTTATGCCTTGGGCTACAAGTATTGTTTGGAGTCTACATGGAAGTCTACAAGCCATCCCCTTCTTGTGAAAGTTGTCCAACCTAATTTATCAAGTTTTCATTGGCAAGTTGTCCATTTGGTCCAAAGACAAGTTGACCTCATTGTCTAAAGGGAGTTCATAGGGGTAGTCAAAGGCGTCTCAACCAAAGGTCGAGAGGCAAGTTGACCAATTGTTCATGAGCAACTTGACATGTGCAATGTAGCATGAGGCCAATTTGCCCAAATCAGGCTAAAGTGGGCAAGCCAAGCCAAGGATGCAACACTAACCTAGTAGACCTCTCTAGCAAGTCTGTGAATGGCCGATTTCACACTTTTAGTTACCAACAGGGACTAGGAGAGGAATACTAGAAATATAAAGCTTTTAAGTTTTCCTTGAACATAAATCTAATGCTAGGCAAGGGTCTATGATCCACACCCACCCTTAGGTTCAATAGACCTCCCTTAGCCCAAAAAATATACTACTCCCCCCTCCCTCTCTCTCTTTCCCCTTTAAGAAAAAATAAAAAAGAAAAAAGAAAAAAAGAAAAAAAGAAAAAAAGAAAAAAAGAAAAAAAGAAAAAAGAAAAAAGAAAAAAGAAAAAAGAAAAAAGAAAAAAGAAAAAGAAAAAAGAAAAAAGAAAAAAGAAAAAAGAAAAAAGAAAAAAGAAAAAGAAAAAAGAAAAAAGAATAAAAAGAGAAGAAAAAAGAAAAAAGAAAAAAGAAAAAACAAAAAACAGAGAGCTCTCCATTCAAACAAGAGTGATGGTAGATTACCTCGCTAACCTTATCTTCCATCAACACCATATTCCCAACATTTAGAGCAATAATATATGACAATGTAGATGATCATGTTAGAAAATTTCTCTCTAAAAGTTGTGGCCTTCAAGGGAGGGGAAACACTTTCCCATCAGCTCACTAATCTCATCTCTTGCATAGACACCAAATTCCCAACATTGAGAGCAATAATTGATCACAATTCAGATGATCATGTTAGGCAATGTCTCTCTGTAAAATTTGTGGGCTTCAAGGGAGCGAATGTTGATAGTTATGGAACTTGTGCAAGCTCCAATTGTAAGGCTTGACACGTAATCACCTATCATTATTTACCTCTTCATCATTTATGTATTTCTTGTAATCTTATAAGGAATCTATGCCTTGAAAATATAGAGAGTATACTCATAACCTTAAAGGAAAATGTTGAAGCAAAGGTGAAAATTTATTTATGGCTTCGATAAAATCCAAATTATGATTGGAGCGATGGAGTACTCAAAGAAAAGAGCAAACATATCCATATGGAGTGACTTGGAGCACTAAAATGCACCAAAACAAATGGAAGGGCAGAGGACATGAAGTGAAAGGTCAAAAGGTGAGAGAAGATGCAAGGGTAGGTGAAGAGACACAAACTCCAATGCACATATCTCTATATACAGAAGGCCTTTGAATGTGAAAATTTGTGGAGATGACAAGGAGATGGTGTAGAAGCATATGCTGATCATTCTCTCACCAATGAATATCAGAAGGACCCCAAATAGTGTGCTACAAGGCACATAGGTATTCCAACCAGCATACCTTTTTATACGCAACCACTTTGTGAAGGTCATATCTCTCTATGTAGATATCCATTTAATGGATATAATATCTTATTGGAAAGCTTATCTTTTTTACTTTCTCATCCTTAATATCACTGATAGATTATGCTTTTACTAGTTACAAGTAACATTTCTTGTGAACCTCAATTTTCTACTTAGCATGAGTTGACAAGTAGTCTATCTTTAGATTGTTGGTTGCCTAGTCATATCAACTCCAATTGGAGTGATCTTTAGCCTTTTAGAAAGCTAAAAGTGTCTACTATGTGTGTACAAAATATCATACTCATGTAGAAAGGATATGGATGAGCTCTCAATTATTGTGGATTTCTTGTCTTGTTTTGTAGGTGAAGAGAAATTCATGAAAAAGTTCACATATGAGCAACCCATTGTTGATTTTGTAGGTATAAAAGCATCCATAAAGCATGAAGCAAAGATTATGAAGCAAAGATTATGAAGCAAGGGCAAGTTAGCTTGCAAGGATTGGAAGATCCAAGACAAGTCCAAAGAAGAGAAAGTGGAGCCAACATAATTTTTACTATAGACGAGAAGTAGGTACACTCAAAGAAAGATTAAGAGCAGCCATAAAATGTGATTTCAAAGCACTAGAAGGAGACACCTCTATGCAAGGTGCTTAGAAGGAAAGGAGAAGCCATCATACATGAAATGAAGTTGTGAAGATAAGCTAGAAGAAAGCATGAAAACCATCATGACATCAAAAGGAGAGAAAATTGCAGCCATAGATAAAGTTGATGATGATCCAAAGACAAGGAGGATCAAAACAAAACACTAAAACGTAGAAGACAAGATATTTGCAAAGAGAGGAAAACAAGGAAGAGAGTGAAGCAATGAAGATATATACAACCAAGGTGATCTTATTTTATTGTGTAAGTTTGTATGAATCATGTTCTATGATAGGGATTCAAGAACTCTTGCTAAGAGCTAAAGAAGCAAAGATGAATTTGGATATAAGCCAAATAAGATTGGAAGAAAGGAAAGACGATCACCAACCTATCGAAGAAAGAGATACGAGGGAAATAGAAGCAAAAGGTGAAGAGGATAAGATTTGGGGATATCATGGACTCCCAATTGTCGATTGATGGGGAGTGTTGAAAGTTATGGAACTTGTGCAAGGTACAATTGTGAGGCTTGACACATACTCACCTGTCATTATTTACCTCCTCGTCATGTAATTTACTAGGTATTTCTTGTAAGCCTAAAGGGAAGCTAGACCTTGAAAGTATAGAGAGTACAATCATAACCTTAAAGAAAAGTGTTGAAGCAAAGGTGCAAATTTATTTATGGCTTGGGTAAAAACCAAATTATGATTGGAGGGATGGAATACTAAAAGAAAGTGCAATCTTATTTATATGGAGTGATTTGGAGCACCAAAACTCACCTAAGGAAACAAAAGGACAAAGGACATGAAGTGAAAGGTCAAGAGGTGAGAGAAGATGAAAGGGTAGGTGAAGAGACACAAAAGTCCATGCACATATATCTATATATAGAAGGCTTTTGGACATGAAAATTTATGGAGATGACAAGGAGATGGTATAGAAGCATGTGCTAATAATCTAGCACTAAGGCAACCCTTTAATTTTTCAAAACCCTTACACAAATTAAAAGTGATTCTCATCACTAACAACCCCTGTAAATACCATGTTCACCTTTTGTAGCTCCATTTTGTGCAAGCCGAGGAGTCCTCGAGCTTGAGGAGCCTTAGAAGTAGTTGCTTACCAATTTTCGTATTTTTTAGATCTCGTTTGAGCCCTCAAATAAGCCCTGGAACCTAATTTTTAACTAGGCCGGACACTAGGTCTGGACAGGGCCAAAACCTAGTCAAAAACTATAAATAGAGCTAGAGAGCTCATTTTTGAGGTTAGATTGTAATTGAATTGAACTTGTAAGAGCTTTTTGAAAGTAATCTAAGAACTCCATTGCTTCTCACTCTTTGTCTTGCCGTGTGTGCGTGTGTGTGTGTATGTGTGTGCATGTTTGTGTGCTTCTCACTCACGCACTTGTGCCTCCACTTGCTCGAGGTCTTCATACCATCCTCACGTCTTCCCGGATTGACATTAAAGAAGGTGCTACTCATCACTGAGCTACACCAAATTTTGGCGCCGTTGCCGGGGATTGAGCTTTGAGGACGAGCGTGTGATGGTAAGTCGTAGAGTTGACGCGTTGGAGTTGTAGGTATTTTCTTCACATTCATCTATTTTCTTGTTTTTTCTTCACCATCTTCATCACCATCATCATCATCACCATCTCCCACCTCCATCTCCATCATCACAAAAATTTTCAGTTTTGATCATATCACCATCTCCACCTCATTTCCTTCATTCTACTTGTGAGAGAGAGCGAGAGAGTGATATTGCTTGCACTGTTTTTGCATGTTTCTTGAGCATTTTGCTGGTTCTTGCTGAATCATCATCCCCAGCACACTGTGCAGGTACGAAAAACTCAGAAACTGTCTCTACGTCGCCGATCTCTGTCGATCGCGATCGACAGAAAACTCGCCCCTTTGGTAAAATAAAGCACACCACTGTGACAAGCACAAAGAGCACATCCTAAAACACTAAAAACAGTAGAAAAAATCGGTGGTTCTCTGTCAATCGCGACCGACAGACCCTGTCAATCGCGACCGACAGACCCTGTCAATCGCGATCGACAGACCTGTCGATCGCGACCGACAGACTTCACGACCGACAGACTGCCACGTAGGACCCTGTCAATCGCGATTGACACCGTCGATCGCGATCGACTGAAATTCAACGATTGATTGACTTTTTCGCGTAGCCACGTGTCCATCGCGACGGACACAGCCCCGATCGACTGAATTCACGGCGAAAAACCCGGAAAAAGTGTCGATCGCGATTGACAGGACTCACGACCGACTCTGTTGATTGCGATTGACACTGTCAATCGCGATTGACGTGTCGATCGTGACCGACAGGCCTCGACGGATACCTCTGTCAATCGCGATTGACAGACCTGTCGATCGCAATTGACAGGCTTTTCGGCAAAAACTTAGGGTTTTAATTTTAAGTTTTGGGGATAGTTATTGGGCATATTGGTCTAAGCAATTAGTGATTTGTGAGGTCCCTACACGTATGTTTTGAGAAAAATCTTGAGATTTGTCTGCCTGTTTGAACCCTGTTTCAGCACCAGAACCCTGAACTGACATAACTTTCTCATACGAAATCCGTTTGCTGTGATTCTTGTTTTGTTGGAAAGCTCGTGGGGAGCACAACCAAAACATCGACTGGTTATAGTTAAATTAAGATCAGGATTATTAGATTGGGTATTTTTAAGTTGACCATACCCAGGGGGAACAAAAATTAGGGATCTCTAGAATTATTTTCCAAAAACTCACAGTGCAAATTGGTATTTGTGATTCATGAATGAAAGTGAAGGGTTCTGTATTTGGAATTTAAGTCTTGAGCTAACTTTGGAACTCTTACAGATCTGTTGAGAGCATCGAAGGGCAATCTAAGCAAGAGTAAGTGCAAGCTTGGGAACACACTTCCTGGGCATTCAAGGGCAACCAAGCAGGAAACAGAAGGTTGGAAACTTTCAACTCCCTTTGTCAATTCCTAGCTTATGCTAAGAACAACTAGTGATAGGAGTAAGCCAGGGCGACGGTAGGCAGTTATCAAGTTGAAGACTACCTAAAAACTCAAGTTCAAGTTAAAAACATAATCTCTGTATTGTCGATAACATAAAGGAAAAGAACCTAACGTTGAACGATCAACCTAAAAGTACGAAGAACATTCAAGTATTCCTGACGACGTGATATCAGACAAGACCTTAAACACGATAAATAACTAAAAAGAATCAAGTGACTGATACCAATTGATCAGCAACAAGGTTGTACTCTGGGCAAAAAATTGGGCTACTTAAATAGGCATATTAACCTTAGATCAGGACGACATCTAGTAAGGGATAGATAAAGCCTTAGGTCTTCAGAGGCTAGTGTCAACCACACTGCTAGGTCTTGGGCCCAGTAGTTGAGCCACCACTCATACTACCCTAGCTCTGAGACCAGTGAATCAGAGATGTCTCAAGGCATGGACAGACCTACGGGAAGTTCAGGAGTGCCATACTTGCACAGAGTAGAAGGCCCTTACAAAACACAGTTGGAATACCTTAGGACCAACCGATTAGGTGCTAGCATCTATGAGGACGGTCTAGGAAGATCCGTGGTCCAGATTAAAAATCCTGATCAGTCCATTGGATTAGAGCACCCAGTTGTCAAGTTTGAAAACGGAGCATACTTGGACAAAGAAGGAACCATATACGTAGTCACCAGTCACCCAGATAGGACAGATGAATTCGGAAATGTGATCTCAGAAGCGGATTTAGGTGACCTGGAGCAAGGAAATACGGATGTAGAACCTAGAACCCCCCGAGGCAAATCTGTTCTTACGAGAATTCTCAATCTTGAGTGGATTCCCCAAGACAACAAGAGCATAGATCTGCTTCTGAACCGAGAGACTGATGAAGCCTTTTGGAGGTATAAATCTGATCGGCCAAATGATATAGGAACAATCATGATCTATGAGTTTAAAGATCCTGATAGCCCAGGCAGAGTGACCTACCTAGATCACGCCTCAGAGAGGACCTTTGTGGTTACAGAAAATGATAGGCATGCTTACACTTGGAAGGGTGAATTCGTTTTCCCCCAACCAAGATCGAACGTGTCCTTTGGTCACCCAGGAGCTGGAACCTCCCAGGCTCACGGAACTCAAAGAGACAGACATAGAGAAAGGTCGGAGGTGAGCTTTGCCAACTCAGGGGGCAGAGAAAGAACGAGGACGGAAACAAATAGAGTAGAGCCTGAGGTACTTAGAGCCCCAGGACATCGAAGAAATGCCGATGATTTCCCTCTACCACGACCTAGAGAGCATACAAGGACTTTGAGACCAACTCAGCTAGTTAAGTCCATGAAGAATTACTTCGATGGCACCGGAGATCCATACGATCATGTGGCCGAGTTTAGGCAAGTCATGAGAGCTGAACAAGTGGAGGATTTATTCACGCAGTATAATGCCTTTGGTCTAACCCTTAGGAACACAGCCCTTACGTGGTTTCAACCATTGAATGAGAGACAATTCAGGAGCATAGACCAACTCCTAGAGGCTTTCATTATTGAATTCTCTAAGAGTGGCATAAGACATAACACCTCCTCGTTGATTCACAGCTTCAAGCAAACCCCTCAAGAAACCGTGAGACTTGCAGGAAGAAGATTTAGGCAATACTTAGAAAGATGTCCTGTTTCGGAGCTCCCCACACCTGCTAAGCAAGTGGCTTTATTCTTGGATGGATTGCTAAGTACCAAATTGAGATCTTATGTGTACTTGAAGGACCCTAGGACCATAGAAGAGTGTGTACGCATGTGCATTGACATCGAGGATAACCTAGGGGAGGAGTTAGAGCTTTCCAAGATATACAAAGATTCAGATAGTGCCTCTAACCTCTCTTCCACGCAATCCACATCAATTGAGGAACTTGCAGAGAAAGTAGCTCAGAAATTAGGTGTCACTAGCAAACAGATCCCAAGGTTTGCCCCGGTGAAAAGATGCTATACTTGTGGGGGTGACCATATGGCAAATGTATGTCCCATTATGGCTCAACCCCAAGTAAATCCTAGTAGCCAGTACTGCACCATAGAACGGAGGTACACCAATCACACCGCGCAAGATTGCCCATACAACAAGTAGGCGGCTAGGCAACCCTACCCTCAGCCATACCCTCAGCAGGGAAGATACCAGAACCCGTACCCTCCACAGCCATATGGCAGGTCACAACAACCTTATCAGCAACCATACCAAAACCAACAAAGGCCTCAGCCTGTGTTAGCACAACAACGCCCTGCCCCAGCTAATGTGATCCCAGTAAAATATGCAGCAGCAGAAGAAAACCTGAATAGAGCTATAGTCCCTGTAACACCACTGCTTTCTGAAAGTGACCCCAGTGACCATAGCTTTGATTCTACACATGTCGATAGTCCCCATGCTTACTACATGCAATCTCCTGAACATGGTGAGTCCTACTACAGTGAGGAACCGAGTGAACCTAGTTGGGAGTCAGATCACACAAACCTCATGTATACAAACCCCAATCCTAGGCCTCAACCTAGGCAGGTAAGACCTCCATTCCCTAGAGGACCATGCTACAGATGTCAAGGAGATCATCTCATTCGTGATTGTCCTGTGCCTCCACCTACACAACCCCAGTCAGTAACGATCCAGGGCTTTTGCCAAGACTGTGGAAAGGAGCATCTCTTACGAGATTGCCCAAAGAACCCCAATAATATGCCAAAAATCACTCCTATCAACGTTATTGGGTTAGTTGTAGGCTCCACAGGGAGTGTGACTTCCACTGCACCAATACAGGTAATCACTAGAGCTCAAGCATTGCAGCAAAACCAAGGGGTAGACCAGGAAAAGAGCCCAGATGTTAGTGAAACAGAGAGCATGACAAAGAAAAGGACTAGAGCGTGGAAAGATAGTCGGGAAAGAATGAAAAGACAATGGGCTAAAAAGATGAGTGAACTTGAGGAGAGCCTCAGAGAAACAAAGGCCAGGATAACTGAACTCACATCTCAAACTCCCTCTCACACTACTCCACCTCCACCATTTCCAACTCCATCCGACCAGCCACCTTCCAACCCACCTCACCTAATTCCACCACCCCCTAGAGTAGGATCAGTCCTAGCAGATCCCACTCCCGAGGACCTAAACATGATGCTTAAAGCATATCAAACCAGAATCCAAGAAGGGCCAAACGTAACTGATCATGAAAAGTGCTACCCTAGAGCAGAATTAGAGTTTGAACGAACTAAAATTTGTGCCAAAATGGTGGAGTTGGCTCAGACCATGTTTGAAGCAAGCCGCCTCTTTAACATCTCTAGCTCAGCAAAGACGCAGTTGCACTTTGATGGACTGCTAGAAAGAATAGAGAAGCTAATTGCACAATCGGAAAAGGAACCCGCCATACAAGACAAGGGCAAGGCAAGTGAAAGAGTGAGCCTACCCGCCTAGGAAGCCTATGTGCCTAACTCTACGGAGCCAGACACATCTTCTTCTATGAATCGATTCACACCAGAATTCCTACGAGAGATTCAAGAAGACAAATGGGCTAAAGAAAGTGAAGTCCCTCCTCCCATTGAAGTTGTGGATGATGCGCACGATGAATTCCCACAAGACATCCCATCCATTTATGAGGAGCAGGAGAGCACCCACTCTCAGGAAAGACTAGACTTTGAGTCGAACTCTTTACAAGAATTACCCCACTTCACGGGTCCATGGGAAGCTAAATCTACATGTATGAGAGCGCCCACGGTCATGGTACGAAATGAGGACTCAGTCTTACCTAGGAACACAGAGGTAGTGAAAAACACTAAAGTGCAGTGCAATCTCAAGTTAGAAGAGCTACTCAAGGTTAGACCTGAATTATGGAAACATGTCGCCAAACAAGTACCAGTGATAGTGAAACCTCATTCCCAGGTAGGATCACATAGGACAGTGCTAGAGATACCCTTGGATAAGATAGGAGATATGTGTGAAGGTGAAGAAGGGAACACCTATCTTCCCATTACCTACCAGGAGTACACCACCAAGGCAATTTTGGACTCAGGTGCAGGAGTTGCAATTGCCACCACTTCCCTATGGAAGCGTTGGGGCAAGCCAGCACTCAGGCCAACGAGAATGAAATTGCAGATGGCCGATGGTCATATTGAGAGGCCCTTAGGATTGCTAGAAGGAATAACTCTCACCACCTGTGGTGTCGAGTTCGAGCACACATTTGCTATATGTGACTTTAGCAAAAATCATGCCTATGAGATGATTTTGGGAAGACCGTTTATGCGACAATTGCAAGTGGTACAAGATTGGGGAACCAACTCCTTGTATTTGCAACACTTAGGTGTTACGACCAAAGTAAATCTCAAAGATTACTCTCATAGAGATGTCCCTCCTATCCAATGGAATCCCATTCATAGAACCAAAGATGATACGGAATCTGTGCATTCCATAGGGTCAGGATCTTCATGGATGCATGAAGACACCCACTTATGGATGTGCAAAGTAGCAGTAGAAGAAGAGAAGAGAGAAGAAGCCAGAGAGATAGGTGCAAAAGAAACACATAGATCAATTCAAGACCCAGCCTATGTGCCTGTAGTTTTTCCTGACGAAGAATTTGAACCCCACGGCTGGGCAGAAATCCTAGCAACAATGGATGTAGCCATCAATGAAGAACAATGGACACCTCACTGTGATGAAGATGGCTATGACATTTCAGCCTTCTCCATAGAGCCAATCATGGGAGAGGCAGAAGAGGATGAGTACGCTAAATGGTTGCAATTAGCACATGTAGGTGCATTAGAGCAACACTACTCAAAGCAACGAACCCTGCAGACACTAAGGAGACTCGGAGTGCATTGGCCGACTATGGAGGCTGATGTCCAAAAGTTGTGCAAGGAATGCCCAATCTGCTACACTAAACCACCTGTGGAACATGCCACTCTTTATCAAGTTTCCATAGTGCCAGATTGGAGTGAACCACTAGTATCCTTTCTGAGGACGAAAACATTCCCTCAAGACATGACGCTTGCTAGGAAAAGGAGTTTAGAACAAGAAGCCCAGGATTACTCACTCATTGGTGATAATCTATTCAAGCGTGGTAAATATGATTACCTGAGACTATGTGTCCATGAAAGTGAATATCTCAAGATCTTGGAAACTGCTCACCAAGGAGTAGCAGGAGGACACTTTGGACCAGATCGGGTGATCAAGGCAATACTATTTGCGGGCTTCTGGTGGCCAACCCTTCACATGGATGCACATACCTATGTGAAACGGTGTGATGTCTGTCAGCGAACTCAGTATCCTATACGCAAAGACGAGATGCCACTGAAACCTATGATGGGTGGACGTGCATTCTCTAAGTGGGGAATAGACTTCATAGGTCCTATTAATCCCCCAGCTAAGGGTTCCCATGCTGAATATATCATTGTTGCCACGGACTATCTAACCAAGTGGGTAGAGGTGAAAGCCACAACGAAGAACGATGCTCAAACAACAGCTAAGTTTTTATTTGAGAATGTGTTCACTAGATACGGGCTACCTATAGAGCTAGTTAGTGACAGAGGCACTCACTTCTTGAATGAAGTTATTGAAAATCTGCTCCAGGAATTCTTGGTAGTACATAAGAAGTCTGCCCCCTATCACCCTCAAGCAAATGGCCAGGCTGAGAGCACCAATAAGATCTTATGCAATGTACTGACAAAATTAGTGAACAATAAACGCTCTGATTGGGACAAACAGCTACACCATGCTGTTTGGGCATATCGAGTGGCCTACAAAACGGTACTCCAAGCCACCCCCTTTCAGATGGTGTTTGGCCAAAATGCAGTGCTACCATTGGACTTCTTAATACCTACATTGAAAGTAGCACAAGAGCATGAATGGACGGGTCATGAACTCTCCTCAAGACTTTTTGACCTTGAACGATTAGGAGAAACAAGACTGAGAGTGGCTGCAGGGATATATGCAGCTAAGAAACGACAGAAGGCATACTTTGATGCCCACGTTAAAGATAAAGGTTTGAAGGCAGGCGACCTAGTACTAGTCTACACTTTGAAACAACATGCAAGGAAACTGGAGAAGAGAGGCTATGGACCCATGATTATAAACAGAATCTCAACAAGTGGAGCAGTGCAACTAGCCACATTAGAAGGCGACATTCTCCCGAGCTACATTAGCGGATGCAGGGTCAAGTTGTATCAGGAACCTCTCACAGAGGAAATGCTAAGCCGACTCAACAATGCTAAGAAACGCAAAGAAGAAGAAAAGCGAATTCGAGAAGAAGCTCAAGCAAAAGCTTTAGAGCGCATACAGAGAATGAAATTAAGAAGGCAGGGTAGAGAGCAACCTAGGACAGATGCATATGCAGATCAAGGGATATCACATGGCTATGTGTGAAGTTTCAGGCATCAGCTCTCATAGGATAATTGATCGACGTCCTTTTATAACCTTAGATATAGGACAAGGAAAGGGTGCAAGGACAGTAAGAGCCTTGATTGACTCAGGTGCAGCCACTAGTGCTGTTAAATTGTCTTATTGTCAAGATTTGAAGTTAACTGTCAATCCTATTGAAGCATATCTCGTAGGATTGGGAGGTGTGGAAACCCCATGCATGGGCGAGGTGGAACTTCCCCTCTATGTTCAAGACGAAGCAATGACAGTCAAAGTACTAGTGTGTCAAGATGAGGACCTCACTAAGCCTCTTGTCTTGGGTCAGGACTGGATCTATGATCATGCAGTCAACCTAAACCTAAGAAGTGGACTTCTTCAGGTATGGGTAAATCATAGTCGAATTATAGTTGAATGGGAAAATGACGCACTCAAGGAACTAGGTAAGGCACGAACTCCTGGTCCTTCCAGGGGCGCACATGAAGTTGACAATGCTATTCTTGTCCAAAACTGTATGATGCAGAAAGCTGCTTGTCCCAACAACGAAGTCAAGGATAAGTTGGTACTCCATTCTTTCCCAAAGGCCAGAAGGATGCAACAGCCAACGGCATATCAAATACAGAAGAAGCAGAACATTACCTATGTCGGCGATCAAAAGTACCTGTGCAGCAAAATGTCTCAGCCAATGAAACAAGTGTGGGTGCGGAAGGGAGAACACCCGGTTGCCCTCAAGCCAACCACACAGGCAAAGCCTCTTATTAGTAACCAACAACACGACACTAATAAGAAGTCTTTCAGAAGTTCTTCGGCTAACGTGAAGTCTATTGGGGTACCCAAGAAGTCGATGAAGGCTAGCCCACAATCAAGACAAATTTGGGTGCCTAAGGCTTGTTTGCGGGCTCAAATGGCTACACTAAGACCACACCCTATACAGCATGATCCACTCACTTGCACAACCGATACCCACTCGTTTTCAACACTCAGGAACACACCAAGGCCCATGAACACAAATAGAATCACTTGTAAATGGGTCCCTAAAAGGACTCATTTTCAAGCCGACACCCCTATAAAGCTCTCTAGAGTCTCTACGAAACCAAGAGCAAAACCCATCCACTGCATTTGGCAACCTAAAACTTGTAATAAACCCCCGGACTCAAGTTGTAAATCCATGCCCACCTACTAACTACATCACTCTCACACTACATCATTCCACCTAGCTCTTAGGTCTAACCAATCCCTAACTACACACACAAGCACCGAGCACTTACTAACCCCCTAATCTCTCTCGAACCCCATGTTAATGTTGTAGCGAGGACAAAAACAGTTCCATCTTGTCCTTTACAATGTTAACACCTGTTTCTACATTCTCACAGAATCACGAGGCAAGAAGTAACATGGCAGATATGGCAGGAACTAGCTCTCAGGCAGGCACCAGCCCCAAGTCGTGGACATTGAAAGTCTCCTAGTTAAGGAGGAATTGAAGGAACGCCCAGCGGCATTGAGGGCATTACACGTCATACCAGTTCAGAATCCTCCACAAGGGCACACTATGCCAGTCAGTAAAAACTCTCATTGGTTCAGTGATGTGGCAGGACCCCTAGGTGAAGGCACTTATATGTGGGAAGCCGAGATAGAATTCAATGGGCGCTGGGGCAGGTATCACTTTTTCACCAGGGAATTTGAGAGACTGCAGAATAATGAAGGATTGAAACCTATATGGAAGAAGGCAGGACTCTACGAGTACTTCAAATTCCAATTACCAAAGCCAGATTTTCTAAGATGCTCTTATTTGATTAGCACCCTTACTCCGAGCAAAGACAAAAAGGGATACAGCTCCTTTGTCCTCCCATCTCTCACAAGGGGCAATGAGCTCAAGCGTTTCAGATTGACTATCAACTTGGTAAGGGAAGCTCTGGACATGAAAGGTATGCACATTCCTACGGAGAAAGAGACTATGGTCCCCGACAATATGAAGAATAGGAATCTGACAAAGTTAAAAGACATGGTGGCAATGACGGCTACAATCGCCATTCATTTGCGAATGGTCATGCAGCACTTTGCATTTCCCGCCCAAGAGAGGTTCACAATGCCACCTAAAAAGATATGGTTTAGTTTATACTTGGCTGATGCTTTTGATTTGCCAATCAACATACCTCACTGGATTATCGACCAAATCCACTTGGCTCATCAAAGGTGGTATAAAAAACAAAAGTCTGTACTGTACGGATGCTATGCACTCACCCGCATTGTATATAGATGTTTAGCTTATGATGTACCAGTACAGAGGGCTCTCATTTGGACCAGAGTGCAGGAGTTTCAACGCAGACTGTCAGCTGCAGGGCCTCCCTCAAAGAAGATGAGAGGCGCTGTCCAGATGCCTTGTGCACAAGCCCGCGGTGCTACCCTAACACCTGAAACAACTCCAAGGCTTCCCAGACGAGTGCAACCATTTACTATCAGGTTACCCAGGCATAGCACAGATGGCCCTAATCTTGTGTTTCCACCTGTACCTACGGATCTGGAATTTCCTCACGGATTCACTTTGGAAGATCTAACGGATGAAGAAGTTGCCAGAATCATTGAAGCTGTTAATGTGGAAGTCGAAGCAGAGCAGGGTAGTGGACAACAAACTGCTACAGAACAACCCCAGCCAAGACAACTAGAAGTGGTGGAAGTGGAGGATGAAGAAGAAGAAGAACAAGAGGATGAACAGGAAGGATTTCCTGATGAGGAGGCGCATGACTATGAGCAAGAAGTTATACAGGAGCTAGAGGGTGCCCCAGCATATACAAAGGAGTTGAAAAAGCTCTACGATACCATCAACAGGGTCCAACAGCAACATAAGTTATCCCTTGCAGCAGGAAAGGCTATCATGCACCAAATCCTTGAGGAGGAAGGAGTCGACGAACAATATCGTGCCACACTGGATATGATCTCTGATGCTTTAGGAGTACCTGAGACAGCGCATACTGCCCTGGCACAATCACGCAGAACGGAAAGAAGATACGGAAGACGTCCCCCACGAGCAGGGAAGCAGATGAATGTCTTAGTATCTGAAACACAAGGGACAGCCACGACCACGGGCACAGCACACATTGTGCACGATACTGAAGAGACCCATGTGTCCAGTGCACCCCCATCACCCCCCTTGCCACCCCCGCCTCCCACTCCACCACATCACCTCCCATTACCAATGTAACAACCATCGTCACCGCCTCCGAGTCCACTGCCATGACTGAAGCACAAACCGCCAATCAACCCACACACCCTCTCAACACCTCCCTTGTATACACCTCCACTAACACTGTAATCCTAACGGCAGCTACTGACATCCCCATTCTCCCACTCACACTTTCAGGCAGTTCATATTCACAACTGCACACACCACTGTACACATTCACCACAATCACTGCACCCACAATTCCACTATTCACAATCACTCCCACTACTGCGTCCACCGTGGATTTTATGGACATATCACCCTCCACCGCACCTCTCCCTCCCCCCATACGGCCACAATCTCCCATTCCCCCACCACCCACTTCACCATTTTCCAGCACCGCATTCACACTTCCCTTCCCCTTTCCCTTTCCTTCTGCATTTAACACCCTTCCTGCACCCACCCCCATTAATAATGTATTTAATAACATGTATCAGTGCATGTCTCAGTTACGACAACACTATCAGCACCTCGATGCTAAGCATACAAGTTTGTTCAGGAGTCATGAAACATTACAAGGAAGATTCATGGACTTAGAGAAAGAAAAGAGGCTCTTACAACAACAGTTTAGTGCATTGCAAGAACAACATGAGCAATTAGTGGCAAATCCACCGCAGTCAGATGCAGAAGAAAGACAACGAATGGATGATCTGCTACACTCCCAAATCACAGAGAACCTCAAGCTCCGCCGCAACATGGCTCTATTACGGAAGCATATGTCTGTAGCCCTGGAAGAAAATAGACGGCTTCAGACACAAAACGAAGAGAACTTGGAAGTAGCCATGGAAGGTTCCCCACAAGAAATTGACCCGGAGAAGTTCAAGGCCATTCCCTCGGACAATATGCAAATCATATTGGAAACCCATGCTGATCTCCTCGAAGCCCATGCAGCCTTAGAAAAAGAAAGAGACGAACTACTAAGGCAATTGGAAGCTCAACCAGAACCACCAAAAGAAGTCCCAACCACCACTGACACAACTGACGAAGTAGCAGCGCTCAAAGCACAACTCGAAGAATTACAAAAGAAAGTCCTCGAATATGAACGCCAACCCTCCCCCTTGGTGGAACCAAAACCTGAAGACCTAGTACCCATCGAAGTAGAGGAATCTTTTGAGGACCCGTATGTTCCGATGCCAGCACCTGGAGGCAAGCAAACAGACGAGGGCATGGACACCCTTGAAATAGAGGCTCCTGAATGGATGCAAAAATTGGAAAAAGTGGCCACAACCCATGATGATAGGGTGGTAGTCCAGATAGCATCTATGTCACGCTTGGAAGAGCTGGTCATAAAATCGGACTATTTTAGGAACCTCTCTCATCATAGGTGGATCGGCACATCCGACGATTTGTATGTTCCCTTCTGTGTCCTAATGGCTGACTACAATGCCAAAATAAAGCAACATACCTCAAAGGAACCAACCTCCGCCACACAATTCACACCGGAAGACATCCCAGCGAGTGCCAAGCAGGGCAATATTCATCAACCGATGTGGAGGATTCGGCTGCTTGAAACCTACCCGGAAATGAATCGCACATGGAATAACATGCCCATGTATATCAAGTTCAATCCCTGCTACTGCCCTGTATTTCGAAGAAGGTCGTGGCCGGAATATACAAAAATGGTGCTGACAACGAGAGGATGTGAGAAATGGCTCAATTATGTCTACTTAGCGTCACCCAAAGGCCAACCTACCGTAGGATACATGATCTCGACTATTCGGCATTGGGGTGTCAGGTTCAAAAACGTACCAGATGTCATGACCCAAATGTGCCTTAAAATTTTTGAACTCATGATAGTCACCTTCAGGACCTTCAAGAATGTTAAGGAACCTCATCTCTCTGCGCTCGGATTCAATGAAGGCAATCAGGATCTTGTTTATGACATGAGCACAACGCCCTCTATTAATGTTGTTTATGCATGGCATGCCCGCATAAAGTACCTACCGGCCTGCTTCAAACAGACATTTGAAGAGATGTTTGTCACAGGGTTCTGGGAATATCACTCAGAGATCTTCATTCCCAGGCCCTCACATTTATTACAATTGTTTGCAGTGGAACAAGCTCTCCATTCAGAAAAGTTACGTATGCCACATCCAGAGGTTCCCTGGCCGGTAGATTGGGATGCTCTACTCATAGACTTGGCCAAAGGATTGAGGATTGCCGAACATCACTTAGCGCAAGACGTTGTCGAATACTACGTCCAACGACCCTCCCAACAAGGGTCTGTCAGGGACGACAAATGCGAGAGAGGGGGGGGTGTTAGCAGCAGACAAGGAACTGAAGGACTGACAAGGCATGGCAGTCAGAGAAGAGAGTCAGAGGGGAGAGAAGGCACAAGCAGACAAGGGAGTCAACGACGATCTGGCAAGTAGGCCAATAATTTTCTTCATGAAGAAGCAAGTACGAGCATTCACACAGATCTAGCACTAAGGCAACCCTTTAATTTTTCAAAACCCTTACACCAATTAAAAGTGATTCTCATCGCTAACAACCCCTGTAAATACCATGTTCACCTTTTGTAGCTCCATTTTGTGCAAGCCGAGGAGTCCTCGAGCTTGAGGAGCCTTAGAAGTATTTGCTTACCAATTTTCGTATTTTTTAGATCTCGTTTGAGCCCTCAAATAAGCCTTGGAACCTAATTTTTAACTAGGCCGGACACTAGGTCTGGACAGGCCAAAACCTAGTCAAAAACTATAAATAGAGCTAGAGAGCTCATTTTTGAGGTTAGATTGTAATTGAATTGAACTTGTAAGAGCTTTTTGAAAGTAATCTAAGAACTCCATTGCTTCTCACTCTTTGTCTTGCCGTGTGTGCGCGTGTGTGTATGTGTGTGCATGTTTGTGTGCTTCTCACTCACGCACTTGTGCCTCCACTTGCTCGAGGTCTTCATACCATCCTCACGTCTTCCCAGATTGACATTAAAGGAGGTGCTACTCATCACTGAGCTACATCGAGCAACTTCAGAATACACGAGAATTTCAAACTATTTGGTAGAGAGCAAGGTTTGCAGAATGTTTTAGTGCACCATTCCCAAAGTCAGATTTCATGAGGTGCTATTACTCGATCAATACTTTATTGGAGTTAGACGTTTGCGGAAGCACACAAACATCACAAGGAAGAAAAAGAAGCTTGGAGCACAACACACAATACTGAATGTATTACCACTAGAATGTACAAAGAAAAGTAGCATGTTAGGGAAATAGGTGTATATACAAGTCGGGGGGAAAAAACCTCCTAAAGAGGGAAAAAGTTGCCTCGGTAGTCCTAGAGTGTTCACACACATCACTACCTAAATATATCAACAAATCCCCCTTGGGAGTGATGTGGTGAATAAGGAGCTTGCACTCATGTATAAGGGAGTGCCAAGCTATGTGGAATCAATCCACAAAAAGAAGTAAGCCCAAAGCTTTGCGGAAAGCTTCAAACTTCTCCCTAGGAAGAGCCTTCGTAAAAAGGTCTGCAATGTTCTCCTACGTGGGCACATATGCCAACCTGATCTCCCCCGCAGAGAACCTCTCTGTGATATAATGATGATGCACTTCAATGTGCTTAGTACAAGCATGGGACACAGGGTTCCTTGCAACTGCCAATGTGCTCTGACTATCAATGAAGATGGTTGTGGTAGAAGACTGACCAACACGCAAATCAACCATAAAGTGTCTGAGCCACACACACTCAACAGTTGCTGTGAAAGCTACCCTATACTCAGACTCACAACTCAAAGTGGCCATAGTAGGTTGCTTCTTGCTCAACCAAGATATAAATGAGCTACCAAGCATGAAGCAAAAGCCACTAGTGGACACACGAGTGTCATAGCAACCAGCCCAATCACTATAAAAAAAAGCATGCAAATCTGGCGGTAGTGATCTTCCTTGGGATAAAACAATCCAAGTAGCTGGGTAACACTCAAGTAGTGAAAGATGCGCTTAACCACCTACCAATGCTTGACACCTAGGCAATGCATAAACCTGCTCATCTGTGAGACAACAAACTAAATATCTGGTTGAGTAATGCATAAGTAAATCAAGCATCCAACAACCTGCTGATAGAGAACAACATCAAATGCATCTCCAGCATCATGAAGACTCAATCGAAAACCTATCTCCATAGGAGTGGCAATAGGCTTACAATCTTCAAGACCAAAATGCTACAATAATGTGTCAATATATTTCATTTGACACAAAGCCATTCCACCATCAACTTGCATAAACTGAATGCCCAAATACTGATGCAAATGCCCCAAATCAGACATCTCAAATGAGGCATACAAATCAGCCTTAAAATTAGCAATATGCATGTCATGAGGACCAATGAGTAGCATGTCATCAACCTACACAACAATGATTAGAAGCACATCATCAACACGCTTAACATATAAGGTGCTTTTAGTTGGACTATTCTCAAAACCATGTGCAATGAGATAGGCATGTATCTTTTCATACCAAGCACAGAGTGCTTGCTTTAAACCATATAATGCCTTCTTTAACTTGCACACCTAGTTTTCATGCCCTTTCTACACAAAGCCATGGGGCTGAAAAACATACACTTATTCATGCAAGTCACCATTCAGAAATGTTGTTTTAATGTCCAACTGATGTACATTCCAACCATGATGAGATGCAAGTGCACAGATGCTACAAACAGTAGTCATTGGGCAAGTAGGTGCAAAGGCTTCATCAAAATCAATGCCTCTTTCTTGTGCATAACCCTTTGCAACAAGCCTAGCCTTATAGCTGTCAACTATTCCCTCATGTTTATGCTTTAGATTGTATACCCACTTAGTGTCAATGGCCTTCTTGCCAAGAGGCAAGTCACATAAAGACCAGGTATCATTTTTCATGATAACATCATATTCGGATTGCATTGCAACCATCCAATGTTCAGAATTTTATGCATCATCAAACAAAACAGGTTCAGTCTCATCAGAGAGACTAGAGGCAACCATAACATAGCAATCTTAAGCAAAAGAGGCACTATGAGAGGTGCATCTAATTTTCTATCACGCAAACCTTAACGAGTACAATATGACAGAGGTGCATCTAATTTGCTATCACGCAAACTCTGCACTAGCCATTTTGGCATAGTTTTTGCCTCCTCAATATCAACACTCTCATCAACAAGTGCATCATGCAAATCTGCATCAGAAATGGAATGATTTTTATCATCACATGAAACCTGCAATGGATAAGAAGTTGCCTCATTAGGACCAACACTAGACTGTCCACCTCTAAAAGGAGGAAGCAAAGTATCATACATGTCTTTGGAGCTAACAGATGTCTCCTTTGTACATGAAAGTAAAGGCTGAATAGAATCTTCCAAAAAAACATCACGACTAGCCAAAATGGGTTTATTCTGTGGATGATACAGACGATAGACTTGTCTACTGTAGACATACACTACTCATGAGAAGATGGTTCAAAACTCCAAACAATAGTAAATGCCCATTCTTCATTCTGCACAAGATTAGCAGACTCTGTTTTTGGTGTAGAGGCCTCTACAAGAACCATTCTGACATCTTTCTTCTTTGCCTCTTTAGCAGCCAGTTTTGGACTGCTCTTAATGACATGATCATTTTCTTTAGAATATTTCCAAAACATTTTCTGCTTTTCTGATTTCTTCTCATCTTTGTCTTCCTTCTTCGAATGTGCAACATTTGTAGATTTTTGCTTACTAGTAGAAGAGCTCCATTTTCCTTTGCTCTTCTGATTAGCCAAGAAAGCTTGATTTGCAACACACATAATGGACCTGATTTGCCTAGACTGATCTTCCTGCAATAGAACAAAAACTAACTCTTCAAATGACAAGGCATTTGGATTGCCTTTCTATTGATATATTTAGGTAGTGATGTGTGTGAACACTCTAGGACCACTGAGGCATTTTTTCCCTCTTTAGGAGTTTTTTTTCCCTAGCTTGTATATACGACTATTGCCCTAATGGGCTACTTATCTTTGTACATTCTAGTGGTAATACATTTAGTCGTGTGTGTTGTGCTCCAAGCTTCTTCTTCTTCCTTGTGCTGTTCGTGTGCTTTCGCAAATGTCCAACTCCAATAATTGGTATGAGAGCAAGTCGTTGCTTCATCTAGGGCATTGTCTACACCTCTCTGCTTGTAGTCTTAGAATCACAAAAAATTTGGTAAACATATCAGGGTGTTTCAGAGATCAAAAGATCTTCACTTTGTGGTGCCAAAATCACGATCTGAGCTCGCTTTGGCCTCGGAGCGCACTATCACAATGCTTGTGCAGGCTATTTCATCTTTTTGTGCCAAAGTTCTGTTCAACTTTTTGAGATACAGTCAATTTTTTGCATCAAGGTATTTTACTCACCGGCCATGGCTGAAAGCATTGATGTATTCCATATGTTGGCTGTTGAGGAAGAGTTGGATGGTACCAACTACCCATTATGGGCTTATATGATGCATCATGTATTGGTCGCAAAAGGACTATGGAATATTGTGTAGGGTGTTAAAAGACATCTTGTTACACGTGCAAATACAGGTACTGCAAATACAAGTGCTAGAGCTGATGGAGATGGTGTCGAAGATGATGATATTCTAGAGATTCCTGTTCATGCTGTTGTTTCTGTTGCACCTACAACAGAGCAAATTCTTTGGGATGGCAGAGATGCTCAGGCACATGCATTGATAGCTTTATTTGTCAAATGTGCCATTATTCCTCAGATTCGCTCTTGCAGAAGAGCTAAGGATGCTTGGGATACACTTACCACACTGTACCAGGCTAGGGATGAGGCTCGTGTTGCTTACCTCCAAAAACAATTCAAAAGTGAGGACATGAATGAAGGTGATTCTATGGATAGTTTTCTCACAAAGATCAAGGATTTGAAAGAACAACTGATTTCTATTGATGAAGTTATACTAGATAGCTCACTTCTGCAACCGTTTTGAATAGTCTTCCTGAATCATATCAGAGTTTTGCCTCTACTCTTCATTTGATGATGAAAGGCAATCCAAATGCCTTGTCATTTGAGGATTTACTCTCTGTTCTGTTGCAGGAAGACGACTCTAGGTAGAACAAGTCTATTAGGCATGTTGCAGATCAAGCTTTCCTGGCTAGTCAGAAGGGCAAAGGTAAATGGAGCTCTTCTACTAGTAAGAAGAAATCTGCAAATGCTGTACATTTGAAGAAAGAAGACAAAGATGAGAAGAAATCAGAAAAGCAAAAATTGTTTTGCAAATACTGCAAAGCAAATGATCATGTCATCAAGAGCTATCCAAAACTGGCTGCTAAAGAGGTAAAGAAGAAAGAGGCCAGAATGGTTGTTGTAGAGGCCTCTACAGTGAAAACAGAGTCTGTCAATCTTGTGCAGGGGGTTTACTACTGTTTGCAGTTTTGGCCCATCTTCTCATGAGCAGTGCATGTATGCAGTAGACTTAGATGTTTGGTACTTTGATAGTGGGTTGACCAAACATATTACCTCGCATCGCAATTTCTTCTCTTCACTCGAGCCTGCCTAATATAGGGAATACTATTACATGCACCAAAAACTCCTCCTATCCTGTTATGGGAGTTGGTAAGATCATTTTGACTACTGCTAATGGTAGTTCTTTCACTTTGCTAGATGCTCTGTTTATGCCAGGGATCAAGAAATATCTATTATCCATTTTTGCATTAGCCAAGATTGGCTTGGTTGTGAAATTTGTTGATGACAGATGTACAGTTCATGATTTGTCAAATGGCGATGACATTATTGCTTCTGGCATTTTATGTTGTGGTCTATATAAGCTCATAGATTATGAAAGATCTATAAATGATTTGGCATGTGCAGTACATGATTCTCCGGCTATATCAGATGCAAATCTTTGGCATGCACGCTTTGGTCATCTAAATTTTGCTAGTTTGCTACACCTGTAGAAATCTGAATTGGTGTCCCCTTTGCCCAAACTTGAGGCACCAGGTAAACATGTATGTGAAGGCTGTATTTTGGGCAAAATGCAATGTTCTTCCTTTCCAAAAGATGCTTCTGTTCGGGCTACTGAGAAATTGGAGCTTGTACATAGTGATATCTATCGTCCTATGCAAACACCTTCTTTTGGGAACTATCTTTACTTCATGACTTTCACTGATGATTTTTGCAGGCATACATGTGTACATCCATTGAAGGCAAAGTCCGAAGTGTTTATGTGCTTCAAACAGTTTCTGGTTTTGGTTGAAAATCTGTCAGCATGTAAAATGGGCACCCTCCGTTTTGATCGAGGGGGAGGGAATATATGTCTTCTGACTTTAATGCATTTTTGACTGAACGTGGGATAAAACATCAGTGTACAGTGCCGTATACACCTCAACAGAATGGAGTTGGTGAACGAAAGAACATGTCACTCATGGATATGGTGAGGTGTATGGTCAAGAGTCAGGCTTTACCACATAGTTTCTAGCTTGAGGCTGTTATGTGTGCAGCATATGTACTGAACAAGTGTCCCACTAAAGCGCTGTAGTCTGTCACTCCATATGAGGATTGGCATGGTCGCAAACCATATGTTCCTCATCTACGTGTTTTTGGTTGTCTGGCATATGCATTGGTGCCTGAACAACATCGCAAAAAATTATATGATAAAGCAGTAAGATGTATTTTTGTTGGGTATAGTTCTGGAAGTAAAGGATATCGTCTATATCATCCATAGACTAAACGCATTCTGGTTAGGCATGATGTTGTTTTTGTTAAAGATGCTATTCAGCCATTGCTTTCATGTACTAAGGAGACATCTGTTAGCTCCAAAGACATGTATGATACTTTGCTGCCTCTTTTTATAGGTGGACAGTCTAGCGCTGGTCCTAATGAGGCAACTTCTCAACCTTTTTAAGTTTCATGTGATGATGTAGATCATTCCATTTCTGATGCAGATTTACATGATGCACTTGTTGATGAGAGAGCTGATATTGAGCAGGCAAAAACTATGCCAAAATGGCTAGTGCAGACTTTGCATGATATCAAATTAGATGCATCTCTGTCATATCGTACTCGATGAGGCTCTCATAGTGCCTCTTTTGCATCAGATTGCTATGCTATGGCTGCCTCTAGTCTTTGTGATGAGACTGAACCTGTTTTGTTTGATGAAGCACAAAATTCAGAACATTGGATGGCTGCAATGCAATCTCAATATGATGCTGTCATGGTCTTTATGTGACTTGTCTCCTAGCAAGAAGGCCATTGGCACTAAGTGGGTATACAAGCTAAAGTACAAACCTTATGGAACAATTGATAGTTATAAGGCTAGGCTTATTGCAAAGGGTTATCCACAACAAAGAGGCATTAACTTTGATGAAACCTTTGCTCCTACTTGTCGAATGACTATTGTTCATAGCATCTGTGCACTTGCAGCTCATCATGGTTGGAATGTACATCAATTGGACAATAAAACAACATTTTTGAATGGTGACTTGCATGAAGAAGTGTATGTTTGTCAGCCCCATGGCTTTGTACAGAAAGGGCATGAAAACCAGGTGTGTAGGTTAAATAAGGCATTGTATGGTTTAAAGCAAGCATCATGTGGTTGGTATGAAAAGATACATGCCTATCTGATTGCACATGGTTTTGAGAACAATCCAACTGAAAGCACCTTATATGTTAAGCGTGCTAATGATGTGCTTTTGATCATTGTGGTATATGTTGATGACATGCTGCTCATTGGTCCTCATGACATGCCTATTGCTGATTTTAAGGCTGATTTGCATGCCTCATTTGAGATGTCTGATTTGGGGCATTTTCATCACTATTTGGGCATTCAATTTATCACATTATTGCAGCATTTTGGCCTTGAAGACTGTAAGCCTATTGCCACTCCTATGGAGATAGGTTTACAATTGAGTCTTCATGATGCTGGAGATGCATTTGATGATGTTCTCTATCAGTAGGCTGTTGGATGCTTGATTTACTTATGCATTACTTGGTCAGATATTCAGTTTGCTATCTCACATATGAGCAGGTTTATGCATTGCCCAAGTGTCAAGCATTGGTAGGCGGTTAAGCGCATCTTTCGCTACTTGAGTGGTACCCGACTACTTGGATTGTTTTATCCCAAGGGGGGATCACTACCGCCAGATTTGCATGCTTTTTCTAACAGTGATTGGGCTAGTTGCTATGACACTCGTGTGTCCACTAATGGCTTTTGCTTCATGCTTGGTAGCTCATGTATATCTTGGTTGAGCAAGAAGCAACAAATGTGTCCACTTCAAGTTGTGAGGCTGAGTATAGGGCATCTTTCACAATGATTGTTGAGTGTGTGTGGCTCAGAAGCCTTATGGCTGATTTGGGTGTTGGTCAGTCTTCTACCACCGCCATCTTCACTGACAGTGAGAGCGCATTGGTAGTTGCGAGGAAGCCTGTGTTCCATGCTTGCACTAAGCACATTGAGGCACATTATCATCATGCCAAGGATAGGTTCTCTACTGGGGAGATGAGCTTGGCATATGTGCCCACGCAAGAGAACATTGCAGACCTTTTTACAAACGCTCTGCCTAGGGAGAAGTTTGAAGCTTTCCGCAAAGCTTTGGGCTTACTTCCTTTTGTGGATTCATTCCATATACTTGGCACTTCCTTATACATGAGTGCTAGCTCCTTGTTCACCGCATCACTCCCAGGGGGGATTTGTTGATATATTTAGGTAGTGATGTGTGTGAATACTCTAGCACCATCGGGGCATTTTTTCCCCTCTTTAGGAGGTTTTTTTCCCCGGCTTGTATATACGCCTATTGCCCTAACGGGCTACTTATCTTTGTATATTCTAGTGGTAATACATTTAGTTTGGTGTGTTGTGCTCCAAGCTTCTTCTTGTTCCTTGTGTTGTTTGTGTGCTTCCGCAAATGTCTAACTCCAACACTTTCACCATCAAACAAAGAGTAGAAGCCAAACTCTGATATAAGTCAGGAAGACCATTCAGAACGGTCTGCACAAGTGAGCTATTTGGTATAACTTCATCAGCAGAAATCAAATGTTCCTTCAAATCCTTGATCTTTGTCAGAAAAATGTCCATGGAATCACCTTCATTCATATGCTCACTCTCCAATTGTTTTCGAAGGAAAATATAAAATACATCATTGCTTTTAGCCATGGCCAATTACTGAATACCTTGATGTGGAAAATTGACTATATCTCAAAAAGTTGAACAGAAATACCTAATCAAATTCTCTAGAACTATAGTAGACTTTGAAGCACTTGTATTGGTGAATAAAAAATTATATGTATGTTTGATACATTATTGCAACATTTTATCCTTGAAGATTGCAAATTTATTGCCAATGGGTGATACTTGGATGGATAGTATCAACTTTCTTGAGTTGGTAGACCCTTAGAGAGAGCTATCGAAGGAGAGTCATCTCTCATGTAGGTGGTGGTTGTAACTCTACTCTTCTTTCGAGAGGGATTGAACTGGATCCACCAAAAATACTACATTTCAAATAACAAGAATTCTTTTAGTCAGTGGATGATGTAAGTGATAAGCCTTACTTTTAAAACAATACCCAAGAAAAAAGCATTTAACAACCTTTGGTTTGTGGCCATGCCAAGCCTCATAAGAAGTGATAGGCTACAATGCTTTAGTAGGACACATGTCAAGTACATATGTTGCACACGTAACAACTTCAAGTTAGAATCCATGTGGTAAAGCCTAAATTTTGACCATACAACTCACTATACATTGATGTTTTATTCCACGATCTAACAAAAATGTCTTAAAATCAAAAGGCATATACTTCTCCCCTCGATCAGAATGGAGAATGTCCATTTTACATGTTGATCAATTTCCAGCCATAACAAGGAACTATTTGAAGCACATAAATACTTCGGACTTTGCTTTAAATGGAAACATCCATGCATAATTGGACAATTCATGTAAGAGGACACCACTTCAGATTTTTATAGGTGAACTAAACTAGCAAAATTCAGATGACCAAAATGTGCATACAAAAACAATCTTCAACTCCGCATGCAAAATCATTCATAGAGTTTCCATATTTTGTGAGATTAAAAAACCCATGACATAGCATTAGGTGCAATGGCTTGTCACCATTAGAGATATCATGAAATGTACCTCCATCATCAACATATTTACTCCTAAGCCATTTTTTTAATTTCTAACACTAATAATAGGTTCTTTTTTATCTCTATTAGATATAAAGCATATGATAAAGTCAATGTGTTGAAATCTTTTGTATTAAGAATGATCTTCCTCACTCCCTTAGGATAGGAGAATTGGTTAACACATGTGAAAATATTCTCTATAAGAGAAGGATCAAGTGAAATGAAGAAATTTTGTTACAAGGTAATATGTTTGATTCTAACACTATCAAAATACCAAACATTTGAGTCCTCTATAGACATACACTATTCATGAGAAGATGGATCATAACACCAATGAGTGGTAAATTCCCATTCTTCATTCTAAACAAGATTGATAGACTTAGTTTTAGGAGTAGAGGCCTTTACAACAACCATTCTAGCCACTTTCTTCTTAGATTATTTTTTGTTTGTTTTTTCAAGGAAGTCTGGCTAAAATTCTAGTCTCTGAGATGCGCATGAATTAATTGAATATACAAGTGAATGTGGGCTTAGTAGCCATGGAAGCCCCATATCCCACAAAGTAGGGGTTAGACGCTTGACACCTTCGAGAGTATATAGCCCAAAGGCCCACTAGGATAGAGCTCGGAAGGGATGGCCCTAAGACCCAACACGAGGATGTTTTTGATTGGCCAGAAGGCTTGATACAAGGGTGCCTAAATGTTAGAGTTGATAGTGGGTTTGAAGATCAAGTGCCCAACGGCCAACACTTGAAGCAACCCAAAGGCCAATGTCATCTTCCCATTCATGGGCAAGTAATGTCAATGGGGGGGGGGTGAACATGCATCCCCACTTTAGAGGTGTATGTGCTTGAACAAATCTTTTGCAATCAATTTAGGACAACTCTTAATGACATGATCATTTTTTGCATAGTATGACATGCTTGAACACACTTTATTGACATTTTTTCTCTAGATTGATCTTCCTGTAGCAAGGTAGAGACCAACTCCTCAAAAGTTAAGGCATTTGGATTGCCTTTGATCATCAAACAAAGAGTAGAAGCAAAACTTTGATAAGAATCTAGAAGACCATTAAGAACCATATTCACTTGTGAACTATTTGGCAAGATTTCATATACAACACATTCAACTTCTCTTGCAAATCCTTGATCTTTGTCAAAAAAAAATCAATTGAATCTCCCTCATTCATATGCTCACTCTCCAACTATTTTTGAAGGCAAGGAACATGAACCTCATTTCTCGTATGGAATAGTGTGGCAAGAGTATCCCAAACATCCTTTGCTATTTTTCATGAGCAAATATGGGGGAGAATGAAAGGTTTGTCATAAAAAGTTATCAATGCATATGCCTATGCATTTCTACCATCCCAATGAAGCTTCTCTATAGTAGATGCAATAGGAATTATGGTATGATTAGGAACATGAGGGTCATAATCTTAAACACCATTGCATCACATACTATCACAAGAACACATTTCAACACCTTGAACAATATTCCATAAGACTTTTGTCACCAATACATGATGTACCATGCATGCCCCCACAATGGTAGTTAGAACCATCCAACTTATCCTCAACAACCAAAATATGACATGCATCATTGCTTTTAGCCATGGCTAGTGATTGTACCTCGATGTATTAGATTTATTGATTATGAAAAACTTTGAGCAAAAATACCCAATTGAGTTCTACTAGACTTGTAGAAGACTTTATGGTGCTTATACTAGAGAACCAATATATATATATATATATATATATATATATATATATATATATATATATATATATATATATATATATATATATATATATATATATATATATATATATATATATATATATATATATATATATATATATGTGTGTGTGTGTGTGTGTGTGTGTGTGTTTGGCACAAAAGGATAAAATTTCCTACATGATCATTGCAATAACACATTTAGAGGTTGAAAGGAGCTCAAACCAAGTTGTTTTGAATTGATTATCACTTTAGCACAATGGCAAGCACCAATGTGAGGAAATCCACCTCATAATTGTCAATCCACAGAGACATGAGGGTGGTATGATGACCATGAGCAAGTGAAGTGCACAAGTTAGTGAGTGAGAAAGCACACAAGCATGCACACACATACACACACGTGCACACAGAAGGAAAGAACAAAGTGTGGAACAATGGAATGTTTTCAATTACAAGAAAACCCTATTACAAAAGCTTTAATCTCTACCAAGCCAAACTAAAAAATGAGCTCTCTAGCTCTCTCTATAGTTTTTCACTATCTTTGGCCCTATCTAGACCTAGTGTCTGGCCTAGTTAAAAGTTAGGTTCTAGGGCTTATTTGAGGGATCAAACGAAGTCTAAAAATCATGAAAATTGGTACATAGATACTTCTAATACTCCTCAAGGTTGAGCACTCCTCGACTTGAACAAAATGGGAGTCTAATCTATCAAAAATGGTATTTACATTGTGAACATAGTTATAATGATCATTATTTGATGTAAATTTAGATTCATGTGAAAAATTAGTTGGGCCTTATTTCTAGATTATGCTTGACTGATCCGTCTCCTTGTTTCTCTTCTCTTTGCTCTTATCTTTTCAGGCTCTCTTCTCTAGCAAATCCTAATTGCTGCCCGACACTCCCCCCTCTCTAGCGTCTGTTGTCCCTGACATAACTTCGTTCTATAGGATGGTCAATGTAATACTAGAGGATATCTTTTGCTAGTTCATGTTCACAGTCTTAATCCTTTTGCCAGATTGAGCTGCAATGCATCCTAATTGATGGCACGAGGAATATTTGGGTGTGGAGTCTTGTAATATTCAAAATACATTGTTTACTTACATGTGAATAATTGAAGCAAGCGTGTTGGTTTAGGAGTGAATACTTCATAGTCATACTCCCAAAAACATGTAGTAAACATGTCTTCAAAAGTTTTCTTATAGCAAGTTCGGAGGTATCTGATGGAAGCATGCCAAGCGTACACCTCACAAATGTTGGGGGTCATGCTCATGTCGTACACGAGATCATAGTTTCCATTTGTAAAGCTAGGGAGGGCATAGTGGTTTCAAGAGAGTCTATACTGATTGATTATACCATTGATGGTGATGTCACTTTCTCCTATGGTTCATCTCATGATTTCTCTTGTTCATTTGATGGCACACATGGCTTGGTTGCTTGATGCATTAGCCACTTTCGATGCTATTCAATTTTATGAGTGGTTTTGTCAATTCTCAAGTGAGAGTCATGGATGTGTGCACATGCATGATGGTACAACATATGAAATTGATGGTGTAGGAGATCTATGCCTTATACTACCTAGTGGAGCATCATTTACATTGAGACATGTATGTTATGTGCCTACATTCCCTATGAGCTTGATTTTATTTATCCAATTACAAGAAAGCGGATGTTATCCATTCCTTGGTAAGCTTCATTTTGAGTTGCAATTCGGATAGCTTATGCTTGTTAGAGGTGCTCGGATTGGGCAATGTACTCCATGTGAGAGACAATCTCGTCTTGATTGGAGCTTAATCGTATGTGCAGTGTGAGACTCAATATACTTATGTTTTTTTTCTAATGAATGTTTTTTTAGAGCATTGAAAAGTACTTATGAGCACTTTCAATATTTGATGAACATTATGGGTGGACAAAAAGGTGGAAAGAGATGACGTGTTTGATGACATTGGCACTGTAGACACTTGATTCTTTTCATCTATCTTCTTCTTTATGGAAGAAATACATTAGAACTTGAAATTGTCTTAAGAACTTTCTAATATGATTCAAGTTGGAGCCTCAGTAACACACCCATTTGTCACGTTGATGGAATATTCTATTAGCATATGATTATTGATTTGATATTTTATTTTCCAATGTGATTCTTGGCATATGTGGATGGTTATTCCTAATTGCTTATTTGGTTCTAAAGTCCATTTTACAAAGCAGATGTTGTCAAAACTTTATCAACTTTTATGCTAGAATGATACTCTAGTGGATCCTTAAAGCTTGTGTGATAGCTTTGGATCTTTGTTTATGTCCATTCACTTGGACTAAGTTATAGGTGATTTGTGACAAGTTGGATCATCTTTCATGATTCGTTCTTTTGTGGGAGGTGAATCACCATCATATTGGCATGTATTCCTGTCAATTTTCTTGGCATGCATATTTGCCATTATTTATGGTTGGATCACTGACTAGTGGTTATAGGTTACTCATTCTTCTTTTGCTACTAATTAACTTTTCATGATTAATCGCTTTAAAGGGGATATTCTATCAATTTTTTCCCAAGATTCTTTCATATATACTTAGTCATTTTCGAGAATTAGTGAGCAGGCTTGTGCTCATGGTTTTATGTGCATGCTAGACACATGTTTATTTGATAGGTGGTTCACATGGTTTCTTCTCTAGTGAGGCATTTTTTATGTGAGTTATGCATATGGATATGCAGGTGTGATCCTATGACTTTTTGAGATAGAAAGGTCATATGTGGCATACATTGGTTTGTGCAAGGTTACACATGTATGTGCATAGAGATGCATGGAGGCCTTGTGACATGAACAACTATGTATGGATGGATATGGATGCATTGGCCAGCTCCACCATCAGATTATAGCTTGTGGATTCTATATATCAGTTGGTGATGTATGAGGACACTATTGCATTATGGAAGAGACTACATGACATTTTGGGATTCAGATGACTCATTTGAGATGTAGATCCTTTCAATAACTTTGATGTTTTCATTGTGTTCATATGGGTCATACTCGATGACATTGCACCAAGTGGATGCGACAAAGATGTCAAAGACATGCGTGTGATGTAGGTCATGAGGTGCATTGTTCCATGTGCATAGCATTTCAAGGTAAGTTTCTAAGAGAGTTTTCCACCAGGTTGGTTGAAAAATGGTGCCTTTTTGTGCTATCGGTGGTAAATCCTCTAGCTGGAATTCTTTAGCAAAAGTGCGGGTTTTCCTCATGACTCTCTGAATATCTTCATTATAATTGACCAAAATAAAAAAATATGGTTGGTACTAGAGTTCTAAGGTAGTGATCAGGCACCAATGTGCCGAATTCTAGAAGTAGGCTGATTGCAACACCGTTTGTTCTATAAATTTCATGGCTTGCATTTGAATGCAATCATCATAAGTTCATTTGATATCCTTTACTTGTTTAAGACATGGAGGGCATGGGGCTTTGAATGTTTCTTGTCACTCTTTGATGACTCTGCCTCTGTGAGCAGGCTGAGGCTCATAGTCATCTTCAAAACTTTGTTTCACTAGAATATTTACAACTTCCTCTTTTTTGGGAGCCTCTGGGGGAGATGGAGGTCATTTGTATTGTAGTAACCTATTTGAAATTCTATGATTTGTTCTTGATTCTATAATTATAAGCATTGATTCTCTTCTTGAGCAACTGCTAGATGCCTTTGTAGTAATGCCATGTTGCACTGAAGTTTGGAGTTACATTCCATTTGTGTGGGAAGATGACCTTCAACGATCTGCATGGCTTCTGGGTCTACTTCTTGAAGCTTTTCTTCAAGTGTACTATGAGCTTCTTGTAATGTGTGAAACAGATCTTGTAGGTTTTTGTTGTGTGCTTCAAGTGTCATGATGCATTGTTGTAACTGCTTAGAGCAAGATTATAACACGTTGTTGCATTCCTTGATCAAGCCTATGATACTCTATCCAGAGTTGTGTCATACATTGAATCCTAGTGTTGAATGCATTATCTACAGGAGTGGATGCAATTTGTACATGTGTTCATGCAAGGGGGAGGGAGTGGGGAATGGGAAGCATGAATGTTGTGTCTAATGAGGAAGTGGGTGCAAGTGAAGTTGGTGGAAGGGTAATGGGAGATGGTGGAACTATGGAGGGAGGGGGAGGTGGAGTGGGTGGTCATATGTCCATGCTATCAGACATGGAAGTGTGTGTAGTGTCTACCATGTACATAGGGATGGTAGGTGGCATGCATGTGGTTGCATTGAATAGTTGTGATGTGGGTGTGGAAAGAGGGAAGGACAAAGGGGTTTGGGTGAAGGGTTGGGGGAGGTTAGAAAAATAAGAATAAAAAGGTTGGAGAACTGGTGGGATGAAGGTTAGATAACCTGTATGTGACCGACAACTTTAAAGGAAAAGAACCTAACGTGGAATGATCAACTTAACGTGCGGAAATTAACTCAAGTATTCTTGACGACGTGATATCAGACAAGATCATAAACACGATAATCAACATAAAAAAGAATCAAGTGACTGATACAAAAGAACTCAGCAACGAGGTTGTACCTTGGGTAAAAATTGGAATTGCTCAGCTAGGCTTATGAACCTTAGATCAGGACAACACCTAGGGAGATATAGACAAAGTCTTAGATCTTCAGAGGCTAGTGTCAATCATACTGCTAGGTCTTGGGCCCAGCAGTTGAGCCATCAGTCGTACTACCCTAGCTCTGAGACTAGTGAGTCAGAGATGTCTCAAGGTATGGAGAGACCCACAGGAAGTTCAGGTGTGCCATACTTACATAGGGTAGAAGGCCCCTACAAGACGCAGCTGGAATACCTTAGGACCAATCGATTAGGTGCTAGCATCTATGAGGACGGCCTAGGAAGGTCCGTGGTCCAAATTAAAAATCCTGACCAACCCATTGGACTCGAACGTCCAACAGTCAAATTTGAAAATGGAGCATACTTGGACAAAGAAGGAACCATATATGTAGTCACCAGTCACCCGGACAGGACAGATGAATTCGGAAATGTGATCCCAGAAACGGACTTAGGTGACCTAGAGCAAGGGAACATGGGTGTAGAACCTAAAACTCCTCGAGGCAAATCAGTTCTCACTAGAATCCTCACACCAGAATGGATCCCCCAGGACAACAAGAGCATAGACCTGCTCTTGAACCGAGAGACCGATGAAGCCTTTTGGAGGTATAAGCTTGTTCAGCTTAATGAGATAGGAACAATCACGATCTATGAATTCAAAGATCTTGATAGCCCAGGCAAAGTGACCTATTTAGACAACATTTCGAAAAGAATATTTGTGGTCACAGAGCACGGTAGGCATGCCTACACTTGGAAGGGAGAATTTATTTTTCCCCAACCAAGATCTAATGTCTCTTTTGGCCACCAAGGAGTGGGAACATCCCAAGCTCATGGAGTGCAAAGGGACAGAAGTAGAGATAGACCTGAGGTAAGCTTTGCCAACCCAATAGGAAGAGAACGAACCCGAACAGAGGCGGATAGAGAAGAAACCGAGAGAACTAGAGTTCCAAGAAACCTAAGAAACGTTGATGATTTTCCTCTGCCAAGGCCTAGGGAACACACCAGAACCTTGAGACCTACACAACTGGTTAAGTCCATGAAGAACTACTTCGATGGCACAGGAGATCCATACAATCATGTGGCCGAGTTTAGGCAAGTCTTGAGAGCTGAACAAGTGGAGGACTTATTCACGCAATACAATGCCTTTGGTCTAACCCTTAGGAACATAGCCCTTACGTGGTTTCAACCACTAAATGAGAGACAGTTCAGGAACATAGACCGACTTCTAGAGGCATTCATTACTGAATTCTCTAAGAGTGGCATAAGGCATAACACTTCCTCACTGATTCATAGCTTCAAGCAAACCCCTCAAGAGATGGTTAGACTTGCAGGAAGAAGGTTTAGGCAATATCTAGAGAGATGTCCGATTCTTGAGCTACCCACTCCAACCAAACAAGTGGCTTTATTCCTAGATGGACTGCTGAGCACAAAGTTGAGATCATATGTGTACTTGAAAGACCCTAGGACCATAGAAGAGTGTGTACACATGTGCATTGACATCGAGGATAACCTAGGGGAGGAATTAGAACTTCCCAAAATCTAGAAAGATTTAGATAGTTCTACTTGCCTCTGTACACACCATAGAAGAGTGTGTACGCATGTGCATCGACATCGAGGATAACCTAGGGGAGGAATTAGAACTTTCCAAAGTCTACAAAGATTTAGATAGTTCTACTTGCCTCTCTTCTTCGCAATCCACATCTATTGAGGAACTCGCTGAGAAAGTAGCTAAAAAACTAGGTGTCTCTAGCAAACAAATTCCGAGATTTACCCTAGTTAAACGATGTTATACATGTGGAGGTGACCATATGGCGAACGTATGTCCCATTATGGCTCAACCCCAGGTGAACCCTAGTAGCCAGTACTGCACCATAGAACGGAGATACACAAATCACACAGCACAAGACTGCCCATACAATAAGCAAGCAGTTAGGCAAACCTATCCTCAGCCCTATCCACAACAGGGAAGATATCATAACCAGTACCCACCACAACAGTATGCTAGGCCTCAACAAACCTACCAACCACAATATCAGGCCCAGCAGAGACCTCAACCGATGCTAACCCAACAACCCCCTACTCCAGCCAATGTGATTCCCATAAAATATGCAGCTGCAGAAGAAAATTTGAATAGGGCTATAGTGCCAGTGACACCATTGCTTTCAGAAAGTGACCCCAGTGACCATAACTTTGACTCTACACATATTGATAGCCCCCAGGCTTACTACATGCAGTCTCCTGAACATGGTGAGTCCTACTATAGTGAAGAACCGAGTGAACCTAGTTGGGAGCCAGATTACACAAATGTCATGTACGCAAACCCCAACTCTAGACCTCAACCTAGGCAGGTAAGACCCCCATTCCCTAGAGGGCCATGCTATAGATGTCAGGGAGATCACCTCATTCATGATTGCCCCATGCCTGCACCCACACAACCCCAGTTAGTAACAATACAAGGCTTTTGTCAAGATTGCGACAAAGAGCATCTCTTACGAGATTGCCCAAAGAATCCCAACAATATGCCAAAAATCACTCCTATTAACATTATTGGGTTAGTAGTAGACTCTACAGGAAGTATGACTTCCACTGCACCAGTACAGGTAGTCACTAGAGCTCAAGCTTTGCAGCATAACCAAGGTGCAGGCTAGGGAAAGAGTTCTGAGGTTAGTGAAATTGAGGGCATAACCAAGAAGAGAACTAGAGCCTAGAGAGATAGCCGCGAAAGAATGAAAAGGAAATGGGCAAAGAAGATGAGTGAACTTGAGGAAAGTCTAAGAGAAACGAGAGCCAAGATAAGTGAACTTACATCTCAACCTCCCTCTCACACTACCCCACCTCCTCCATTTCCATCTCCATCCGATCCACCACCTTCCAACCTGCCTTATACAATCCCACCACCCCCTAGAGTAGGATCAATATTAGCAGATCCCACTCCCAAGGACCTAAATATGATGCTTAAAGCATAGTAGGCCAGAATCCAAGAAGGGCCAAATGTAACCGATCATGAAAAGTGTTACCCTAGAGCAGAACTAGAGCTTGAACGAACTAAAATTTGCGCTAAGTTGGTGGAATTGGCTCAAACCATGTTTGAAGCCAGTCGCCTCTTTAACATCTCTAGTTCAGCTAAGACGCAGTTGCACTTTGATGGACTACTAGAAAGATTGGAGAGGCTAATAGCACAATCAGAAAAGGAACCCGCCTCTCAAAATAAGGGCAAGGCAAGTGAAAGGTTAAGCCTTCCCGCCCAGGAAGCCTATGTGCCTAACTCCACAGAGCTAGACACATCTTCTTCTATGAACCGGTACACACCAAAATTTCTACGAGAGATTCAAGAAGAAAAATGGGCTAAAGAGAGTGAAGTCCCTCCTCCCTTTGAACTTGTGGATGACGCGCATGATCAATTCCCACAAGATATTCCCTCCATTTATGGAGAGTAGGAGAGTGCACAATCTCAGGAGAGATCAGACTTCGAGTCTAATTCTTTACACGAATTACCCTTAGGGTTGCTAGAAGGAATAACTCTCACTACATGTGGTGTAGAGTTCGAGCATACATTTGCTATTTGTGACTTTAGCAAGAACCAAGCCTATGAGATGATTTTGGGAAGACCATTTATGCGACAGTTGCAAGTGGTACAGGATTGGGGAACCAATTCCTTGTATTTGCAACACTTAGGTGTTACAACCAAAGTGAATCTCAAAGATTACTCTCATAGAGATGTCCCTCCTATCCAATGGAATCCCATCCATAGAGCTAGAGATGATTCCGAGTCAGTGCATTCCATAGGATCAGGATCCTCATGGATGCATAAAGACACACACCTATGGATGTGTAAAGTAGCAGTAGAAGAAGAGAAGAGAGAAAAAGCCAGAGAGGTAGGTGCGAAAGAAACCCATAGATCAATTCAACACCGAGCCTATGCACCTGTAGTATTTCCTGACGAAGAATTTGAGCCTCATGGTTGGGCTGAAAATTTTAGCAACAATGGATGTAGCCATCAATGAGGAACAATGGACACCCCACTGTGATGAGGAGGGCTATGACATTTTAGTCTTCTCAATAGAACCAATCATGGGAGATGCAGTTTTAGAAGAATGCGAACCTAGCCCTGATGCATTTGAGGATGCAAGTGACTCCGATTTAGAGTCAATCATTATGGACCCACCATTTGCATTAGATGAAGAATACTTCTACGAAGTGGAAGTTCATCCTCAGAGACATGAGGAGTTCACAAATGATGTGAGATTAACCACACAAGTGGCTGCCAAGAGTGAAGGCAAGAAGAGGAAGAAGAGAGAAGTCACACGGGAAGAGGAAGAATCTTTGTTTGAGGTCCCTGAAAATTTTAAGAAGTATGAAATAGATGATAGGAGAGTCATGGTAAGAATGCCTAAACGTGAGGCACAATCAAGAGAGGCCTATGATAACAAAGAAACCACCAAGAAAATAGTGGTAGCCCTAGAAGAAGGAGAAGAGAGATGTACTTACATAGGACATGACCTGACGGAAGAAGAAGAGCAAGAGTTGATTGCCTTGCTAAGAGAATACAGAGATGTATTCGCTTGGAGCTACAAGGACCTGAAAGGTGTAGACCCTGACATATGCTCACACACCATTCCCATGACCATAGATGTCAAAACATCCAAGCAGAAGCCATACAATTATAACGATAACTATGCTGCTAAGATCAAGGAGGAGATAGATCGCTTGGTCGAAGCTGGATTCATCTATGAAATTGAGCACACTGAGTGGGTATCCCCCATTGTAGTGGTGCCCAAGAAGAACGGAAAGTTACGTGTATGTATTAACTTGAAGAAGGTTAATGCAGCCACTATTCGAGATAACTATCCGCTTCCTATCACTGAGCACCTTTTAGAAAGAGTAGCAGGCAAGGAAGTGTATAGCTTCCTTGATGGATTCTCGGGCTACAATCAGGTAGCCATTGCCCCAGAAGATCAGCATAAGATAGCTTTTGCCACAGAGTGGGGCATATTTGCCTTCTGAGTAATGCCATTTGGTCTTACCAATGCTCCTGCAACCTTCCAGAGATTGATGTGCCATGTATTTAAAGAATTCTTGAGGAAGAACTTAGAGGTCTATGTGGATGATCTTTGTGCTCATTCCAACATTAGACAAACCCATATCCCTGAACTCGGACAAATCTTTGACAAATGTCGAGAGTATCAAGTCTGCCTGAACCCAAAAAAGTGTGTTTTCATGGTCAGGCAAGGCAAGATTCTAGGACACATTGTGTCAAAGAATGGCATATCCACTGATGAAGAGAAAGTAAGAGCCATAGCAGAGTTACCTAGGCCAAAGAATGTCAAGGAAGTACAAGCTTTCATGGGGCATTGTGGTTATTACCGACGCTTTATACACATGTACGCCATCATTGCCAAACCTTTGTACGGAATTTTGACTAACTTTGAGTGGACTAATGAATGTGAAAAATCTTTCAACGAGCTCAAAAGAAGATTGTGTTCAGCACCAATCTTGATCACACCAGATTGGAATAAGCCCTTTCATGTTCATGTAGATGCATCCAATTATGCTATTGGATGTGTACTCGCACAACCTACTGGTGAAGGTAATATGGATCTTCCAATTGCCTATGCTAGTAGACAATTGAATGCAGCTGAACGAAATTATACAACCACTGAAAGAGAAGGATTAGGCATGATATATGCGGTTAAGAAGTTTAGACACTATTTGCTTGCAAATAAGTTTAAATTTTTTTACTGATCATCAAGCATTGTTATATCTCGTGAACAAGCCATGCAATACAGGTAGATTAGTAAGATGGTTCCTCTTGCTAATGGAGTATGACTTTGAAGTCGTGGTGAGGAAAGGCAAGACTCACTTGAGAGCAGACCACCTCTCTAGGCTCACATCCGAAGAAGCCCCACAAGGAGTGTCAGATGACCTCCCTGATGCTTACTTGTTTAATTTGGAAGTTGTACCTCAGTGGGCTAAGCCATTAGGATATCATGGCAGGAAGCATGTACAAACAGATAGATCAAGGGATATTGGCTTGTTGTGTGGAAGAGGATGAGTACGCAAAATGGTTGCAATTAGCACATATAGGTGCATTAGAGCAACAGCATTCGAGGTAGAGAACTTTACAGACACTAAGGAGATTTGGAGTACATTGGACTACTAAGGAAGCTGATGTACATAAACTATGTAAAATCTGTTGCACTAAACCACCCATGGAGCATGCCACTCTTTATCAAGTGACCATAGTGCCAGATTCGAGTGAACCTCTAGTAGCCTTCCTAAGGACAAAAACATTCCCTCAAGATATGACCCTGACGAGACAAAGAAGTCTAGAACATGAAGCCCTAGATTACTCACTCATTGGTGATAATTTATACAAGCATGGCAAAGATGGTTACCTGAGACTATGTGTCCATGAGAGTGAATATCTCAAGATCTTGGAAACTACTCACCAAGGTGTAGCAGGAGGACATTTTGGACCAGACCGAGTGATTAAAGCAATCTTATTTGTAGGCTTGTGGTGGCCAACCCTTCACATGGATGCACATACCTATGTGAAGAGGTGCAACATTTGTCAACGAACTCAGTATCCTATTCGTAAAGATGAGATTCCTTTGAAACCTATGATGGGTGGACGAGCATTCTCTAAGTGGGGAATAGATTTTGTCAGTCCTATTAATCCCCCAGCTAAGAGTTCACATGCTGAATATATCATCGTGGCTACATACTATCTAACCAAGTGGGTGGAGGTAAAAGCCACCACGAAGAACGATGCTCAAACGACAGCTAGGTTCCTATTTGAGAATATGTTCACTAGATACGGGCTACCTATTGAGCTAGTAAGTGATAGAGGCACTCACTTCTTGAATGAAGTTATTGAAAATCTTCTCCAAGAATTCTTGGTGGTACATAAGAAGTCTACCCCTTATCACCCACAAGCTAATGGGCAAGCCGAAAGCACAAATAAGATTCTATGCAATGTATTGACAAACAACTACACCATGCTGTTTGGGCATACAGAGTTGCCTATAAAACGGTACTCTTTAAATACATGACACATCAACCCTTGGAAGGTAGTTGCTGCATTGGTGAGCCCAAATGGCATTACGCAAAATGTGAATATGCCCCATTCTATGGCAAAATCCATCTTATGCTGGTCTTCTAGGGAAATGGCCACTTGATTGTAGCCAAAGAACCCATCAAGGAAGATGTGTACTTCCTTCTCTACTACTCTTTCTAATAGGTGCTCAGTGATAGGAAGCAGATATCTATCTCTAATAGTGGCTACGTTAACCTTCTTCAAGTTCATCCATACACGTAGCTTTCCATTTTTCTCGGGCACCACTATGATGGGTGAGACCCATACAGTGTGCTTAATTTCATTGACAAATCCAACTTCTACCAATCGATCTATTCTTCCTTGATCTTGCTTGCATAATTTTCATTATAGGTGTATGGCTTCTGCTTAGAAGTTTTGGCTTTTGAGGTCATGGGAATTGTATGTGAACATATGTTAGGGTCTACACCTTTTAGTTTCTTATAACTCCATGCAAATACATCTTTATATTCTCTTAATAAATCAATCAACTCCTTTCCTCTTCCTCAGTTAGGTTTTGTCCTATGTACGTGCATCATTCTTCACCTTCTTCTATGGTCACAATAATTTTTTTAGTTGTTTCTTTGTTATCATAAGCCACTCTCATGAGTGCTTCTCATTTAAGAATTCTTATCATGACTTTCCTATCCTCTATCTCATACTTCTTAAAGTTTTCAGGGACCTCAAATAAAGATTCTTCCTCTTCTGTGGGAGTTCTCTCTTCTTTCTTTTCTTGCCTTCACTCTTGGTGGTTACCTATGTGGTCAACCTCACATCATTTGTAAGCTCTCCTCATCCTTGAGGGTTTGCTTCTACTACATACAGATATTCCACTTCTGATGCACAAAAAGGATCCATAATAATTGATTCTAAATCTTAGTCACTGGCATGTTCAAGTTATTCCGTACTAGGCTCACACTCTTTGATGTCTGAATCACATATGATTGGTTCTATAGTGAAAACTAAAAATGTCATAGCTATGTCCATTGTGGCTAGGATTTTTGCCCAACCATGGGGTTTGAATTCTTTGTCCAAAAATACCACAAGTGCATAGGTTGGGTCTTGATTTGATCTATAAGTTTCCTTTAGACCTACCTCTCTAGTATTTTCTCTTTTCTCTTCTTCTTATACTACAACTCTGTACATCCATAAGTGAGTGCCTTCATGCATCAAAGACATTAGGGAGAAAAACGGCCGAAAAGGGGCTGTTTGCTAATGAGAGATTAAGGAAATTGACAAATAGAGTTTTTCCACGTGTACAAGAATATAACATTGTTGTCTCCTTTAATCGTATGAAGAAATTCTTTTTTTAAGAGAATATGATCTAGAAGCGCCACGAAAGTGATAAAGATTCTTGTATTCCGTGTACAATTTCTTGGTTTGATGCAAAAAAAGATATTTTTGCACACCACACAATGCATATTTTTAAAGTTCTAAGAAGGAAATGATTTTTGAAGATATGAAATATTTTTGGGTTCATGAAATTCCATGGTCATTCGACGACAGGGTTTACATCAAATCAAAAGTTTCCACGTGTACAAAGCCTTTTTATCTATAAATGTTGGCAAATTTTGTGAATGTCGGTTTCTCGCTTTGAGCATTCTTCTTCTTCTCGATTCTAATGGCTTCTTCTTCTCGTCGTCCTTCCAACAGAAGAGAGGATTCTTTATGGAAACCTCTTTTTGTGAAGTCAAATGAATGAGTAACTATGCTTCCTAGCTGTAGAGGTGCCCATAAAGTACAACATGCTAAAAGAGATGACACAAGAAAGATTTGGAGGGGACGTATTCTTAGTTTCAAATTGAAGAGATGCGGTTGGTTTGCAAGAGTACAACATGTGTACAACGTGAAGGATCTTGTTCTAGAAAATCATCTGCAATTCCCTTTGTACTGTAAGTGAAGTTGTACAATGCTCTTCTATCATTTCAGTTGTTTTTGTATAACAACATAGATGTTTTTGTATTGCACATATTTTTTGTTCCAATATTCTAGAGTGGCAACCTCTTGAATGTTTAACACGAACATTCAGAGTTCTTCATAAGGAATATGTAGAGCTTATGTATGCAGACAAATTTTCTCAATTTTTCAATAGCATAGAGCTATTTGTCCATTTTGCATATTATCCGGTGCCATTAGGGAGGAGCTCTTATGGAAATCTTATACATTTGCCTGCTCCTTGCATCTCTTCATTAGATTGGGATGCTCCTGATCATTCAACAAAAGGTGGAAAAGAAGCTTGGACTTTGGATAGCCTTGGACTCATGAGAGGAAAGTTGTCTATAAGTACTGATTCATCTAGATTTTCAATCTAGAAAGATAATTGTCACTGCAAATTGGAAATTCAGAAATGTAATGGAGCTCCTAGAATACCTTGATGAGGCATCATCACAGTTCAGATTCTCAATTGATGATGCAATAGTTAACATAAGATCAGAGAAAAAATTTATCTTGCATAACTTGCCTACCACCGAGGGTGATCAAGTTCCAACCCTTTAGATTGTAACAAGTCTCCTTCTTTAAGAAGCTTTTTTTCAAACTTCCATTGATTTTTCTTTGCAAGATGGTGACTAAGAATGTGACTAATTACATCACTTCAATTATGTCATTTTATGGACTATATTCATATTGGCATTTTTTTGTTTAATTTCAAGATTTTGAGGAGGTTTCAATGGTGCAATGATTATACATGAACTTGCATATGACAAAATGGAAAAGATTGGATGACACGACTGTGTTGACCTAAGTATCAACTCAGGGACTTGCGGAGAAAGAGACTATACCTCAATCCCCTCACAAGTGCATATAGTGGGGATACACGCTTTTAATTATCAATCCAAAGAGTATACAAACCTAGCCGAGTGTATGAAGACATGCAATCATGTGATGGTCAATACAAATGAACTACTCAAAGAATGTAAATGAGGCAAAAACTTATCCAAACAAGCTCTAACTATTGGTCAAGGCGAAACGATACTTGGTGCAGCAGCCGTCAGTATTTTGGACTTTTCTCCCGGCCCCAAACTTCAAATATAGCAAATAGCATATGCGTTTCGAAGCTCTCGAGAAGACGCATCCAATGGCAGTGGTTTCACTCAATTCTGACGCTCCTACTTCAAGTTATGAGCGAAATACTGAGTCGCGGGAATACTTTCCTACACTTCAGCACTTCCTACACTTCGCACACACCTTTCCTACAGCAAAGAAACACTTTCATGGATAGACAACACTCACAAGCACTCTTTCCAAGCAATACACATGCATACAAGCTCACGAAGAAGAAGATAAGGAGGGAAGAAGACACAAATTCGAATTTCTGTGCTCTCTATTCTCACAATGGCAAAAAGTTCTTTACAAAGAGTCACTTTTGACTTATATACTAGTGCCCTTTCACACAAGAGACCGGCACTTTATTCACTAAAAGACTAATTTCCTACTATTGTACATGGGTATTCTCTACTTTTCTGTGGGATGCATCTAGAGGACTCCTCTAGTACATTTACAACGGAAAATATATTACAAGAATGATTATGATACAAAAATATGAAGTCCAAATCGGAAAAATTTTGGGGCCCGTCTTTTTCTCTGCTTTGTGCGCTCTTTAGCTCTGCAACACTCTCCCCCTCTTCGTCTCTGTCGTCCCTTGACAGACTTTGCTTCTCGCACGCATCCAGTGGTCAGTATTGTCTGCAGTTAAACAGACATGCAGATTCGATGGCCTTCTTGATTCAAGCTCTACTACTCGAGAGCCTGTTGCACTTGTCTTGCCTGTTGACTTGGGTTGCCAGGCACGCCACCAGTGACTAGGAATGTGCTGTTCTTAGTCACCCTCTTAAACTTTTCAGCCTCTATCCCTTTATAACTTTTGGTCCTCTGATTTGTCCTGGTTGCACACATCTGACCCTGTTGTATTGCTTTGAGGCTGTTTACTTCTTTCCACCGTGCATGACTTGGCTGTTTTCTCTTTTCGCCTGATGCGTGCCCCTGCGGGGCTCTGTGCAGAGATGGGTAATGCACCCCTGCGGGGCTTCCTGCAGAGATGTATCTTCAAATCTTGCTTTTTAGTGAAGCTGCTTCTTTCGTTGTCTTCTTCTTTTCTTCTTCTTACTCGATTCTCCCTCAACACTGCCCCCCTCCTGGACTCTGTCGTCCCCGACAGGCTTTGATAAGCGACGGGCATATGTTTGATAAACTCTTTGCTCTGTATCATTTAGCTGATTGGCTTCACGTATCATGAGTTGTTTCCATTGTTCTGCCTTCACACCGTCATTGGGTGGCTGTCTGTGATCTGCGAAGAAGCTGAGTTCATATGCCACTAATCTGGCATTTAAAATAGATGACATCTTCAAAAAAATCTCAGAATCTATCTCAAAAAATCCTGTAAAGAAAGCCTCTTCGAAGGTTTGCATATATAGACTTGGCAAGAACATAATTCTAGAATAATAAGCCATTATTGTTGGGCGGCTAGGCATAACTGACAGGTCAAAAATGAGGATCTCCGTGCCCTGATTAATGCCTATGAAGTTCAAAAATGTGTATGCCGCGTGCTTGAATACCTTCAAAACTGTGAGGATCATGCTAAGTATTTTGTTGGTCATTTTTACAGCTAAATCAAGTACTGTCGCGTAATTTTGTAGCCAAAATTCTATGGTTTTTATCATGTAATCCTCCGTTGGCAAATAATTATGTGGCGGGCTCGGAAGCAGAGGAAAATTGAGCCACTGCTTATTGATAGTACCGTTTCTTTGTAGATCCAAAAATTCCCTGGTATCCCTTCTGCGTGGTAATGGACAAAATGAAGGGTTTACCTGGAATGCATATGGCGCTGCTTGCCAATGCACTCGTAGTGTGGGATGTTTCTCCAAAAATTTTCTCCGCCACACTGGTTGCGCAGCTTCAAACTCTTCTTGAGTGTATGCGAATGTATCATGTTTGAAGTTAAGCTGCTCATCTGGACTCGTGTGTGTAATCTTCATTATATAACGTCTGGTCTTTTCTTTCAAGAGTCCATAGGGAATATTGAAGGGCTTCATGATTTTGTCCAAGTCTTTACCTTTTATCTTGGCCTCCTTCATGACTTTGACCACTTCATTTTCAAAATTTTCGGTTAATCGGGACACCACTAGTGCCCGTTCCTTCTGACTTATTTCTGCAGTATATGGCATCGGATGGTCATCATGTATATCCGCCACCTGCTCACGTATTGGAGAATTATAGATCGGGTGAGATAGAGGGCTTACCTCTACCTCGTCAGTAAGATTTTCCTTTTCTGGCACTACTGATGTCCCGATCGGTGCTTTGTCTTTCTTCTGATTCTTCAGCTGTTCTATGCATTCATCTTTTTCTTTTATCGTTTGCATGGCTTCTCCGAGTGCTTCTTTAGTTGCCAATAGTTCTTTACCTATGTCAGCTACATGATCCATGTTTTCACTGTAGCTTTGGACCAGTTTGGCATTCACCTTTTGTAATTGACGCTGCAGTTCACTGGTTTCATTGGCATACCTGCTTTTCCAATCCTCTATCTGGACTTGTCCTTGCTTTAGCAGCTCTTCATATTTCGAGATCTGATCCCGTAATTCTTGATCTTTGGTTTCTGTGGATTCCTGTTGTATGAGTGGTTGAACATATAATAAAGACTTCATTAATTCTTTATTTCTGTTGCGTAGGCTGTCGTTCTCTTCCATATATAGCTTGAGTTGTTGCTCTAATAGCATGCTTCGCATCTTCATTTTCTCTTTCTCAGCCTCGCTTGCTTCGTGTAATCTTTGCAAACTCACAAGCTGTGCCTGCAGCTGTTGATTCTGGGTGATGGATGCTTCATGTTGTGCCTTGATTGCCAACGCTTCAGTACTTTTGTTTGCTAATTCTTTTTGTGCTGCAATCAACTGTGCCGATAGCTGTTCACTCATGAGTTGAAACTGATTCTTTTCTCTTCTTGCTTGATCATACTCGGCATCTATATCCATCATCTGTTGTTGAGTGTCCATGGCCGTTTGAATCATCTGCTTTACTACAGGTTTCAACTGAGTAACATCCATGTTAAGCCATGTTTTTGGTATTGCCGGCTCTTCTCCGGTATTGACGTCTTTTCCTTGTGCAATGTGTAATGTAGTGTCATGGGGCTGCCTAATCTGAAGCTGGATCCTTGGCTCAGCCCCCATGTTTGCTTTATCTTCTTGAGGTGTATCATCAGGCACCTCGATCACGGTCTGTTCTTGGTGTTGGAGCTCCTTCGTTTCCTTACTCACTGGAGTTTGATCTTCCTCTTTAATAGGTTGTTTTACATGTGTAATACCAGTGGTTGTATCTTCCTTGATGCTTATTTTTGTAGTGTCATTCAATTGAATGACGTGCTCCGGTTCCATAGATTCTTCGACTCTCTTTTCCTTTTCTTCCTGATTTTGTGGCGTCAGTTCCACTTGATCGATCTCGTTCCATTCATCTTCTTGTGTTTCTGTCCGAATGTCAGTATCCAATGTATCTTTTTCAGGGCTGGATTCCGTGTTGGTACTAGAATCATCAATGCCCAGCTCTTTGTATCTTCCCGCTTGTTTTGGTGTTTGCTCTGGATTCCGTTGTGTCTTCTCTTGACTAGCTTGTCTATAATGATGACCCTGAATATTTAAGTTCACCTGCCCTTGCATATACTGATGTGTTTCCTCAAGAGCAGCGGACAGATCTCTCTTTGTAATCGGCATTTGAGCCGTCGTGATCTTCGGTAAGAGATGCGTTCTCTTTGATTGTGGTGTTGCTTGGGCTTCCTCTTCCCGTAAACGCTTCGTACCCCTCATGGGTTTCTGTGTGCTGGTTCCAGCCTCCTCAACCATAGCTACCGCTTTCTTCTTCTTAGGGACCGTTGCTGATTTTACGTATCTTGCTAGTCCTTCCGAGGTTGGCATCTCTCTCAAACAGTTCTTCATTTCTAAAGCTTCATAAATCAGTAATGTAAGAGCTGAACTGCCATTCAAAAACTTCTTTTGCCCCCACTTCTTCTGAGCTTCAAACAATCTTTCTTGGACATACCCTGTTAGATTGATTTTGTTTCCAATTTGCCTCATGGCATGTGATAATAGTTGGACTACTATCTTCTGTGGAGCTGTATACCTGTGCATGCTGGGAAAGCAAAAATGTTGATGTACCAATCGCACAGCATCTTCTATGTCAATTCTATTTATCTCCAAGAATGATCTCTTCTTGGGATCATGGCATTCTTCTTTCACACTAGTAATGCCTGCTTGATTCCATCCAAAAGCTCTGTTAATCAACTCATGTGTGAATTGGATGGTCTTCCATGTCCCTACTTTATCCAATACTCGTGCTTCTGGAACTGATATTTTTGTTGCGACAGGCTGAATGGTATTCATCACCTGTGCACACCTCTGAAAGTCTGGTACATATATAGGCAGTTTAAGAAATGCCTCTATTCCTGCTTGTGTCCATACATCCTCAATATGAGGTAGTCCTTGTATGATCGTTTTGAAGTCCTGAGACATGATTGGAAAGTAATGATCTGTGTCCATAATTTTGATTGTCGCCATGAAGATTAGCTCTGCCACTGGTTGATCATCTCTGAACCAGTGACCTCTTGCTTTTGTTACTGATTCTAATGGAAGAAGTTGCACCTCTTCTTGCTGTGTAGATTCGGAATCAGTGGATGCCATCTGCACTCAATATAGAGTATGAATTAGTATCCATGTGTTCTCAGAAATCCTCCTCTATATGTTGGTTATAAGTTCGTTGTTGCTCCGAGTGAATGGTATCGTCCCTTTCCCGTGTGTGTGAGAAAGGTAATACCTGGATTTTTCACATTTTTATGTATTTTTTATATTTTCATTTGAAAATGAAAAACAGAAAAGTTAGTCTATAGCCGAAGCGGTTATTAAAGTTTTTTGGAGTATTTTCTTAATATATGTACAAGTGCTCTCCTATTTCCCATTAGGAAAATGTGCTTGACTATCCTGAAATAGAAGAAGGATGTGCCGAATGCTTGGCCTTGTAATGTGGCCCTATCATGCATACTTGGGATCTCGACAACTCCATATGTGTGCAATTGGAAGTAGTTGGCGTATGCATGCCGTCCAATTTGTCTTTCGGAATCCAGATTTGCTTCATTGTGCTGGGCTTCGTTGTATGTTGCCCACTTCCACTGAATGTGGCTCTTTTCCTCTTGTTGTAGATCTGCTTAGTCTGCTTCGTGAATTTCAGGGAGGGTCGGGTTGCCCTTGCAGACTCCTTTTTTCTCCAGTAACTCTTTATTTGTGGTTGTTTTGCCTGTGGATTGCATTGGTTCTTCTTGTTTTGGGGATCATCCTTTCGGTTTATTTTCCTTGGAATGCAAGACTTCGGAACCCATATTTGCGATCGATCTCGTTGAGCAGCTACGACTTTCTTTGGAATCCAAATTGTAGCAACGTGTCGATGACTTCGTTGTTCAGACTGACTTGATTTCTCCTTTGATTGTTCGGTTTGATGTCGGTTGTGCTTCTGTCGTCGAAGATACTCCTCCACTTGATCTCTCTTTATCCACGCTTGATTAGAGTATGGAATAGGGTATATTTTAATGGGTACAGATTTTGAATTACTCCGAGGCTTAGTCTCTCTAATGCATGGTGTTTCAGTGAGGTTGATTTCAGTTTGACTGATACTCTCAAGACTTGCTAGACTAGAACAAGGTGTGCAAGCAGAATTCAATGTGTCCGCACATATAGTACTCGATGAAGGTGTCTCTATAGTGCTAGTGATCATACATTCAGGACTTTGTTCATTAGAATGAACTGTTTGCTCTATGCTCACAGATTTTAATGGTCGCTCGTCTAGCAGACTGAATACTTCACGATGTCCTATCCTGGCTGAGATATATCCTAACGCCAATTGAATGGTCACCTCGTATTCGTAAATCCAGTCTTGACCTAACACTACCTCTTCAAGTAAATCTTGGTCATGGCACACTAACAGCTTTTGTTCCATGGTGTTGTTGCCAAGATGCAACGGTAAGGTGATCTCACCTATGCATTGAGTGTTTGTTCCTCCTATTCCTATCAACTGGGCCATCGATGGGCGTATTGTCTCTTTGAGTTTTTGGGTCAAAGAAAGCTTAATGCAGCTTACGGCTGCTCCTGTGTCAATAAGAGCATTTACCAAGTGATACTCCGTTTTTCCGGCTCCCAAATTTAGATATGGTTGTGTTCTTTGCGATCCTAGGTTTTGAGTGGCTCTAAAATTAGCCATCGGGATGAGTTCTTCTCCTTGACGATATCTTTCATCTCGCTCTCTCATCCACTCTTTTCGTTTCTTTATCCTATCCAATGCTTCTTGTCTCGCTTCTTCCCGTATTCTTTCCTCTTCTAAGCGTCTGTTTTTACCTTTGATTAGTCGTGACATAGTTTCTTCAGTTAATGGTTCTAGGTATTTTTTCACTCTACACCCGCTGATGTAGTTTGGTAACATGTCTCCATCTAAGGTCGCTAAGCTGATGGCTCCACTTGTAGATATGCGATTAATGATTAATGGACCATATCCTCTCTTTTGCAATTTCTTAGCATGTTGTTTCAGGGTGTATACCAAAACTAAATCACCTTCCTTCAAATTTTTGTCCTTGATATGAGCATCAAAGTAGGCTTTTTGTCGTCTTTTCGCAGCATAAATACCTGCTACTGCTTGTAACCTAGTTTCATGAAGCTTTTCTATTTGGTCCAATTGGGTTGATAATTCATGTCCTGTCCACTCGTAAGTAGTTGCTACTCTAAGAGTGGGAATCAAGAAATCAATTGGCAAAATAGCATTTTGTCCGTACACTAAGTTAAAAGGAGTAGTGCCTATTGCGGTTTTATAGGCTACTCGAAATGCCCATAAAGCATGGTGTAACTGTTTATCCCAATCTGTTCTACCGTTGTTAACGATTTTGGTGAGAACAGTACACAAGATTTTATTTGAACTTTCCGCTTGTCCATTTGCTTGTGGGTGATACGGGGCAGATTTCTTATGAATTACCAAGAATTCATTCAATAAGGCTTCTATCACTTCATTAACAAAGTGCGTACCTCTATCACTCACAATCTCTATAGGTAGTCCAAATCTAGTGAAGACATTCTCGAAGAGAAACTTGGCTGTAGTTCTTGCGTCATTTTTCGTTGTTGCCTTTGCTTCAACCCATTTGGTCAGGTAATCTGTGGCTACAATTATGTATTCGGCATGTGACCCTTTTGCTGGTGGGCTAATAGGTCCTATAAAGTCTATCCCCCACTTTGTGAAAGCTCTAGCACTCATCATGGGTCTAAGTGGCATCTCATCTCTTCTAATAGGATATTTCGTTCGTTGACAAGTATCACACCGTTGCACATATGTTATGGCGTCTTGATGTAGAGTTGGCCACCACATTCCAGCGAAGAGGATCATTTTTGTTGTTTTGTCTGCAGAGAAGTGTCCTCCTGCGGCTCCTGTATGGGCCATCTCTAAGACAGAGAGATATTCATTTTCATGAATGCACATTCTTAATTGGTTATCTTTCCCGCGTTTAAAGAGTTGTTTTCCTATGATGGCATAATCTTTACTCTGTTCTTCAAGAGCACGCTTCCTTGCTAAGGTAGCTCCATCAGGGTATTCTTGAGTCTTCAAGAACTTTACTAGAGGCATGCTCCACCTTGGTGCTATTGTAGAATAGCATAATGTAGAGTACTCGTCTGGGATTTGTTCTTGACAGGTTTGACAGGTTGACACATAGTTATGTGCATCTCTTTGCATGGTGGGCCAATATATGCCAAATCTCTTGAGTGTTTGCCATGTTCCATTTGCATTCAAATGAGTGTTCCATTGGTTGATGTGTGCTTTCTGAAGCCACATTTCTTGTTCCTCTTCTTCCATGCATCTCATCAGTAATCCGCTTGAATCTTGGTGGTACAAACTTCCTGCAATGATGTGAAGGTTTTTAGTCTTCCAGAGATCTTGCGTTTGGTTTGGCGTGATCCCATCTTTAGGTCCATGTGTAAGTATCGGGATCAATTTTTCTGCCCACTGAGGACATACTTCCAGGTTAAAAAGATAAGTATCTGGCAGGTCATCAGGTACTCCTATGGGTGGTTCTCCATGGGTCATACGAGATAAGTGGTCTGCTCTTATGTGGGTGTTTCCTTTCTTGACTATTACCTCAAAATCAAATTCCATTAGCAATAAAAACCATCGTACTAGTCGTCCTGTATTGCAAGGCTTATTGACTAAGTACAATAGGGCTTGATGATCAATGAAGAATTTGAATTTGTTTGCCAGTAAGTAATGTCTGAATTTCTTGACTGCGTATACCATCCCTAGACCTTCTCTCTCCGTAGTAGTATAATTGCGTTCCGCTTGATTTAACTGTCTACTCGCATAGGCTATCGGGTGGTCTAATTTTCCTGTGTCAGCTGGTTGAGCTAAGATGCAACCAATGGCAAACTTGGAAGCATCAACATGGATGTGAAACGGTTTATTCCAGTTGGGGACTCGAAGGATGGGTGCTGAACTCAATCGATTCTTTAACTCATTAAAAGCTTTTTCGCATTCTTCGGTCCAATTAAATAGGGTCAATAATGCATAAAGAGGTCTAGCAATTATGGCGCACATATGTATGAATCTTCGATAGTAACCACAATGTCCCATAAATGCTTGAACTTCTTTAGCAGTCTTTGGTCTTGGTAAATCCAAAATTACTTTAATTTTGTCTTCATCTGTTGAAATTCCATTCTTAGAGACAATATGTCCTAAGATTTTCCCTTGTCGCACCATGAAGACACATTTTTCAGGATTGAGGCATACTCGATATTGTCGACATTTAGCAAAAATCTTTTCTAGTTCAGGGATGTGCTCTGATCGTATAGCTGAATATGTACAAAGATCATCCACGTATACCTCCATGCTTTTTCTCAGAAATTCTTTGAACACATGACACATCAATCTTTGGAAGGTAGCTGGGGCATTCGTTAAACCAAAAGGCATGACTCTAAAGGCGTATACTCCCCATTCAGTTGCAAATGCTGTCTTATGTTGGTCCTCAGGAGCAATGGCTACCTGATTATACCCTGAAAAGCCATCCAGAAAGCTATAAACTTCCTTCCCTGCTACCCTTTCCAAGAGATGATCAGTGATTGGTAAGGGATAGCTATCCCTTATGGTTGCGGCATTCACTTTTTTCAAATTGATGCACACCCTTAACTTTCCATTCTTTTTTGGTACAACCACCAAGGGTGATACCCATTCCGTGTGCTCAATTTCATAGATGAATCCAGCATCTAATAACTTATCTATTTCTTCTTTTATCTTGGCTGAATACACATCATTATAAGTATATGGTCTCTGTTTCGAAGGTTTGGCTTCGGATGTCATGGGGATTCTATGTGCACATATAGATGGATCTACTCCCTTTAAGTCCTTATAAGTCCAAGCAAAGACATCCCGGTATTCTCTTATGAGACGAATTAACTCTTGCTCTTCTTCTAATGAGACATCCTGTCCTATGAAGGTACATCGTTCCTCTCCTCCTTCCATAGTTACAACTATCTTTTTGGTTTGCTCCTTATTATCATATGCTATTCCAGGCTGTGCTTCCCTTTTAGGCATTTGAATAGCAATTTTCCTCTCCTCCACTTCATATTTTTTAAAATGGGCTGGTACCTCAAATTGGTTTTGGAGTTTGTTTTCTTCATCTTCTAATTCCCTCTCAACTTCTAATTCCCCTTTCTGTGTAAATTCTTGGTGTTTCTCATTGGTGGTGATATTTATGTTGGTAGTACCATTTCCTAGATCCATGGGTTCAGGTTCCATTTCAATGCTCTCGTAGTCCTCCTTCCAGTCTTTTTCGATCACTTCTCCTTCTTCTGCCTCCTGAAGGACTACTATATACAGGCTAACATCATAACCCTCCTCATCGATACATTCGTTCATGGTCACTACTTCTTCGTTTACACAGACATCGAGGGTAGCTAAGATTTCCATCCAACCGTGAGGTTCAAATTCTTCATCCGGAAATACTTGTGGCATATAAGCTGGATCTTGTACAGATCTCACTATTCCTTGTTTCTGCTGCCACCCTTTTCTTCTCTCCTCTTCCTTCTTTGCAGCTTGACATATCCACAGATGAGTGTCTTCGTTCATCCAAGATTGATCACCAGAACCTGCACTATGAACCGATTGATCGTCTTCCTCTTTGTGGATTTGATTCCATTGTAGAGGTGGCACATCTTGATAAGTGTACGTATGTAGGTTTATTCTAGTGGTGGTTCCTGAGTGTTGTAGGTATACCGCGTCTTTTCCCCAATCTTGTACGACCTTTAGCTGTCTCATGAAAGGCCTTCCCAAGATCATTTCATAATTGCTTGGCCTTTCAAAGTGACATATTGCTAAAGTATGTTCAAATTCCACTCCACACGTAGTGAAGACTACTCGTTCCAACAATCCTAAGGGTCTTTCCGTATGTCCATCTGCCATTTGTATTTTCATGCGTGTTGGTCTTAATGCTGGTTGTCCCCATTTCTCCCAAATTTCTTTGGTAGCAATGCCAACACCAGCTCCTGAGTCTAGTATGGCTTTGGTAGTGTAACCCCTATAGGTGATTGGAAGACAGGTATTTCCTTCATCTCCTTCGCTAAAGTCTCCTACCTTATCCACTGGAATTCTCACTGTTTTTACTTCGTCAGCTATCTCTTTCTTTTCCTCCTTGACTTCCCATTGATTGATCAATTTCTCTTTTAAGTGTGGTTTTACCTTTAACAGTTCTTCAAATGTTAGGGTACATGGGATTTTTACCTCTCTAAGACGTTGTATGATCTCGGATGTTTGAACTGATGGGTTCGTTTCCCGTCTCCTTATTGATGGAATGCGATACAATTCTGAATTGTGCTCGTACTCCCCGGTGTAGTTGGGCAGTTCCTTTACATCTTCCTCTTCTTTGTCACTTGCATCCATTGGAAAATTTTTTTCTGAATTTAGTTCAGGTATTGAACCCTCTATTTCATTTTCTGCTTCTAATTCTTCAAAGGGCGGTTCCATTCCTTCTACCTTTTTCCATTTGTCCTCTTGAACTCGTGCCCATAGATCCTTAGTCCAGTCTCCTTCTACTTCGGGGACTATGGATCCTTCCTTTCTCTCAACACCATGTTCTTCATTTTGTGGTCTATATACTTCAGGCTTTTCATGAGTGTTTACACACTCTTGGAATTCTCCTTCGGAAATTCGGGTATTTGGTAAAGTTGATGCGGGTTTTTCTAAGGTTTGTTGTGCAACTTCTATCAATTTCTTGCAGATTTCTAACCTTTCTTTCTCTAAGTCGCCTCTCGGATATTCTCTCTCATGTTGCTCTATGGTAGGTCCTGCTTTTATTCGTGCCTTATATGCCTGAATCCACATGGCTAATTCTTCAGGCATAGGATATGCTAAGACTGATCCTACCTCCTCTTTCTTACACTTCTCATTTTTGTTTCCTTCTTCCCTCTTCGGTTCTTCTTTTTGTTTTTGTTCGTTTTCCTTTTTTTCCTTCCTCAGTAATAGCTTTTTTTCTTTCAATCTCTCTCTTCGGTGCTTCCATTTTTGTGACCTTTTACTAGCAATACTTTTCTCTGGTTCTTCGGAGTCTTCAACTCCTTGAGGGATGGGTATATTCCCCTCTTTGTCACTTTGATTATTCTCATCCGTTTTATCAGGGTTCTCTCTGGCTTTGGCTCTTGTTATGGCCTTCAAGGGTACAGTGTACTCTTTATCGCTCCCTGATGATTCAATCACTTCTATCACATTAATCTGCACGTTAGATGTGACTTTGTTGGGGTTCTTAGGACAATCTCTGAAAAGATGTTCCTTACCACAATCGCTACAGTAGCCTTCCCAAATTCGTTGTGGTGGTGGTGGGTTTGGTAATGTACATTCTCTAATATAGTGGTCACCTCCACATCTGTAGCATGGTCCTCTGGGTACAGGCGGTCTATTCATTGGTCGAGGTGGCATGGTTGCTCTAGGAGCTGTGTACATTAAGGACACATAATCCTGCTCATAATTGTATGAACCATCTGGTATTTCCATGCCATAAGCATATGGTTCATATAGTTGCCCATATTCCATTATCGAGCTTTCATAACTAGGGTATGTTCCTTGACTAGGGTCATAAAATGAGTCATATGGTTCACTACTAGTCAAAGGTGTGGCTGGCACTATAGCCCTCTCTAGATTTTCTTCTGGTTGTGCAATCTTGACTGGGACAACGTTCTGAGGGTGGGGCGGTTGTTGTCCTAGTACTGGCTGTGGTTGTGTGTGTCCTTGATATGCGTATGGTCGTGGTACTGGTGCCTGCGGCTGATAAGAGGGATATCTAAAAGCTTCACCTCCTTGATCTCTTTGGGGATATCCATACGGTCTCACATAAGGCTGGGTGGGTCTGGTTTGCCTATTGTAAGGGCAATTCTCCGTGCTATGGTTTGTATATCTTTGCTCTATATTGCAATATTGTAGAGGTCCAGGGACAGAGGGTCTATGATGAGCATAGGCAGGTAGTGGGACTACTCCCCTAGTACACAAATGAGAAGGATGATCACCTCCGCACTGCATGCATCTTCTAAGCATAGGCAGTCTCATAGGATTAGTGGGATAATTCCTCTGTCCTTGAACGTTCAATTTTTTTGCCACTAAATCTGCTATTTCCTCCACATTGTTTTTAGAGTTTGCTGTGCTACTGGCTGACTCTTCGCTTTTCAAACTACCTTGAGGTATTTTCAAGTCTTCTGCAAGGTTGTCTTCTAGGTCTATACATTCCTTCATACACTCTTGCAAAGTTTGAACCCTCTTTACATACACTAATGACCTCAAAGTTCCGTTCAACAATCCTTCCAAGAATAATGATACCATTTTATTCTGCGTCGGTCTCTCTTCTACGGGGCATCTATCCACATACTGCTTGAATCTTCTTGCAGCCAATCTCACTGACTCGGTAGGGACTTGTTTGAAGCTGTGGATTAATGACGAAGAGTTGTTTTTAATTCCTGATTTGGTAAATTCTTCAATCATTTCTTGATATACCTGCTTCATGTTCTGAAAGGTATTAGGGTCCAATGGCTGAAACCAAGCCAAAGCTGTGTCTGACAAGGTAAGGCCAAAAGACTCATACTGAATCAAAAAGTCTTCTACCTGCTCGGCTCTAACTACTTGTTTAAATTCTGCTATGTGGTTGTAAGGTTCACTAGAGCCATCATAGTGATTTCTCATGCACTTGGCAACTTGGATCGGCCTTAGTCGTCTTCCTGCTTCAGGTTGCCTAGGCATCACTGGGAAAATTGGTCTTCCTATTGGTATGCCTAGTCCTCTGACTACCGGCGGTCTGACTGGAGCATGAACTCCATGTCTTGGGTCAATAGCTGGTTGAGGCCGGTAATTAGGGTTAATTGCAGGCATTGCAAATTGCACATGTGGTCTGACTGGGATCTGGGTTTGTTGTGTTTGTTGTGTTTGTCCCGACTGTTGATATGAATCCTTCTGCGATGTTCCAAGTGGGTTCCGTGAAGTAGTGGCTTGGTCCCTAGGGGGAAACACTGGGATATTCTGATATTTCAACTCAGCCCTCTCTAATTCTGTTAATGGCCAATATCTTCTCTGATTTTTATCCAAATATGTGATGATGGTGGGGAACTCAGGATCTTGTAACCCATAGATGGTAACTGGATTAGGAGCAGCTTCCCATATAGAGGAATGGGCTCTAAGCAGATGCTCCATCCCATTGATCAAATATACATCTATTAGAGTGTCATCCTGGGGAATCAGGTCTCCTCTCCAAATTTTAGTAATCGTAGATCTCCCTCTAGGAGTAGTTACTTGCTCTTCGCTTCCACCTCCATTTAAGCTTGAAGCATTATTTTCTTCACCATGCTCATTAATGTTTTCCGGGTGTTCTGTGACCACGTATTGGATATCTCGTTTGTCCATGTACAGTCCTCCTACGTACTTGACTGCTGGTCTAGGCACTATGTAAGCTTCTGATGCTTTCTGTAACCTGGCCACAGATCTGTTTAGACCATCCAAATAAATAGGGATCTCATTGTGGTTGGTGTTCACATACTCCAAGGAGGTTCTGTATTCTCCCTCGATGATTGACATCATGCCAATCATGGGTACTGTGTTTTGCATATCCTCTGAAGCCATGGGAATTTCTCCTTCTGACTCACTGGAGGTCTCCGAGTAATGTGAACGGTTACTTGGCTCTGCTACACTACCTACAGAAGAAATTACGCTTCTTCGGCTTCCTAGGGTTCTTCCGGATCTCAGGTTCATCCACTTAAGAGCTCTGATTAGACTTTGATGCCCTTGGGCCTTTGGCACTCTTCTCTATAGGTCAAAAACGTCTAGAAGACTTGGGTTGGAAAGAAATAACTGAAGAAGAATTTTCTACAATCACGATACTTGTTTCCAAAAATCCACGATACACGATCTGTGTTCAGACGATACACAATCTCTGACAAATATCGCGATACCTGCCAAACGATACCAATCGCTAAGTGAAACGATACCGATACCTGAAGGCAAACGATACACGATATTTGGTCACAGGCGATACACGATACTTGGAATAGACGATACTCGATATGTGGGAAGTATCGCGATCTTTGATCTAAGCGATCTCTGGGCCAAACGATACTTGGCTGGAAACGATATACGATACTTGAGATCCACGATACACGATCTCTGAACTGAAACGATCGACGATACACGATATCTGGTAAATATCGCGATCACTGAAAATCAGACGATACACGATATTTGATCCAAACGATACTTCAGACAAGCGATACACGATCGGCAGCAAGTATCGCGATCTCTGAGAAGCGATACACGATACTTGAGCACAACGATACTTGATCTCCCGTAAACGATCGCTGGCAAAACGATACACGATACTTATCAGGTATCGCGATCTTTGACCAAACGATACTTCTCAAGTATCGCGACCGGCACGAAACGATACACGATCCACGATACTCAATAGACGATCGCTGGCAAACGATCTCTGACCAAGTATCGCGATCGGTATGAAACGATACACGATCGATGGGAAATATCGCGATACTCGACCACAGGAGCAAAACGATACTTGCTAAGTATCGCGATACTCGACCGCGGGAGTAAGACGATACTTGACCCTTAGACAATTTTTGGAAAATGTTTTTTGAGTTTTGATTTTGACCCCTTGATCTCCTAGCTCCTCTCTCCTCTCCTCACTCTCTGTATCAAACAGATCACACTTTTTACCCCGTGAAGACCTCAGACGATACCTGACGCAGATCGTTTTTCTTTCCTAACCTTATTTGCTGAGAAATTTTGATTAAAATGGTGGGCTAGCTCACCTTGGTAACTCCTGTGAGCTCTTTGTCACTTCCCCTAGCTCTGTGCAACCCCAAATTGCTTGGTTCCTCGCCCACGATCTCTGCCACAGCTCACGCGATACTCGATAGTCGCTCTCACGATACTTGCTCAGAAACACAAGTAACTTGCAAAATGAATTTTTTTGGCTTTTATAGTTGGGATTTTCTTGCTTACAAAAAAGGAAACTTTTCTGAACAAAACTAAACTCTACCCTAATGACTTGGTCCACTCTCTAATCACTCCTACTCTACTCCTTCTACTCACTTCCCTAAACTAACAACTCACTACACACACTCCAAGAATGAGAAGTAGCAAGTGCGGCTGAAAATGACTTACCAAAGAAGAGAAGATTTTCACTCCTCCACTTACTTCAATGCGAAAAGCTACTTACCATCACACGAATGCCTCGGTTTGATTCGTCACTCCCCGGAAACGGCGCCAAAAAGTGTGTTGACCTAAGTATCAACTTAGGGACTTGCGGAGAAAGAGACTATACCTCAATCCCCTCACAAGTGCATATAGTGGGGATACATGCTTTTAATTATCAATCCAAAGAGTATACAAACCTAGCCGAGTGTATGAAGACATGCAATCATGTGATGGTCAATACAAATGAACTACTCAAAGAATGTAAATGAGGCAAAGACTTATCCAAACAAGCTCCAACTGTTGGTCAAGGCGAAACGATACTTGGTGCAGCAGCCGTCAGTATTTTGGACTTTTCTCCCGGCTCCAAACTCCAAATATAGCAAATAGCATATGCGTTTCGAAGCTCTCGAGAAGACGCATCCAATGGAAGTGGTTTCACTCAATTCTGACGCTCGTACTTCAAGTTATGAGCGAAATACTGAGTCGCGGGAATACTTTCCTACACTTCAGCACTTCCTACACTTCGCACACACCTTTCCTACAGCAAAGAAACACTTTCATGGATAGACAACACTCACAAGCACTCTTTCCAAGCAATACACATGCATACAAGCTCACGAAGAAGAAGATAAGGAGGGAAGAAAACACAAATTCGAATTTCTGTGCTCTCTATTCTCACAATGGCAAAAAGTTCTTTACAAAGAGTCACTTTTGACTTATATACTAGTGCCCTTTCACACAAGAGACCGGCACTTTATTCACTAAAAGACTAATTTCCTACTATTGTACATGGGTATTCTCTACGTTTCTGTGGGATGCATCTAGAGGACTCCTCTAGTACATTTACAACGGAAAATATATTACAAGAATGATTATGATACAAAAATATGAAGTCCAAATCGGAAAAATTTTGGGGCCCGTCTTTTTCTCTGCTTTGTGCGCTCTTTAGCTCTGCAACAACGACCGATACAAGCGATACGGGCCATCTGAAATTCTTTGATTGCCCGTATCGCTTGCATCGGTTGTGTCATAAAAACTTCTCTATCCTCTTCACATTTAACTTTTTTTGCACGATGGTGACTAAGAATGTGACTGATTACATCACTTCAATTATGTCTTTTTATGGACTACATTCATATTGGCATTTTTTTGTTTAATTTTAAAGATTCTGATGAGGTTTCTATTGTGCAATGATTATAAAGGAACTTGCATGAGTAAATTCTAGGTGATTCAAGAATATAAACCAAGAAATTCTTACATAATATATCTCCCCTTTTAGAACCTTTTTCCATACTTCTATTGATTTTCCTTTGTAGGATGGTAACTAAGAATGTGACTCATTACATCACTTCAAATATGGAATTTTATGGACTATATTCATATTGGCAATTTTTTGTTTAATTTCAACATTTTACAAAATGATGCAATGATTATACAAGATCTTGCATATGACAAAATGGATGGTATGAAAAAATGGAAAAGATGGATGACACAACCGATACAAGCGATACGAGCCATCCGAAATTCTCCGATTGCCCCTATCGCTTGCATCGGTCATGTCATAAAAACTTCTCTATCCTCTTCACATTTAATTTTTCAACAAGAATAAAGCAAAAATCACACAAAATAGACATTTTGATGATAGGATCAATTACATTTTGCTTGAACCATGCAATGAAGTCACTTTTGCTTAGTTCTCAAGAGGATCAATTCAACATTACATTACTCAAGGCATATAAATATAGTTACAATGACCATCTTCCAGATGAAGCCTAGCATAATTACATACAATTTGTACATAAGGTGAGTCTGGATCATAAGGGCATATTGCATGTTTCATAATGGCATTTATTGCTCTCTCCAAGCATCAGGATAGTCTGACAAGCTTAACTCAGGATTGTAAAACCTGCTCTCCAAGAATCTTACTGCATTTTCAATCACTCTCCAGCCACATGAGGTGTTGTCTTTCTGTAATGGAACATGTATTTGAATGTATCCAAACCTTTTTTCTTCATTCAATTTAGGAATTCCTGGAATGTTTTGATCAATATGCATTTTGAGACGCTTAGTAGCACTGCAAGGTAAACTTAAATTCAAAATGGATGGCAAGGCTTTAAAATAGAACACAACAAAATGTATAGAAAGGCTTACAGTTCGGAGTTCCCATGTTGTGAATGGAGAGAATTCCTTGCTGTCTTCTTTGTCCTAGCCATAACCTACAAAAAAAAATTATTATCATCAGATAAATAGGACTTTGACTAGAGAGAAACAGATCATGGATCAATAAGGATTAATATTAGGACATTGATCAATTATAGAAAAAAAGATTACATCCTTCATATTTGTAATGTCTTGTATCCCTTTGGGCAATAAATATGTGTATCTGTGTACATTTCATGAGTAATAAGCTTTGAAAAGAAATATATTTAATCCTTCTTGAGTCTTTTGAATGAACTTGGCTCTAGCAAATCTCCTCTATATCTGAGGTACTCTTTTCTTCTATAGCCAACAATACTTTTAACATGTGACACCCCTGCAGCCACTGCATAGCTTGAGTAACAAAGGAAGTAGCCTGCCCTTGAAGCATTGAATCCTGGGGCATATCCAAAAATTCTAAATGCAACTGTTCTTTCAAGTAGCAAAACTGTGTATGCATTAAAGGGTATTGAAGTAAAACCCATGTATCTTGAAAGAGTCCTCAAGGAGAATAGTGCAAAATATGGCTCTTCACTATACTGCTTATGAATAACACAAAATAATTTTGGATTCAATTTTGGAAGACATTGGATCATTGAATGAATATCCATCTTTGTCTTTCCTTTCTCCTCTATGGTTTTCCTTGTTCCCTTCCCGGTACCAATGTAGTTGTCTTCATCCAATATAGACAACTGTGGAAAAAATTGAAAACCTAGGTTAGAAAAAGTCCAAGGAAAGTTTTCAAGTCATAGAAATAACTAGAAACACAAGTAGAAACAAAGCATGGGACACGACCGATCCAAGCAATTAGGGTCATCAGAGAATATCGGATGGGCCTAATCGCTTGCATCGGTCATGTTTGATTTCTCATCCTTAACTTTATAGAAACATATAATTAATGTTGAAAATAATATTTATACACACATTAAGTTGTTCTATATGGAGCATTCATTCATATAGCTATAAATATGATACTTGATTGGCCACGACCAATTCAAGCGATTAGGCCCATCAAGGAAGCTTGGATGGTCCTAATCGCTTGAATTGGTCGTCTCCAAAGGAGGTCATCTAAAAGCTTAGATTGCATGTGAACTTTTGTATCTTATTATTGGTTAAGAATTTGGAGAAAATAATGCTACCATTGCGTCTGGAACGTGCCAAAACCCTAAGATTGACTGTCTATTTGCATGATTTCGATACCCAGAGGTCTTGATAAGCCTTTTGGTATTGATTTCTAGACATGACCGATGCAAGCAATTATGCCAATCCAACATTTCCAGATGAGCCTAATCGCTTGCATTGGTCATGTCCTAGATTCATGCACAAATAGGCTCATCAAGACCTCTCAATATCAGAATCATGCGAAATAAGCTAATCAAAGGTGGGTCAAATGCGTGTAATTAGTTGTATCAGTCGTATCGGGTATGAAGCACAAGTATGCATGGGTGATGAAGAGAGAAATTCTATGAAGGTTGAAAATGTGAAATGGTGAAGGGGACTCGTATTTATAGTTGAGGAGGATCGGGTAATGGTCACATGACGTGGACCAATAAGCGAGTGCCACGTGGCAAAAGAACGTTGGGAATCACAACGACTAGATGACGTGGCCCACTCAAATGATGCCATGTGGCATTGTAACATTGGGATTCGCAACGGCTAGATGACATGAACCAATCACAAACTTCCACGTGTCACCAACGGTCAACTCATTCCAGAGACCTATTTAAGCTCCTCTATTCACTTTTTTTCATTTTTTTGTGAACTCCTTGCTACCACCGACTTGCCATTGTTTGCGAGTTTTTACATGCTTTTCAAAACTTTCCATAGACCACATTTTGTGTGAGGGTTTAGGGTCATCATGATCAATTATTTTACAACACGACCAATACAAGCAATTAGGGACATTCGGGGATTTCTGGATGACCCTAATCGCTTGCATCGGTCATGTTTCTTGAGTGCTTTGTGAAAGCTTTTTTAATTAGTTTTTTTGCTTTTTCAATTTAAACTTTTTTTTGTCCAAGTTAACACGACCAATACAAGCGATTATGGACATCCGAGGATTTCGAGATGACCCTAATCGCTTGCATCAGTCGTGTTTCTTGAGAGCTTTGTGAGAGCTTTTTTACATTAGTTTTTTTGCTTTTTAAATTTCTTCCAAGCTCGAACTCTTTTTTATAAATTCCTCTTCTTTGTCCTAGCCATAATCCTCAGATGTCCCTAATCACTTCATACCCAATACGACCGATGCAAGCGATTACATGCGTTTGACCGACCTTTGACTAGCTTGTTTCACTTCCATTGGTCATGAACTTCCCTATCTTACTATTGGCTCAGAATTTCAAGAAACTAATGCTACCATTGCATCTGGAACGTGTCAAAACCTTAAGATTGACTGTCTATTTGCATTATTCTGATATCGAGAGGTCTTGATGAGCCTATTTGTGCATGAATCTAGGACACGACCAATGCAAGTGATTAGGCTCATCTGGAAATGTTGGATAGGCCTAATCGCTTGCATCGGTCGTGTCTGGAAATCAATACAAAAAGCCTTATCAAGACATCCGAGTATCGAAATCATGCAAATAGAGAATCAATCTTAGGGTTTTGGCACGTTCCGGACGCAATGGTTGCATTATTTTTTCCAAATTCTTAACCAATAATAAGATACAAAAGTTCACATGCACTCTAAGCTTCAAGATGACCTCCTTTGGACATGACCAATTCAAGTGATTAGGACCGATGCAAGCGATTAGGTCCATCCAATATTCTCTGATGACCCTAATCGCTTGGATTGGTCGTGTCTCATGCTTTGTTTTTGCTTGTGTTTCCAGTTATTTCTATGACTTTAAAAGTTTCCTTGGAATTTTTCTGACCTAGGTTTTCAATTTTTTCCATAGTTATCTATATTGGATGAAGACAACTACATTGGCAGGGGGAAGGGAACAAGGAAAACCATAGAGGAGAAAGGAAAGACAAAGATGGATATTCATTCAATGATCCACTATCTTCCAAAATTGAATCCAAAATTATTTTGTGTTATTCATAAGCAATATAGTGAAGAGGCAAATTTTGTACTATTCTCCTTGAGGACTCTTTCAAGATACATGGGTTTTACTTCAATACCCTTTAATGCATACATAGTTTTGCTACTTGAAAGAATAGCTCCATTTATAATTTTTGGATATGCCCTAGGATTCAATGCTTCAAGGGCAGGCTACTTCCTTTGTTACTCAAGCTATGCAATGGCTGCAGGGGTGTCAGATGTTAAAAGTATTGTTGGCTATAGGAGAAAAGAGTACCTCAGATATAGAGGAGATTTGCTAGAGCCAAGTTCATTCAAAAGACTCAAGACCGATTAAATATATTTCTTTTCAAAGCTTATTACTCATGAAATGTACATAGATACACATATTTATTGCCCAAGGGGATACAAGACATTGCAAATATGAAGGATGTAATCATTTTTTGTGTAATTGATCCATGTCCTAATATTAACATCGATCCATGATCTGTTTTTGTCTAGTGAAAGTCCTATTTATCTGATGATAGTAATCTTTTTTCTTTGTAGGTTATGGCTAGGACAAAGAAGAAAACAAGGAATTCTCTCCAATCACAACATGGAAACTCTGAAGTGTAAGCCTTGCCATATGTTTTGTTGTGTTCTATTTTAAAGCCTTGCCATCCATTTTAAATTTAAGTTTACCTTGCAGTGCTGCTAAGCTTCTCAAAATGCATATTGATCAAAACATTCCAGGAATTCCTAAATTGAATGAAGAACAAAGGTTTGGATACATTCAAATACATCTGCCATTATAGAAAGACAACACCTCATGTGGCTGGAGAGTGATTGAAAATGCAGTAAGGTTCTTGGAAAGCAGGTTTTACAATCCTAAGTTAAACTTGTCAGACTATCCAGATGCTTGGGTCATCTTGATCAAGGAGAGAGCAAAAAATGCCATTATGAAACATGCAATATGCCGTTATGATCCAAACTCACCTCCACCACCACACCACATAAGAAGAAGTCTAAAGAAAAGAAGAAAGGGTTTCCTATTCACTCCCCAATGAAGCATGGGCCAAAGAATAAGAGTAGAGGTGAGGGCTCCAAAAAGGACAGAAAAGAAGGGTGAAACATTATATTTTTGAAATGTAAGATTCTAATCTAATGTGTAACCAACACATGTTGGAAGATTTGTTGATGTACAAATTTTATGTAATTATGCCAGTCTTCATCTGGAAGATGGTCATTATAACTATATTTATATGCCTTGAGTAATGTAATGTTGCATTGATCCTCTTGAGAACTAAGCAAAAGTGACTTCATTGCATGGTTCAAGAAAAATTGAATTGGTCCTATCATGTTGAAAAGTTATTCATGTTGAAAAGTTAAATGTGTGAAGAGAATAGAGACGTTTTTATGACACGACCGATGCAAGCGATACGGGCAATCGGACAATTTCGGATGCCTCATATCGGTTGTATCGGTTGTGTCATCCAATCTTTTCCATTTTTTCATACCATCCATTTTGTCATATGCAAGTTCCTGTATAATCATTGCACCATTGAAACCTCATCAAAATGTTGAAATTAATAAAAAGAAATTCCAATATGAATATAGTCCATAAAAAGCCATAATTGAAGTGATGTAATGAGTCACATTCTTAGTTACCATCCTGCAAAGGAAAATCAATAGAAGTATGGAAAAAGTTTCTAAAAGGGGAGATATATTATGTAAGAATTTCTTGGTTTATATTCTTGAATCACCTAGAATTCACTCATGCAAGTTCCTTTATAATCATTGCACAATAGAAACCTCATCAGAATCTTGAAATTAAACAAAAAAATGCCAATATGAATGTAGTCCATAAAAAGACATAATTGAATTGATGTAAGCAGTCACATTCTTAGTCACCATCCTATAGAAAAGTTAAATGTGAAGAGGATAGAGAAGTTTTTATGACACGATCGATGCAAGCGATATGGGCAATCAGAGAATTTCGGATGGCCCATATCGCTTGTATCGGTCGTATCATCCAATCTTTTCCATTTTGTCATACCATCCATTTTGTCATATGCAAGTTCCTATATAATCATTGCACCATTGAAACCTCCTTAGAATCTTGAAATTAAACAAAAAAATGCCAATATGAATAAAGTCCATAAAAAGACATAATTGAAGTGATGTAATCAGTCACATTCTTAGTCACCATCCTGCAAAGAAAAATCAATGGAAGTTTGAAAAAAAGCTTCTTAAAGAAGGAGACTTGTTACAATTTAAAGGGTTGGAACTTGATCACCATGGGTGGCAGGCAAGTTATGCAAGATAATGTTTTCTCTGATCTAATGTTAACTATTACATCATCAATTGAGAATCTGAACTGTGATGATGCCTCATTAAGGTATTCTAGGAGCTCCCTTACATTTCTGAATTTCCAATTTGCAGTGACAATTATTTTCCTAGATTGAAAATCTGGATGAATCGGTACTTCTGGACAGCTCTCCTCTGAATCCAAGCTATCCAAAGTCCAAGCTCTTGTGTACATTACCTGTATTTTGTAGAAGCTTTGGATCTTTTCTTAGATGAACATCGCCACCATGAAATCCCATTTCTGAAAGTAGAGATTCACATTTTTTAATGAAAATCCCTCTAATATAGTGTGTTTTGTAAATAGTTTATGTATTGCAGATAATTTCTTGAAATCTCCTAGAGCCTTGAATGATAGCCTTGTAAACCATCCTTAGCATCTCCTACAAATCTAATTACATCATGAATATTATGAAAAGGGGGATACCTTCCAGTTTGTGGATCAATTGGATAAACAAATCCATCTGCCCATATGTCGATATGTTTTTTGCCTTCTTTCTGCAATCCATCGACTTCAGAATGTTGAAGAGCCCTTCGGCATACCTTTCTTGTCGTTGCATACTGCTAACTGCACTGTTGATATGGAACTTATCACAATGATTTTGGCTGGTTGAAGCTGAGTGAGAGTTCTCCATGGTCTACTACGAAGAGTGACGCGAAAGTGTCTAAAATGACATGAAAGAGAGAAACAAGCCTGCTATGGAAAGTAGAGTAAAAAAAGTGCGAAACGTCATAAGCACACATTATATAGGTCCGTGAACAAGAGGAAAATTCAAATTTTCATGAACGTGCGATGAGCACAAACTTTGAGGCATAAGATATCACACATACTTTTCGTGATTATCACACAAGTTTCTCTCTCTTCAAAATTTGCACAAGATACGTTTTAAATGCGCTTACACGGAATTTTTTAAAATGATTTGACAACTTTAATCCAAATTAAGCACAACTAATTGAAATCCTTACACGGCCCTTTTTTGGCCGTTTTTCGCCCTAATGAAGATCTTGATCCTATGGAATGCACAAACTCCGTATCATATGTGGCTCTATGGATGGGATCCATTGTATAGGGGGCACGTCTCTATGAGTGGTGTAGTGTATCGATGCATATTTGGAAAGCAAAAATGTTGATGAATCAGGCGGACATCTTCTTCTATATCGATACGATTGATGTCGGTGAATGTTCATGTCTTAGGCCCTCGGCTTTCATCTTTCAAAACTGTGTTTCCATCCTTTTCCCATCTGAAAGCTTCTTTAATTAAGTCATGAGTGAATTTGATGATTACCCACTCTCCTGCCACATCTAGAACTCTTGCTTCTGGCACTAATGGGTCATGTAAAGCTGGTTGAAGGGTATTCATCACCTTAGTACATTATTGGAAGTCTGGTTTATAGATTAGTAGTTCGAAGTATTTCTGAATTCCTGCCTTCGTCATTATGTCGATGGTTGATGGGAGTTCATGTACGACTTTGAACTCTTGAGACATCACTCGGAACTGATGGTTAGTGTCCATAATCTTTATTGTTACTAAGAAAAGATAATCCCCAGTGAGATGATCCTCTCAAAACCAATGACCTTTGGCTTTAGTCACACTATGTAATGGGAACTCTAGCACCTCTTCTTGAATAGTTGCTTCGGGATCCTCAGAAGCCATCTGCACTTGTAATAGAGAGAAAATCAGCTTCTAGTAGAAATCAAGTCATGTGTTATGTGTGGCTTAGTGATATGTCGCTTATTGCATCACTCCGTTTCCCCTTGCTTAAGTAAGTAAGGCCTCTTACCACACCTCTTTTGATTTTTAATCCTGGAAGAAAACAAAAATTAGTTCTAGCCGAAGCATTTATTTATTTACATTGTAAGTTCATTCCTGCCATGCTGGAAATGTGCACCACTAATTTCATCGAGAAGGTAATGTGCCGAATGCATGGCCTTGTAATGCGGCCCCATTATGCATGCTCTAGGTGCATTGGACTCTTCATGAGTGCAAGTGGAATCTTGTTGAGTAGGTTGTTCTTTACCTGGCTGCCTCTTGGGTCCCCATATCCATTTTGTAGTCGGTGTTTGAGGTATTTGGTTATGTCGTTCTGGTCATTCTCTGGTCCTTGTTTCCTTCTTTCGTGAAGTCTTATCGGTTGACTTCGTGTTCCTTTTGTGATGGTGATGCTTCCTTTTGGCCCTCCTTGTTTCGCTTTGCTGGCATAATATCTCAACGAGCTTGTCTAGCTCTTGATTTGCAATCTGTTTGGCCTTCTTTGGAATCCACATATGCTGCTGTCTTTTTTGGGCTCCTACTAATGATTTTGGAAGCCACACACGGAGTCTTGGTGATTCTGATTGCGGTTATGACTAGTGGTTATCTCTCCTCATTTTCACTGAATGACTGGTCTGCTTCTGAGTTGAATCATCTGGTCTAGTCATTCGATCCTTTTGCATCCATTATAGGTGAGTATTCCATGGATATGATGCTCGATTAGTTGACTTCCATGTGGATGTTTTTCCTTTGGTGCAGGTAATTTTAGGAGCATTATCCTCACTTTCTCTTTGAGATTCATCTCCCATGGGAAAAAAAGGCACAACATCAAGTAACACATTTGTATTTGCAGACAATTCTAGCTTAGGGTGTCCTTTGGGTATGCTCTCGCTGGATTCATCTTCTATTTCCTTTTCTAGGGTGTCTTCCTCAAGCTTGATAACTTCATGAACATGAGAAGGTGAACAAGCTAAAGATTTCTTTATGACCTATTTTGGTTGATATGTATCCTTGTGCTAGATGAATCCTCACTTCGTTCTCGATAATCCAGTCTTGCCCTAGGACCAAATTTTCTACTAAGTCTTCATCCTTACATATCAAAACTCTTTGCTCCATCGAAGAATTTCCTAGGTGGAGGGATATTAAGGCTTCTCCAACACATTCTATGACCTGGCCTCCAATTCCTATCATGCGTGCTTTAGTTGGGCTTATGGTTATTTGGAGATGCATAATTAACATCATTCGTATGTAGCTTAGGGCTGCTTCTGAGTCGATCAGGGCATCTATCAATCGGTACTCTATGGTTCTAATCCCTAGGTTTAAAATATGGTTGGGATATGCTAAGGTTCTTTTTGTTGGCTTTATGGACTTGGTAATTGGCCATGGGAATGGGTTCTTCTACCTGTAGATATCATTCATCCCTTTGCCTTATCCGCTCCTTCCATTTCTTGATACGCTCTAAGGCTTCTTGGCATGCTTCTTCCCTAATTCACTCTTCTTCTTTTTTTCGTTTGTGTGCTCCTATGATTCGTGCTAACATATGATCCGTCAATGGCTCCATATATCGTTTTACTCGGCAACCACTTATATAGTTAGGAAGTATATCTCCATCTAATGTGGCTAGATTCACTACTCCGCTAGTTGAGATCCTATTAATCAGCAAGGGTCCATATCCACGTTTCTGAAGTTTCTTCGCATGTTGCTTCAATGTATACACCAGGACTGAATCTCCTTCTTTCAAGCCTTTATCTTTGATGTGTGCATCATAATATGCTTTCTGTCTCCTTTTAGCAACATAAAATCCCGCAACTACCTGTAATATTGTTTTGTGTAACTTCTCAATATGCTCGAGTTGCTTAGACAACTCATGTCCTATCCACTCATATTGTTGTGCTACTCGTAAAGTAGGTGCCAAAAAAATCGATTGGTAGGATTGCATTTTGTCCATACACTAGGTTAAAAGGAGTAGTTCCAATGACTATCTTGTAAGCCACACAAAAGGCCCAAATTGCATGATGCAATTGTTTGTCCCAATGTGACCTTCCACTATTGACTATCTTTGTCAACACCATACACAACACTTTATTGGAACTTTTTGCTTGACCATTGGCTTGAGGGTGATAAGGGGCTGATTTTTTATGAATCACTAGGAATTCATTCATCAAGGACTCTACTACTTTGTTAATGAAGTGCGTTTCTTGATCACTTACTATCTCTATAGGTAGTCCAAAGCGAGTAAAGATGTGCTCAAAGAAAAACTTGGTTGTGGTATGAGCATCATTTTTTCTAGTTGCTTTTGCTTCTACCCATTTAGTTAGAAAATTTGTTGCCATTATTATGTACTAAGAGTGTGATCCTTTGGCTGGTGGGTTAATTGGTCCTATGAAATCAATACCCCATTTGGAAAAGGCTCTCGCACAAACCATGGGTCTCTGAGGCATGTCATCTCACCTAATAGGGTACTTAGCTCTTTGGCATACCTCACAACTTTGTACGTAGGTGTCTACATCCATGTGTAGAGTTGGCCACCAAAGGCCTACAAAGAGAATCATTTTTATAGTTCTTTTTGTTGAAAAATGTCCTCCTGCGGCACCTGCATGTGGCATTTCTAATACGGGTAAGTACTCCCCTTCATCCACACATAGCTGTAGCTGATTGTCTTTTCCTCTTTTGAATAATTGCTTCACCAATATAACATAGTCCTTACTCATTTCTTTTAGGGATCGCTTTCTAGCTAGACTTGTTCCTTCCTCATGCTCTCGTGTCTTTAAGAATTTCACCAATGTCCTACTCCAGCCTGGTGCTATTGTAGAGAAGGATAATGATGTATGGTCTTTTGGGGCAATTCCTTGACATTCCGTGCAACTACCAGCATATTCATGAACATCCTTAGGCGTATCAGGCCAATAAAATCCTAATCGTTTTAATTCCCTTAGAGTTCCATGGGGTCCCTTGTGCATTCTCCATCTGTTTACATGAGCTTGCTCAATCAAGGTCTTTTGTTCGTCTTCTTCTACACATCTTGATAAGACACCGTTAAGTTCTTTATGGTACACACTTCCTGCTATGATTTGTAAGTTACGCGATTCCATAATTCCCTTCCTAATCTCCTTGTTAATTGGGTGTTATGGTCCATGGGTGAGTATTGAAATTAACTTTTTTACTCACTTATGACATACTTCCAAATTGAACAGATAAGTGTCTGGTAAATCATCGGCTATTCCGTTAGGTGGTTCTCCATGTGTTAACCTAGATAGATGATCAGCTCTTACGTGGGTATTTCCTTTTTTTACTATCACTTTGAAGTTGAACTCCATTAGTAACAGAAACCATCTTACTAGCCTTCCCGTGTTACAAGGCTTATTGACTAAGTACAATAAGGCCTGATGGTCTATGAAGAATTTGAACTTGTTGGCTAGAAGGTAGTGTCTAAATTTCTTCATTGCGTACACCATTCCTAAACCTTCTCGTTCCATAGTTGTATCGTTTCTTTCCGCTTGATTCAGTTGTCTGCTTGCATAGGCAATAGGGTGATCCAATTTTCCTTCATGTGCAGGTTGAGCTAGAATGCATCCTATTGCATAGTTGGAGGCATCTACATGGATATGAAAAGGCTTGTTCCACTAAGGTGTTTTCAAAATGGGTGTTGTGCTGAGTCATTTTTTTAGTTCATTAAACACTTTCTCGCATTCATCTGTCCATGTGAATTGGGTTAATAATCCATAGAGTGGCTTGGAAATTATGGCGTACATGTGAATAAATCTGTGATAATACCCACAATGACCCATAAACGCTTGCACTTCCTTTGCATTTTTCGGTCTTGGAAGCTCTAGGATTACTTTAATTTTATCTTCGTCAGTAAGGATTCCATTCCTAGATACAATGTGTCCTAGGATTTTTCCTTGTCTCACCATAAAGACACATTTCTCAAGATTCAGGCACACTCTATATTGTTGACACTTTTCAAATATCCATCGCAACTCCGGAATGTGCTCCTGTCTCCGACCTGAGTATGTACATAAGTCGTCTACGTATACTTCCATAATCTTTCTTAGGAATTCCTTGAAGACGTGACACATCAACCTTTGGAAAGTAGCAGGGGCATTCGTGAGTCCAAAAGGCATCACTCTAAAAGCATAGACTCCCCATTCAATTGTGAATGTGGTCTTATGTTGGTCCTCAGTAGCAATAGCTACTTGGTTGTATCCAGAGAATCCATCCAAGAAGCTATAGACTTCCTTACCTGCAACTCTTTCCAAGAGATGATCAGTGATAGGTAATGGGTAGCTATCACTGACCGAAGCTGCGTTTACTTTCTTCAAGTTAATACACACTCTTAATTTCGCATTCTTTTTGGGTATGACCACTAATGGTGACACCCATTTGGTGTGTTCTATTTTGTAAATGAATTCGGCTGCTAATAGCTTGTCTATCTCCTCCTTAATTTTTGCTTAATAGACATCATTATAAGTGCAAGGGCATTGCTTCGATGGTTTGGCATCAGGTGTCATTGGTATTCAATGAGAACAAATGGATGGTTCTACACCTTTGAGGTCCTTGTAGGTCCATGCAAACACATCCTGATACTCTCGAATTAGTCTTATCAATTCTTCTCCCTCCTCATATGACAAATCTTTTCCTATGTACGTACATCTTTCTTCCCCATCTTCCATCGTCACTATTACTTTCTTCGTTTGTTCATTGTTGTCATATGCTTCTCCTTCCCTTGCCTCTCTCTTAGGTATCTGAATGGCTATCTTCCTCTCCTCTACTTCATATCTTTTGAAGTGTTCTAGGACTTCAAATAGGTTTGGGGTTGATTCGGCATTATCTAACATTTCCTCATGGTTTGATCTCATTTGAACTGCTTCTATTGCTAACACTTTGGGTGTTCCTTCTTTGTCATCAGCTTGGATTGCTTCTAAATACCGTTCCTGTGAATCAAACTCTGGTTCCATCTCTATGCTTTCATACTCTTCCTTCCATTCCTTTTTTAACACTTCTCTTGCATCTACCTCCTGAAGGACTACCATGCAAAAGCTTACATCATAACCTTCTTCGTCCATGCATCCATTCATGGTTAATACCTCTTCATTTACGCATATGTCCAATGTGGCTAGAATCTCCATCCAACCATGTGGTTCGAATGCTTCATCAGAGAAGACTTGGGGCATATACATAGGGTCCTCTAGGGGTCGGTAATTTTGATGATTGATCATTTCATAGTTATTCGCTTTTTCAAATTGACATACAACTAATGTGTGCTCAAAATCCACTCCGCATGTGGCTAACTTAATTTCCTCCAATATTCCAAGGGGTCTCTCTACATGGCCATCTATTAATTGAAGCTTCATACGTGTTGGTCGCAGGGCTAGCTTTCCCCATTTCTCCCAAATCTCTTTGGTGGCTATGCCTACACCTGGCCCTGTGTCTAGAATGGCTTTGGTCATGTATCCATTATATGTGATGGGTAAACATGTGTTGCCCTCGTCTCCTTCACTAAATTCTCCGACTTTATCCACAAGGATTTGTATAGTAGAAGGGACTTCAGTTTCTTTATTTTCTTTTTTATTCTCCTCATTCTCTAGCTTCAACTGTTCCGCTAATTGTTTCCATATTTGTGGCTTGGCACATAGTAATTCTTCCATAGTCAACCAACATTGTACCTTGGTCTTCTTGAGTTTTGTTAGATTGTGAGAGGTCTTACCTGAAGAATTATTTTCCTTTCCTCGTACTGGGGGAGCATGGAAGATTACGGATTCTTTCTCATATTCTCCCATGTAGTTCGGTAGGGTAGAAATGATGTGTGCTTCGTCCCTATTTTAGTCTAACATGGAAACCTCTTCATATACTTCATCCAAATTTGGGGTTGGCTAATCGTCCTCAACATCTAGTTCCTCAAAGGGTGGACTTGAATTTCCATTCTTTTTCCATCGGTCTTCCCAAATCCTGGTCCACAACTCTCTTGGCCAATCAGCTTCTAGTTCAAGGATTACAGAAATTGAATTGTCCTGAGCTCTAGGTAGTTCTTCCTTACTATCTTCCTCTTTTGGTTTCTAGTCATTCTCTTTAAAACACTCCTTGTATTGATTCTCAAATATTCTCGTCTTTGGGAAGACTGAGATAGTCTTTTCTAGAGTGGTTTGAGCTATTTCTACGAGCTTTCTGCATATCACAAGTCTCTCCTTCTCCAACTCCCCTTGTGGATAAGGTTTTTCATGTTGCCCTATGTTTGGTCCAGTCGTGATTCTAGCTTGATAAGCTTTCAGCCACATGTCCATATCGTCTGATCTTGGGTCTGCTAAGATTGATCCTGGCTTGTTTAATTCCTATGTATGAGACGTACGTGGGGTTTCTTCTTGTATTTTCCATTTCCCAGGTTTCTTACCATCTCTCATGTTCTTCTTGTCCTCCTTACTTTTGTTTTTCATTCATTTTTCTCTAAGTTTTTCCCTTTTATCCTTCCAACTTTGGGTCTTCTTTGTTTGGGTACTCTCACGTGGGTCTTCAGAATCTTCCACTACCTATATTTTGGGTTCTAGGTTTTTATTCTTTTCTTGTTTTGAGTCTACTTTGGCTTGTGCTTGTGTGATAGCTTTTAGTGATACTATTTACTCCTTATCACTGCCTGATGATTCAATTACTTCAATCACATTGATTGGTGTTGTGTTATGAATCTTATTGGGGTTCTTTGGGCAATCTCTAAATAGATGTTCCTTTCCACATTCATTACAGTACCCTTCCCAAGTCCTAAGAGGTGGTGGGTTATATGGCAGAGTGCACTCTCTTATGAAGTGGTCTCCTCCACATCTATAGCATGGTTCTTTTGGCACAGGCAGTCTAATGGGCGGTCTAATGGGCAGTCTCATGGGTGCTGGTGCCTTGGGTGCGGTGTACATTAGGGTTGTAAACTCCGACCCATAGGTCTTGTCATATCCCTCATAACCATAGTATGGTTGGTCATAAGTTTGGTCATACTCCATCAAACTAGTCTCATAGGGGTAGTTTTCTCCTTGGGTTTGTTCATATCCCTGATTCGTTGATTCTGTACTAGCTAAAGTTGTTGCTGGTACAATGGCTCTCTCCATGTTTTCCTCTGGTTAAGTGTATTTAACTAGCACTACATTCTGTGGAAGGGGTCTGTCCTAATACTGGCTGCAGTTGTCCATATTGCCCTTGTTCATATGGTCTAGGTGCTCCTTGTGGGCCTAGATAGGGGTTGTATCTTGGAATCTCCCTTCCTGGCTCTCTAGGAGGGTATCCATAAGGCCTATACTGAGGTTGATTTAACGGTCTTGACTGCCTATTCAATGGGCAATTTTCAGTAGTGTGATTAGTGTATTTCTGCTCTATGTGGCAGTACAGGTTGGGTCCTTGAGGTGGCGGCCTATTGTATGGATAAGCTTGAGGCATGCCTATTCCTCCTCTTGCACACATGTGAGATGGATGATCTCCACCGCATAGGCTGCATCATCGTAACATGGGTATTCTCATTGATGGGTGCTGATAATTCCTCTGTCCATGGACTCCTAACTTCTTGGCTACTAGTTCTGCTAACTCCTCTACATTACTGGAGTTAGATGTCACTGTACTTCTAGTGTCTTCTGATTTAGTAGGGTTTGGTGTACTTTTGAGATCATAAGCTAGGTTGTCCTCTAGGTCAATACATTCTTGAAGACATTCGCTCAATGTCTGGAGTTGTTTCATGTAGACCAGGTTTCTCAATGCCCCATTAGTCAATCCGTCCAAGAATAGTGCTATCATTTTTTGCTGGGAGGGTCTTTCTGTTGCTGGACATCTATCGACATATTGATTAAATCTTTGGGCAGTTATTTTCACCATTTCATTTGTATTCTATTTGAAGCTATGGATTAGGGATGACGAATTGTGTTTAATTCCCCTCTTGGTGAATTCTCCAATCAAATCTTGAAAAAATTGCTCAATATTTCCAAACTGATTTGGATCCAAGGGTTGGAATCAAGTCAAGGCCATCCTTGTGAGGGTAAGTCCAAAGGATTCATACTACACAAAGAAATTATCCACTTGCTCGGCTTGTAATACTTGTTTAAACTCATCTATGTGATCATAGGGTTCTCCCATTCTATCATAGTGATTCTCATACATTTGGCCACTTGAATTGGTTTTAACCTACTTATTGGTTCAAGTGGTCTGGGCATCACAGGAATCACTGGTCTAAATGGAGGTACTCTAGGCTACACTCTTGGTTGCAGCCTTGGCCTAATTGGTGGCCAATTTAGGTTATCCATTCTTGAGTGGGTTTGATTGTGTGACTGTACTCCTGGCATTGTGAATTGCACATGAGTTCAATTAGGAACACTTTGTTGGCTCGTTTGTCCTGACATTGTATTCTTTGGCTCTATATGTGTTCCAAAAGGACTGTGGGAGGTAGTTGCTTGTCCTCGAGGAGGGAATATGGGCAACCCCATATACTTCAATTGAGATATATCAACGACATCCACTAGCCAATATCTTCTTTGGTTCTTGTCTAGGTATGTGACTCTAGACTCATCTTCAGGATCCTTTAACTCATAGAAAGTCATTGGGCTTACTTCCTATCCTCGTGTGGGTGAATCACTTTGTAATAGGAGGTCTAACCCGTGAATTAAGTAGACGTCTAAGAGGTAATCATCTTGAGGTATCAAATCCCCTCTCAAGACTCGAGTCACCACTGACTTGCCTCTTGGTGTAGTTACTAACTCTTTAGGGTCAGGTCTCCCCGAGTTTCCTTGTCCCTCCAATTCTCCTCTCTCATTGATCCGATCTAGGTTTTCTGTCACCACGTAGATGTGACCTAATTTATCCGTGTACACTCCTCCTTCATACTTGAATGTGGGTATGGGAACTATTGACGATTCAGTAGAGTTTACCATCCTTGCAACGGACCTATTTAATCCATCCAGGTAAATAGGGATCCCTTGCGGATTAGTGGACACATATTGTAGAGAGATGCGGTATTCCCCCTCTACAATTGACATAAAGTTCTACCTAGGGATAGCACCATGCATGTCTTCTGAGGCCATGGGTAGCTCCTCCTTGGAATCACTAGAGGTGTTTGTACAGATAGAGTGATGACTTGCTTGGGTTGCACTTCCTATCGATGAAATGACACTCCTCCGGCTACTTAGCAACTGTTCTGATCTCAAGTTCATTCACCCTTCTGGGCTGATGTTGGCTTCCTACTTCCCCTCAATTAAGTCCTCAAACTCTTCATTTTTTTCCCTAAAATAGCTTAAGTGGTTCTGAATGATACCACACAAACGATACGATACCGGTTTCAACACGATACGATACCAAAAACCTCCGACGATATGATACCATTGAGTGAGACGATACATCTGTACACGATACGATACCTGACCACTGTACGATACGATACCGAGTTGGCGATATGATACCAACCTTGCACATGATACGGTACCGTTCAGTCAAATGATACGATACCACTTTTTGGCACGATATGATAAGATATCGTTCGATCAAACGATACAATACCATGATCGGGACGATACAATACCACTGGCCAATCCACGATCGCGATACCAGCACTTGATGATACGATACTAGAGTGGTATCGCGATACCTCAAGTGGGTATGCAACGACATGATACCAGGCGAGTATCGCGATACTAGGGAATTTTGGTATCGTGATACCAAAACTCAATCGACCGCGATACTTTAGTCAAATTTCATCTAAACTCAAAAAATTTTGGTGCAAAGTGTTTATTTACGCTCTTGATCCCCTGTATCACCTAATGGACATCAAAAAACTCTTTGGCCTTCCCCATGATACTGAATAAGCTTTTAATCATGCGTATGTGTGTTCTTAATGTGTTTTTGATGCCAAAAATTTGTATAGCTTACCTTCAATGATGCCTCAACCAAACCTTGTGCTCTCAACTTCACTCTCTAGCTTGCTAGGCACGATACCACATCGACGATACCGATCGCTGCTCTACTCACGATACCTACTCTCACAAATGTTCAACTGAACTGATTTTTTTGGTTTTTATAGGTCTTGGGTTACCTAAGACCTAACTGAGCTAAATTTGACAATTTTCGGGATTTTTTTCTTGATGTTTCCTACTTCTTCCTACTCTACTCCTCTCTCTTACCTAACCCTAACTCTTCCCTTTGTTCCTCACTTCTAACCCTAAACGTAAAAGCTCATTACACACACCTCAAGAGTGTGAAGTAACAAGTGCTAAAGTGCTTGACTACTTGCCATTGAACGAATTCACCTCTACAAGTACGATTCCTTCACTCCAGAGCTATAACCATCACGAAGGCACCTTGGTTAAGTTTCTTCCCTGGAAACGGTGCCAAAAACGTGTGTACCTAAGTCATGAAGCCTTAGGGACTTGTGTCGATGAGACTAAATCTCAATCACCCCACAAGTTTAATTATCAATATGAGGAACCACATGAACCAAGTGTATGAGGACGTGTGCGCACATGATGGAAAGTGAAGTGGCTGAGCTCCAATGTATGTGAAAAGACTTAACTACCTTCCTCTCTGAAAATGCATGTTGCGATACCATTTACAATAGTAAGCAAAAATTCAAACTTTTCTCCCAGCTTCAGACTCCGAATATGGCTAATACTAGGTTCTTTTTGAAGCTCTTGATGAGATGCATCTACTGCCAGTATCTTTACTCGAATCTGACAAACACTCTTCAAGTTATGCACAAAATAGTGAATGGTGGGAAACACCAACACTCACTCCAGAACTCGTGATGGCTCACACACACACACACTACAATAGTTCAAAAGTGACGGGAAGGGATAGATAATAGTCCTACACACACATTCCAAGCAATACACACATAGATAAGATCATGGAGAAGGAGGAAATCAGCAGGCAAGAAGCAAATTCGAATTTCTTCTCTACTTCTTCACAATGGCAAAAAGTCTTTTACATGAGTCACAAATTGACTTATATACATGTGCCCTAAAAATGGTTCTTTCACACAAGAGACCGGCACTTTATTGACTAATCTTTAATTTCTTACTATTTTACAAGAGTTATGTTACAAAGATTTGGGGATTATGCATCTAGACGACTCCTCTAGTGCATTTACATGGATTTTATGAGATTTCCATAAGCATTCAAAGAAGAAAAATTGTGTCCATAATTTTGAAAATTTCGGGGCTCCTCTTTAGTGCTCTATTTTCTCTGCAACAGCTACCTACCACTCTTCTGCCAACCTTAAATAGCTCTTGCCCTTGGCACATCTCTTCTCTAAGGTCCAAACACTCCTCATATGGCCACTCTGAGGAGATGGAATAGCCTCGAAGAATCGTGCTAGAGCCTTGGCTCCCCCGAGCTTTAGTCCTTGACCCAGCTAGGGTCCTCGGCCAAATGCGGGTAGATGGTAGACCATGGAGGTCTAAATAAATCTAACAGTTAACACTGGACTTAGAAGATGTAGTGCTTTGTCTATCATGGCCTAGATATCCACGTGATCTAAGGTTCACAAGCCTTATTGAGTAACCCCAATTTCCTGAGTACAACCATGTTGCGATGTCCTTTTGTATCAATCACTTGTTCTTTTTATTTTAATTGGATTGTCATGTCTTGTCCAATAATCTACGTCATAAGGATTGCTTGAGTTTTTATCGCACTTGAAGTTTTCATCGGGAAATTTATATTCTTTTCCCTTAGGGTTTTTTGCAGCAATATTCTAATTATGCTTGCACTTCAGTAATTACGATTTCTTGTACTTATGTCATGCTTATCATCAACCTAATTAGTTAATACCACTAGTCGTGCTTAGCCTAGGTTAAGAATTAACAGAGGGGTTAAGAATGCTTCCAACCTCAAGTCGCTTCTCCTTGTTTGCACTTCTATGCCTAGGACGCGTGTTGGCCACATACTTGCACTTTGCTTTTGCCTCTTCAAGAGCTCTTAATGGACCTATAAAATTTTGAAGTTTAGCTCAATCTTTAACTTTAATTAATAGATAATTTTGATTCATGCATTTTCTAAAGGCACTTTTTTTGCTTTGTATTGATGAAAAAGCCTCTAGAGCTCAAAAAATAGTTTTTTTATAAAAAAGGTATGTTAGTTCAGGCTCCTGGGGGCCAAACAGGCAAACAGAATCTCTTTGGGGCTCCAAGACATCTCAATTGCTTAAAACAATTACCCAAATTAACTCCAAAATTGGAAAAATAAAAAACCCCAATTTTTTGGCCGAAGTTGGTTGTCTATCACGATAGACGGTGTCTGTCACAATAGACATGTCTGTCGTGATAGACGGGTGTCTGTCACGATACACAATCTCTATTGTGGGTGGCTGTCTGTCGCAATAGACGAGTGTCTGTCATGAGATGGGTGTTTGTCATGATAGACGGGTGTCTCTCATGATAGATGGGTGTCTATCATGATAGACAGGTGTCTGTCACAATAAACATGTTTATCGCCATAGATGGTGTTTGTCACGATAGATGCTATTTGTCTTCTGTCATGGCCTTCTATCTATCACGATAGACGGTGTCTATCACGATAGATGATGTATATCATGGGGTCCTATCTGTCGCAATAGACGGGTGTCGATCATGATAGACGGTGTCTGTCATCTATCATCTATTGCAGATTTTTGTCTGTCATGATAGATAGGTGTCTATCGTGGATTTTAGTTTATCGTGATAGATGAGTGTGTATCGTGGATTTCACTCTAATGTGATAGACGGGTGTCTATCATGATAGATAGTGTCTATCATCTATCATTTGTTGTCTATCGTCTGTTGTTTCTTGTCTGTCATGATAGACGATGTCTATCATGATAGAAAATGTCTATCGTGGGGTCCTATCTGCCATGATAGATGGATGTCTATCACGATAGATGGTTTCTGTCCTCTATCATATGCCATGCATTTTTGTCTATCATGATAGATGGGTGTCTATCGTGGATTTCAGTCCATTGTGATAGACGAGTGTCTATCAAGGATTTTAATCTATCGCGATAGGTGCATGTCTATCATGGGTCCTGTCTATCGTGATAGATAGTGTCTATCATGATAGATGGTGTCTATCATCTATCGTGAATTTGGTCTATCAGATAGACCAAAGAAATGCAAATTTTCTAGATGTTTTTAGTTACTTGGGATGTTGTAGTGGTGCACTTTATCATGTAATGCATGAAAACAAGAAATACCAACTTTCTCTGTCTATCGTGACAAATACAGGTCATCATCTTGGAAACTGTGCAGAGGTCTATCATACCTACAAAAGTTGGTAGAGATGATGATACAATGAAAACCTACAAGAAATGCTCACAAACATCATGAAAATTAAATGGACAATAGCTCTCTTTCTCTTTCTCATACACAAATGGAATGAGGTAGGAAAGGAAATATGACCAAAAAGATGAAAATTCAGCAAAGAAGGAGATGAAGGTGGGAGATGGTGAGGATGGTGATGGTGATGAAGGAATTAAGAAAAAAAAAGAAACGTTAAGAAATTACCTATGACTTCAATGTCACAACTCTACATCTTACCGTCACATGTTTGTCCACGAAGCTCGTTCTCCGATAGCGATTCTAAATTTGGTGTCATTCTAGCACAATGGCAAGCACCAATGTGAGGAGATCCACCTCATAATTTTCAATCTGCGGAGATGTGAGGGTGGTATGATGACCATGGGCAAGTGCTGCACAAGTGAGTGAGTGAGAATCACACAAGCATGCACACACATACACACATGCACACAAGTCAAGAACAAAGAGTGGAACAATGGAATGCTTTCAATTACAAGAAAAATCTATTAGAAAAGCTTCAATCTCTACGAAGCCAACCTCAAAAATGAGCTCTCTAACTCTTTTTATAGTTTTTCACTAGCTTTGGCCCTGTTCGAAACTAGTGTCCACCCTAGTTAAAAATTAGGTTCTAGGGCTTATTTGAGGAGTCAAAAAATCATGAAAATTAGTACATAAATACTTCTAATACTCCTCAAGCTTGAGGACTCCTTGGCTTGAACAAAATGGAGTCTAATCTACCAAAAACAGTATTTACATTGTGAGTGTAGTCATAATGTTCACTATTTGATGTAAAGTCAAATTCATGTGAAAAATTGGTTGGGCCTTATTGTCAGATTATGCTTGGCTACTCCATCTCTTTATTCATTGCTTCTCTTCTCTTTGTTCTTATCGTCTCATGCTCTCTTCTCTAGCAAAGCTTGATTGTTGGCCAATGCTAGTAATGACCCCAAGTATGCTCAACAAATTTCATGCGATTCTGAGATAGTGATCAGAAGGTTGTCGATGATGTCCTATAGAAATTGATGACCTATTTTGATACCAATTTTTATAGTTCAAGGAAAAGATAAGCATGCAAACAACATGAGGGAGAAGAACAAAGCTTGGAACACAACACTAAGTGTATTACTGAGTTTACAAAGGATAAGTATCCTATTAGGGTTACATGTATACAAGTTAGGAAAAAAAAACTCTTAAAAGTGAGAAAAAAGTGCCTTGATGGTCCTAAGTCTACTCAAACACATCATTACCAAAATATAGTTACAGTGACACAAAAGTTTCTTGGTTATATGCCTATCCTTAGATTTGTTTAAAAAAGGCTCTTTCTATTGTGATCCTTATCTTCAAACCATTATTTTTTTACTAACCAACGTCAATTCTCAATGTGGTTTTTTTAATGTAATGTATGGAAAATACAATCTCTCTAATCATGTTCAAATGGTCATTATCATGCAACAAATAAAGATAAAGTAAAATCCAATAATTAAATATTCCATGAATAATAACATGCCAAGTAACACAAAAGAAATAGAGATGCATAAAAGACATAGAAAATACACAATATTGGATACAATCACCCCTGTGGACTTTGTTGATTCAGCCCCTAAGTGCATGTATTTATAGATTTTCATTACATCCAAAGGCAAGAGGTTGCCATGAGGGCATGCATTCAGAAAAGCATCCCCATGATGCAAAATTTGCTTGCTTTTATTAAAATTCTTAGCTTTATTTACAAAGGTTGATTTCTATAGCAATCCCTATCTTCAAATCACTATGTTAAAACTAAACTAGAATCTATCCTTTGTGTCGGTTTTTATTTACAAAATATATGGAAATATAAACTCTCTAATCATGAACAAACACATCCACACCCTCACCTTCACCTCCTAAACCAAAACACAAATCACATTAAATCCTTATATTTAAGACACATAATGCAACCATGAAGGTCACTATTATTCCAAAAATAGAGATAAAGTAAGATCCAATAATTTAATATTCCATAACTAATAACAATAAGTATTTATCCATTAGAGAAATTTTTTCTTGAATTAACTTTAGCTCAATTCACTTTATAAGAAGATGAAGAAGGATAAGAAGAAGGAGAAAGAGGAGGAGGCTTAGAAGAAGAACAACAAGAATAATAATAATAAGAAGAAGAAGAAGAAGAAGAAAAGAAGAAGAAGAAGAAGGAGGAGGAGGAGGAGGAGAAGGACGAGGGGGGAAGAAGGAGGGGAGGAATGACAATAGCAATGACAACATTATTAATGGGAATAAAAAAATAATGATAGTAATATTAATAATAAGATGATCATGGATACTGAAAAAACAATAAAGATACAAAATTCAAAAATAGAATCTATGAAACATTTGAAAAAGATAGAGAAAATATTCTTCAACTTCACATAACCTTTTGTCAAATTGAATCCTTTTATAGTTGAGATTGGAAAGTGTTGAAGTAGAAAGCTAGGAGGTTCTTGCGAGCAAAAGGCTATGGAAGAAGGTACCACCAATAATTTATAATCTTCATTAGGATTGCATGACGCAAAAAGTTAGATAGAAAAGTCAAGTCTTCATGAGGAAATACATGGATGGTACAAAGGGACACATAAAAGTCTATAAATGTCAATTATACATCTTGAGTGGGTCCATGATCTTTTTACCTCCTTCTTTCTTTATCAATAATTAAAATGGATGATATCCAAACGTTCTCCATACTTACAAATATTCTTCTATCAAAGACTTTTTTTGCCCAAGATAGTAAGATTTGTAGTTTTCGTAATTGCTAACCTTAGATAATAGTCAAATAATATGATAATATGATATGCTGTCGACACACATTCGTTTAGATGGCTTGAGTTCTTGCCTCTTGAGGCGAGGGTGGGGGTTCAACCCCTACTAGCCACGGTTGACATGTATTGGTCCTTAGGCCAGTGTTCAAACCTTGCTTCCTTATTGCCTTTGGGCCATCAACATTGTATCACCTTCACGCCATCTTAACTCTTGCTTTGTGGGAAATGGTGGGTCCCATGGATACTATGCATGTTCAATTGTACAATTGTTCTTTTAATCAATTCAAGCAAGGGAAAGTAAGTTATCAACTGAACTTCTTCTAAAAGAAAGGCACCCCTTTCTTGTAAACTAGTTGCATAATAAGTATTAGAATATATATATATATATATATATATATATATATATATATATATATATATATATATATATATATATATATATATATATATATATATATATGTGTGTGTGTGTGTGTGTGTGTGTGTGTGTGCGCGTGTATGAGTGTAGTATGTAAGTCTTGTGGTCATATTCAAACGTTAACAATTTTGATACTTGTAAAGCCTAAATCGTGATAGAGGATAGTACATCCTATCTTCTTTGAGTGAAGACTACACATGCAAACTTATAATGCACATTCACAATTCTTACAAGCTGAGATGATCCAATAGTCAAGTTCTTTAGATGGGTTGATTGTGAAATTATGGGCACATTCACATATTATTTATGCATGTTTTTGTGAACTAATGCTTTTATTTACAGTAATAATCAAATGGATATGGAATGAGCTAGAATTGAGTTTACAACATTACTAGATTGATTGGAATATCTTGTACATTATATGGTATCATTTCATGATAAGCCAATGCTATTTTGAATCTTTCCTTCACAATAATTTCATGCATGAGAGATCATGTAACTGGAATTGACTGTTCAACAACCCACTCAGATTCTTGAGAGGGATATCTCATTTTCTTTAAGATTCTTGAAAAGGAAATTTGGACATCACCATTGAGCTTGTTACATGTTGTTTATTGCTTTCAATATAAGAGAAACCTCTCTCTTTCTTTTAATGATTCTACCTATGGTTAACACGTGGTACTCAATTGTGTTAGGTTAATCATTCAATACTTGGAATAGACATGGATGTTATAATATCACCTCAATGATAAGGTCTAATACGATTCTGATGTTCATTGCAATCTGGTCTTGATTCAATACAAAACAAGGATCAATTTGGGCATACATGATCTTTAATTTGTGTAATGGGCATGCTTTATGTGGGATTTGATCACAATATACAAATAAAATGATATTTCTTGTAGAATTGATCTGTGGACTTCTCTTGTCCCCATATGAGCCCTCGATCTTTAGATGATCACCACATGCATGCTTCTGGGGAAAAAATGAAACAATTTTATGGTTGTGTTGTCCCCCTACAATGTCTCTCCTTCATTGTACACATCAACCATGAGTCACACCTTTTTGCACTTGTGTTGCATACATGGCCCTTTGGCCATCGTTCTCAACACACTTTCTTAAATTTGCATGAGATAGTGCTTAAAGGATTTATCATGAGATCATGAACTTCTTCTCTCCCTACCCTTCCAACCATCAATGCAAGAGACACGTCTATAGAATCATGAGAAAAAGGTGACCCGAGTGCCCACTTTCACTGATCATGACCTTCCTCAAGGAGAGCCAAAGAAGTCAATACCTTAACAACAATAGCCAATACAATATGGTGCTAACATGTGTTACATTGAAATGCCCTTACTAGGAAAATATGAAGAGCCCATAGTATTTGCGTGTCCATCCCCTCTTCAACCAAAAGAGAAATACCACTCTATAGCCCTTTTGAAAAAGGGGAAGAGATATTTTTGTCTAGATATTTTTAATTTTAGAATAAAGCGAAAAAGAATATTCTCAGTGGCTTTTATAATTTCTATGTGGGATAAATATAAAATAAGGGACAACGTAAAACTTTTTTTTTTGATAAAATACGTTTTTTTTTAATAGATTAAAAAGCTGATTTTATAAAAATGCGCATTTTAAAAGGGGTTGTCCATCTTGCTGTGAGGGCGCCACGTGTCGATTACCAGTCATACAGCCAGTGAATCAGGAATCCCGTTCGACGAACGTGATGAGCGGCTGTTCGGATCGTTGCTGGCCGTCCGATTGATCACGAGACATGGCGGCTGCCACGCGGAAGAATCTGCAGCGCTCATCGCCAAGCCGAGCAGTCCGCCACTCCCAACAACGGTCTAGAAGGAATATCTGCGTCTACCTTTTTGTGTCCTCCCCAGAAATCATGAAATAAATCTCTTTTCTTCAAGGTTCCTCAGCTCAGCTTTGTCTGCGCTTGTTGAATCTTGTAGAGAGAGAGAGAGACATACGTACAAGTTACAGCAGCCAGGACTGTTCGACGCACGAGCGATAAGACAGCGACTCGCCCTACACAGACTTCGAAGCTCGGGGTGCATTTCCTGTGTGTTTGGCTGTCTATTTCCCCGGTTTGCTGTCTCTGTTGATCTTGAGCCTCGAATTATCGGATACCTGCAGGTTGCTGTTCTCCAATCTGCTCGGTGTGCCATCTACATATATGTTGAAAGAAAGATAGAGAGAGAGAGAGAGAGAGAGAGAGAGAGAGAGAGCTTGTTGGATGATCAGTAGGTGTAATTGCATGCATCGCTCCCTTGAATTGTCATACTTGTTTCCTCTCGTGGCCTACTTTTTCTACTCACGCGTCCTAATCAAGCCAACCCCTTCCTCTACCCATGTTTCTTGGAATGCTGCCTTCCCTTGTGTCTCAAACTGCTTTCTTCATTACCATTCCCTGAATCCCTTCTTCGCAAGTCTCATTTGGCTGCAGGATAGGGCCCCATCTCTATCCTGAACTATGAGCCACCCTTTCCTTCCCTCAAACCTGGTGAACGGGGCCTCAATTATATGAAGAAACAACAGAGAAATTCATCCATCTCTTCCGAAGACATGGTTTTCGAGCAGGTGAAGCTTGAATTGCGAGACGCCCATGCCCAGGCGATTGAAGGTTTGGAGAGGGAGTCTTACACTAAGAGCCGTATGCAAGAGATTCTTTTCTCTCTCTTACATGGTACTGAAGCCACACGCATCCAAGCCGCTCACCAGATTCGGAATCTCACCAAATCTTCTTCCAAGGCTTCATCGAAATGTCGAGTCTACTTCGCTGCTGCTGGTGCTATCACCCCACTGGTCTCTATGCTAGAATCTTCTTCTCGGGACGCTAAAGAAACGGCTTTACTTGCGATTCTCAACCTCGCTGTTCAAAATGAAAAGTATGTCGACTCTTCTTGGTCTCTTTCTTTTTTTTGTTTTGGTTCCTATGACGATTCTTACCAAGGGGATACCTGTGTGAGCGAGAATTATATGAAGAGGACTCTGACACACGCATAATTGGTCTATTTTTTATGTTTTTTGGAAAATCGAACCGAATTAAGTAATGGAAATTAAATTACCTGTGCGTAGACTGAGACATCAGCGTCATCTACTCTTTTGTTTAAGTAGATCTGTCATGCGCTAATGCAACTTCTGGTAAGACTCTTTGAGAATGGACTTCAAGAGGATATCATCAGTTTGAATTCCCTGTAGTTTTCATAATTTACGAATTTCAGGAGGGAGGCATTACATATCTTATATGTGTATGTATGTATGTATGTATGTATGTGTGTGTACCAATAAAGAGGTAAAGAGAAACCAGGCTATGATTTTGGAAATATGCATGTAGCAAAAGACAAAGATGTATGATGGCGTCAAAGTGCTTCGAAGGTTAGTTTTAGGTCATTACAGCTCCTTCTACAGGAGAGAGGGATCAAGTTTACATGTCGATTAGAGATGGTGTCGGAGGAATGAATAGGTGATTGGAGGCTGAAATAAGCAGTTAGAACTAAGAACAACGATGTATGCTTATGTCGAAGTGGTTCGGACCTTTTACAATCCGTGATATGGGAGAGGATTTCATTTTATCTCTTGTTTATCAGAGAAGGTAGGGGAGGAAGCAAGAGGTTACTGGAGGGCTAAATAGAAAACGCAAAGCTCTTGTTGATTCCAGCTCGTTGGAAGACCTGCTGATTTCCAGGGATGGGAACTGGAAGATTACTTTAGGGCTCCTATAATCATTATTAATAGGAGGGTGGAATTCAAGTTAGTGTTTGTGTTCTAGTTTGTGTTGGGAGACCTTATCACATGTTTGTGTTCTAGTCTGTGTTGGGAGACCTTATCAGATGTTTTTTCCAGGGATAGGAGTTGGGAGATTAGTTTAGGGCCCCTACGATTCCTCTAATTAAGGGGGAGGAATGAGGGACGTCCCTTGCCTGGGAAACGGGGGAACCAAAGTGATTGAAAGAGGCTTACCAGAGCTCTTTATTGTCGACGTGCTTGTGTCTTTTTTGCTTTTTAATTGTCGACGTGGCAGGACTTGTTTCAATTGAATTAAGTTTATTATCTTCTGTACGCATTCAAATTTCCTTTCTCCACCCACAGGAACAAAGAAATGATCGTGAAAGCAGGTGCTATACAACCTCTTGTTGAACTCATGCAGCGTGATGACATGAATCTGCGAGAGTCTGCAGCGGCTGTGATCTTGACATTGTCAGCATCTGCTTCGAACAAGTCTGTGATTGGTGCTTCAGGTGCAACCCCGTTACTGGTGCAGATGCTCACTTCTGGGAGTCTTCAAGGGAAGGTTGATGCTCTAATGGCTTTGTATAATATAGCAACTGTTCATGAAAATCGTATTCCCGTCCTTGCAGCTGGTGCATGCACCCCTCTTATCCGGTTACTTAAAGATTGTAAAAAGTCATCTAAAGTTGCAGAGAAGGTCATTGCTCTGCTTGAATTCCTCATGGGATTCGAGGAAGGAAGATGTTCTGTTACCAAGGAAGATGGTGGTTTGCTTGCAATAGTTGAGGTTTTGGAAGAGGGGTCGTTCCAAGGAAGAGAGCATGCAGTAGGTGCACTTCTCACAATGTGCCAGAGTGATAGAGGCAAATACAGAAATTTCATCCTCGAAGAAGGTGTAATTCCAGGGTTACTAGAGCTGACAGTGCAGGGTTCAATACGAGCACAAGAGAATGCAAGAAAATTGCTAGATTTATTAAGGGATTCACCTCCACAACACAGATCTGGACCCCCAGCCGCAGCTTCGAACATGTTGAGAAGTATTGCATATGACATTGCTGCACATGTGGACAGTGCAGAGTCGGGCACAGTAAATGCAAGGAAAATGCTCACGGAAATGGTTCAGTTGAGCATGGAACAGAGCATGCGTCATCTACAGCAGAGGGCACATGTTTACAGTCCAAGTCTTTCTTCTGCTGCATCTACAGCCAAGGTCTTTACCAAGTGAAGTGTTTATATTTTTTGTCATTGCACAGAGCCAATGCTTGTTGAAGTCGGAGTTTCTTACTGTGCCACTCGGCAAGCTGTACATACCCATCAATTTAGTTAGGCATGAGTTTTGAGTCGGTGCCTCACTATGAAGAATCCCAAGGAGGACACAGGTTTTAGTCAATACTTGATCTTGCTTATAGGTTGGTCTTGCAAAGTTTTGGAGGTTATTGTCTTTCCATTACAAGAGAGCTGATGATGTGGCTCCCCTTGTGCGTGCAACCTCTATGGGGTCTAATTATTTCTGATCTGGATTCGGAGAGTATGTCTTGATCATTGCAGGTGTTCTTTGTTGAGGCATGTATTGTGAAGGATCATATATTGATCTGTTACATCAATGCCTGGTTCTAGACCTACAGCTTTAGGACACATGACTTCCCCTAGCTTTAGGGCAGATGACTTTCCCCTTGTATATCAACCTCTCACATTGACCATTGGTTCTAGATCTGCAACTGAAAGGCAGTTACGAGATATTGATAACATTAGTGAGGGGTATTATCTTGATTCTAGGCAACAACATGCATGGTAGAGTCAATGGCTTTATGTCCTTTATGTTGATGGACTTGGTGCTTCTAGCTGTTGGTGATTTCGGTTTGTAAATAGCTCCGAGATTTTGTTTTTCAGCGACCTTGGTAGGATATACATGTACAACTCAAACAATCTCAAATCAGGTGAATTCGTTAGGTTAGTTCTTAGTAAGTACTTAAGACTGTATATATGAATTTTCCTCTGCACTAGGTAGTTTCTGTCCTGGAAGTAAGTTTCTATAAACGTGCTTGACTCAATGCATTCGGCATTTTCTGTCAGATTATTTATATCTGTAGTTCCTTCCCTAGACTATAAGAACGAGACGGTTGATTGCAGAAATAGATATTGCAAAGGGGCTGATGGCTGGCGGACTGACATGAATGTTGAGAGACCATTGCTCCTAATTTGGTCAGGATCTACCCGTGCACTGGACAGTCTCTGTGCCATAACTGTGATATAACCCCAGGATCCAACTGTTCACAGGATATTATCTGTTTGCCTCATTGGAAAGTTGAACAAACAGTGACGATGGTGGCATCCAAGGTCCTTAGAATATTGACCGCTGATTCCAACTGCTAAATTATTGGTGTACATGCACGACCCAACGCTATGTGATTGTATAGACATATTGCATCCATGGTTAAGCATAGTAAGACTGTCAAATTATGTACAACCATGTTGCTCGAGTTTTGCTAGCTTGCGAGCACTGTGTACTATATAAAGTTCAAACTTGTGTTTAGTGATTGCATAACAGTTTGGTATAAGAGTTCTATCCCTAGAGAGTTTCCTGGCATCTCTGTATAGAAGAATAAAAAGATATAAAGATAAACCTACATATTTCATTAATCCCAGTGCTTTTGTCTTGCAACATTCTAAATTGTATATGAAACCACCGCACTCGGGAAATGAGGACGTCTGTCTCAAGCTTTTTAATATTCTCTCGACAACTCTCGTACAAAATATAATATAAAGTTTTCATATAGGAATAAGGGTTCAGTCAGACTCTTGACCCGAGGGCTTCTCTCTCTCCTCTCACACACACACACACACACACAAGCTTATTTGTAATATTATAATATAAAGTTTTCATGTAAGAATAAGGGTTCAGTCAGACTCTTGACCACACCACCACCCCCCCCCCCCCCCCCCAACCCAACACACAAAAAAACACACACACACACACACACACACACACACACACACACACACACAAAAGAAGCTTATTTGTAATACTGTATGTTGGAGCACGCTTCAGCACCAGTGGCATACGAGTAAAGGTATTATCGCTATACACCTTTTATGTCGTCTTGAGATGTGAAAGTTTGGAATCTGTTTTGATGGGGGTAAAAGGGATCGAGGGATGGATGTAGACGTGAAATATGTGGGACCTATGCAGTACAGCCGGTTTATCTGTAATCATGACATTCACCTTTACAGGGGGGAAGCGGAGGAGAAGACTATATGACAAGTATGAACATGAAACATTAAATGTTCAAAGTGAAATTCTATCATGTCCATTGGATGATCAGTCTGAAGAGTTGATGCATCTGTTAGTGATCGTTGCATTTCATGAAGATAGTTGAATATGCGGAACATCACCCTCAGCATGGTTACAGCTTTTCTCTTGAGTGTGCAAAATGCTATATATTTTTACAAGTAAGCAAAAAGAGGATCAGTCCGGTTATCCTACCTATCAGTCATTCGAATTTCATAGCTTTAGCTCTCATTGCAGGTAGCGACCAAAGAATAAGGTTTTTTTTCTCGAGATTGCACACTAGTGCTTAAGATAGTAGATTTTACATGGGCCATAATTCAAGTATTTCCTGTTCAATGAGAAAAAAAGGCAGTACATTTCAGGTGAATTCTAGTACAGCACACCACCTAATGGGAGGGAGAGCTAATAGCCAAACCACTAGCAAAGATGTGCTACCTCCAGAGAAGGCTGTTATTACCGCGAATAGCTAAACCACGAGCAAAGATATGCTACCTCCAGAGAAGGCTGTTATTGCTTGCTGCACATATAGTAATAAGGATAGGAGGGAAGAACTTTTGGGGCTTGTCTACAGAAAATATAAATTGTGGACTACAATTTTCGTTTTGGCAAAAGGTGTAGTTGAAGAGGGAAAGGTAATTACAACCCTAAAGAAGCCTTCAGGAAGTAGTGAGAGAGGTTTTGGACAGTCACTAAAATCCTATTTGTTTTCTGTGGAGGAATGTGACACTCTGACATGCACCCTGGAATTTATTTATTTCTAAATGTACACTGAACATAGTAGTCATATTCCCCATGCGAATAGGTTCGGGGATAATAGCATTGATACTCTCTTGAACATTGACGAAGCAGAGTGTATTAAGTCGATCAGATGAATAGAGAATTGTAAGCAGGTTTCATAATTAAGTTTCTACAAATCATCTTCTATGGTTTTATATTCAAATTCTATATTCTAAATCTTTCCGTGAAAGTGATACAATGCCTCTTCACATATAAAGAATTAGTGTCAAATTTGTGACATCGATCAAGTGAGGGTTCCTTTTAAAGTGAAAGGTTTATGGTAAGAGTAAAGGTTCTTCAAGAAGATTTCATCATGTTGGTATATTGACAAAGGATCGCTAGGACGTGTTCATCTCAAGCACAGTAGGTCACTTAGGTAGAACACTTTGGTAGAATATTCGAACCAATAATCAAAAGATTATTTGGCTCTATCATATCATAAGAATAATCCCATGCACTATCAGACATGTGGAGTTGTTGCTTCTAGCAATGGTGGATAATCCTACCTTTTGTAACGGAGAGTTATTCAACTGTTGCATTGTGCAAACTAAACCTCAACCTAGTAAACAGTGACATTCAAAGACACCACTTGATTCCTTTTCCCCATGAACAATTGGCCTCAATAACTTAGCATTCACCAAGTAAAAGTTCATCTTAAAAGTGAAAGGGGATTGAAACTTGAAGTATATTACGGTATCTGTTGGCATGTTTAAGGCATTTTTCATATTTTCATCTACAACAATGAGATCCTAGTATTAGTTTCATGTTTTTTTTTATGATTATTAAAACAATGGTTGAACTTTTTATATTTTCATAAAAGTTCCATGCAATGTCAAACAGAGAGGTGTATCATATATATATTACTGGTGGATATCTTTGAATAAAAGAGTCTATAATCACTAGCTATTTACGATGTACAAGTTTGTCTCTACCAACGCTTCCAAGAGGGACCTCTTTGTTTCAAGACCTTAAAATTGCACATTTCTCCGCCATATCGTTATTATTATTATTATTATTATTATTATTATTATTATTATTGTTATTATTATTATTATAATTTATGAGTTTTAGAAGTAGGATATTATGAGATAAAATTTCATTTCCTTCTCTTAGAAAGAAAAAAGGAGGTAGAGAGCAAATGAAAGTTGAAAATAACAACCAACAATCAAAGAGGATTAGTAAAATGAAAGTTTTAGATTTCAAGGAGAGAATAATGGATCATCATTGTCTTTAAGGAATTTTCTTTGTTTATCCATTTTTATACATTTTCTAAATCCCTACAAACATGTAGAAGGTAAAAGTAGATCATATGGGCTCATTGCCTTAAAGGAAACTTTGATTATGTACATAGAAGACATATCTAATGTAACTTTTTAAAGTATTTTAGGAGATTGTCACTTGTAATTGACAAAATATAGAAAAAACACACATGAAAGTTTTTAAGGTCTTTGGGAAAATCAATTGGAGTATGATTTTTTATGTCACCGAAATAAACATGTTATTTTTTGTGTTGTAATAATATTGGTTTCTTTTCTTTGTTTGAATCTTATCTTCCACCAAACATTCAAGAACATAAAATATAATGATATATTTTAAGGCTCTAGATAAGCCTACCATTGGGTATGTTGTGTGGAAGGGCAAGCTAACTAACATCAAAAGCTTGGGGGAGACAAGGCCCTAATAGAGAATCCCAAGGGTTACTAACTTTCATAGTAGACATATGAATGGTACTTGGGGCCTTAGGTATGATCCTAAAGCTACAAGGGGCAAGGGCTATTTAAAGGATGGTTGCTGAGTCACAAGCACAATATAGAAATCCATACATGTCGTGGTACATTCCTTTACCATTAGATAATCCTACCATTGGATGTGCTCGTGTGGGAGAAGAGCAACCTAGCAAAGGCCTTGAGCTTAAAGGAGCAATGGCCCTAGTGTAGAATCCTAAGGGCTTTTCTAACCTTTTCGAGTGACAATGTGAAGGACATTTGGATCTTAGAGATGATTTTTGAGCCACTAGGAGAAGGAATATTTAAAGGGTAGGTAGTGATTCATAGAAAAAATCGGGAATTCCTTACAAATAATAGCTAAGAGAAGTAGGAACGGAGTAAAGCTTGATATAATGTTTTCAACATTTTTTTTGAGATGAAACTAAAATTCCCAAGTAGACTATCCACAAGATAGATGTACATCTTTCACAACCCTATGGTTAGCATACATAAGAAAAAGTAGTCGCATTTTAGAGTATTAGATGCTTTATCAATGTCAATCTTGAGAAATCAGAAGTGATTTTTTTTTATAGATTTTTTCACATTATATTCTTTTTGAAGAGACTAAAAATGGACATGAAAATATTTTTGCTTTGAGTGTGTCCATGCCTTATGTAGTGCATCTTTCTTTCTTTTTGTTTTCTCCACAAAAGCACTTTAAATTAATAAAAAGGAAAGAGATACACGAATAATGAGGTGGAGCTTCCAAGCTTTGTAAGCACAACTTGTCTTTTTGGCTCACAACTACCCTTTTTGTATTTGTGTGTGTAGACCTGTGCAAAAAAATGCAAAAACCAAAGAATAGATAGTATGAGTTCATTGTATGTAGGTTTCATAAATGGGCAGTTTCAAAACAGTTCGTAGTTGTCCAGACCACTTTATTTTATTAGAACATACATAAATAAGGGTGTTCGAAAACTATTTGGCCTTTCACATAGGTACTAATAGTAATAATTGGTAACGATCTCCTACTAAAGGCCAATATGGATGATATGACCAAGGGAGGAAAATAAAAAATGCCAAAGAATATCTGAGTATTAATTAGTATATCACCTATACGTCCTTGTTGATGGGCATCTTATAGTGTACAAGGGATTGCAAAACAAGATCAAGTGGTCCCTCTCATTGAGTAAATGAGACACATCCCAACATTTCTTGCTAGGACTTGATATATATCTGCTCACCAACTCCCACTACAAATGCAATGTCTGGTCTAGTAGTTACCTAAGTTACCATAACTTATATAAGTCTTATCAACAACAAATTGATAAGGAAATTTGGTCATGAATTCCTTCTCCTTGATTGAATCTCCTTCTAAGTCACTAGATGTGTCTACATAGATGGAGTGAGCACTCTTTTGGGTTACACTTCCTACTGACGATATTACACTTCTTGAGCTCCCTAGAACACCTCTTGATCTTAGGTCCATTCATAGTCTAGGGTCTCGCTATTTCCCTATGGAAACTATCAAGCTTTAGAAGGGTTTTTTCAATGATTGTGTACAAAATTCTTGAAAAATATCCACATTAAAGTTCCTCCTAATTTTTTTTCTATTTTCCATGATACACGATACTTGAGGTCTCCATGATACACGATACTCACATTTCCTCACAATACACGGTAATTAATATGCCATGATACACGATGCAAGATGTAGCATGATACATGATACTTGAAGCGATACAACGATACATGACCTTAGGGTCCAAACAATACATGATGTCATGATACACGATACTTGTAAAGTATCGATGATACATGATACTAGCCAATACACAACACACGATACCTCAGAGTATCAACGATACATGATATAACCCAATTCGTGATACACAATACTTTGATAGTATTGGAAACACACGATGCTAGGAGATCGCAATAATCGACCAGAAGATACATGATACCTAGGTACTGCGATACACTAGGAGTAGATATCAGTGATGCACGATACTTGCGAAGTATCATGACACACGAGAGTTTGGTATCGCAATACCAAACTCAACCGTTCATGATACTTTGACTTTTTGAATTCCAAATTTAAAAACTTTTATGTATGTGTGCTTCTTGTGCACTCCTTGTTACCTTATGTGCATGTAGATAGAAAATCTCTCGATTTGATCCTCATGATACTCGACGATTGTCGTGTCACCCCATGTGAGTGATCAAACCAATTTTTACTTCAATGATGGTGTAGAGCTCACCTCTAGGATTGTTTCCTCAAGTTTTTATTGCTAGAATCTTGTTAAGATCTACATTCTAAGTGATACAAGATCTGCGATACCAGTCGTCTTGAGATCTCCATGGTACTTGCTAAAAAACAAGTGACTAGAAATGTGGTCAAATTTTGTTTTTCGTCTCTCACTAAGGCGAGACTCAAGAAAAAATAGAAATTTTTTGTGATTTTTTTTGGGAACTAAATTTCTATACTATTTCCACTCTCTCTCTCTCTCATTTCCTAACCTTAACTTATCCACTCTCAATCTAATCCTAAAACCTTGTCGCACACACAAATAAAGTGCATGGAGTAACAAATGCAAGAGAAATATGACTTGCAAGCTACGGAAATCACTTCTTCACGCTCACTACCTTCACAACAATGCTTTAAGCATCACATAGGCACCTTGATTAAGGCCGACCTCCAAGGAAATGATAAAATGTGTGTACCTAAGCTCACAATGTCTTTTCCTCGTTTAAATAATTGTTTACCTATGATTACATAGCCTCTGCTTTGTTCTTTTTCTTGCTAGACCTGCTCCTTTCATATAAGTATCTGATTTCAAGTAATCTACAAGTGGCTTACTCCACTCACGTGCTATAGTCGAATAACATAAGCATGAATCTTCCTCGGGTGTAGATTCTTGACATAGGTGACAAATTATCACATATTCATGTACATCGTGTTGCATGTTTGGCCAAATACACTCCTTGTCTTTTTAAATCCTATGTGGTTCCACTAACTCCTTTATGTCTTCTCCATTTGTTCTCATGGGCTTGTTTGATCAAACTACTCCTTTCCTCATCTTCTACACATCTTAGAAGTATTCCATTAGAATATTTTAAGTAGAGATTGCATGCACAATCTGGAGGTTTCTTGTTTTCCAAAGTTCCTCACCTCCAATCGAATTGATCCTATGGTTTGTTCCATGCGTGAGTACAGGTATCGCTTTCTTAGCCCGCTTTGGACATACTTCTAGGTTGAACAAATAAGTGTCGGGTAGTTCATCTGATACTCCAGTTGGTGGTTCTCCGTGTGTCATCCTAGACGAATGATCAGCTCTCTCATGAGTATTGCCCTTCTTCACTACTTCCTCAAAATCAAATTCCATGAGTAGTAGAAACCATCTGACTAGTCTTCCAGTATTACAAGGTTTATTGACCAAGTATAATAGAGCTTGGTGATCAATAAAGAATTTGGACTTTTTGGCTAGGAGGTAATGTATAAATTTATTTACCATGTAAACCATCCATAGGCCCTCTTATTCACTTGTAGTGTAATTGTGTTATGCTTGGTTAAGTTGTCTATTGGCATAGGCAATTGGATGATCTAACTTTCGTTCATCTGCTAGTTGCACTAGGATGCATCCAATGGCAAAATTAGATGCATCCACATGTACATGAAATGGTTTCTTCGAGTTGGACACTTTCAATATTGGTGTTGAACTCAATCTCGTCTTTAACTCATTGAATGCCTTTTCACACTCTTCTGTCCAAGTAAATTGAGTTAACAATTCGTGTAAGGGTTTTGAGATTATGGCATACATGTGAATAAATTGGTGATAATATCCACAGTGACCCATAAAGGCTTGTACTTCCTTCACACTCTTAGGTCTCAGGATTCCAAAATAACCTTGATCTTATCTTCATCAGTAGATATTCCATTCTTTCACACTATATATCTCGATATCTTTTCCTGTCTTACCATGAGAAAACATTTCTCTGGATTCAAAAATCCTATATATCTCCTACATTTGTTGAATATTTTTCTTAATTCATGTATGTGGGAAGTGCGTTGAGAAGACTATGTACATAAATTGTATACATAGACTTCCATACTTTTCCTATGAAATTCTTTGAACATATCACACAATCGTCTTTGGAAAGTTGCAAGGGCATTAGTTAAACCAAATGGCATGACCCGAAAAGAATATACTCTGTATATTTCTGTATGCACATGTATATACATGTATATATGTATTATATGTGTATGTGTGTATATATGTTATGAAGGTGTTAAAATCCTAAAACCCTAATCAGAAAAACCTAGACCTAAAACATGTATATATGTGTATGCATGTGTATATATATGTGTATGTGTATATATATGTATATATAGATGTGTATAAGTATATGTGTGTATGTGTATGTGTATATATATTTACTCTGATTAAAATCATTAAAATTAAACCTATTTTTATATATTTAATTATATATGTTTAATTTATTTATCTAAAACACTAGTTTTTTTCATATTTATTTATCTATATAATTATCCTATTTTTTATATATATTTATTTATATATTCAGATTTTTTTCCGTAATTAATCCTATTTTTTATATTTAATTATATATATTTAATTATGTATATTTAATTAATTTTTTTAAAACACTAGTTCTTTTTATATTTATTTATCTATATAATTATCCTATTTTATATATATATTTATATATATATTCAGATTTTTTCCTTAATTTTTTTCTATATTTTCTCTTTATATAAATTTAATTGAGTTATATGTATGCATAAACCCTAAAACCCTAATCTTAAAGATCTAGATCTAAAATATGTATATTTTTATATGCATGTGTATATACATGTATATATGTATTATATGTGTATGTGTATGTGTATGTGTGTATATATGTTATGCAGGTGTTAAAATCCTAAAACCCTAATCAGAAAAACCTAGACCTAAAACATGTATATATGTGTATGCATATGTATATATATGTGTATGTGTATATATATATGTGTATATAGATATGTGTATAAGTATATGTGTGTATGTGTATGTGTATATATATTTACTCTAATTAAAATCCTTAAAATTAAACCTATTTTTATATATTTAGTTATATATATTTAATTAATTTATTTAAAACACTAGTTGTTTTCATATTTATTTATCTATATAATCATCCTATTTTTTATATATATTTATTTATATATTCAAAATTTTTTTCTTATTTTTTTATATTTTCTCTTAATATAAATGTAATTGAATTATATGTATGCCTAAACCCTAAAACCCTAATCTTAAAGATCTAGACCTAAAATATGTATATTTCTATATGCATGTGTATAGACATGTATATATGTATTATATGTGTATGTGTATGTGTGTATATATGTTATGCATGTGTAAAAACCCTAAAACCCTAATCGGAAAGACCTAGACCTAAAACATGTGTGTATGTGTATGCATGTGTATATATATGTGTATAAGTATATGTGTATGTATGTGTTTTATATATTTGATGTAAAAAGAAACTTTAAAATTGAAATTTTATACATTTAATTATATATATGTGTGTCTATGTATGCATGTGTGAGTATATGTGTATGTGTGTGTATGTATGCATGTGTGTGTATGCATTCATGTGTGTGTGTGTGTGCATACATGTGTGTATGTATGTGTGTGTGTGCGCATGTGTGTATGCATGCATGTGTGTATATATGTGTGTATGTATGCATGCATGTGTGTATATGTGTGTGTATGTATGCATGCATGTGTGTATGTGTGTATGTATGCATGTGTGTACATATGTATGTGTATGTATGCATGTGTGTACATGTGTGTGTGTGTGTGTATGTATGCATGTGTGTATATGTGTATGTGTGTGCATGTATGCATGCATGTGTGTGCATGTATGCATGCATGTGTGTATATGTGTATGTGTGTGTATGTATGCATGCACGTGTGTATATGTGTGTATGTATGTGTCTATGCATATGTGTATATGTGTGTGTGTATGTATGTGTGTATGCATATGTGTGTATATGTATGCATGTGTGTATATGTGTGTATGCATGCATGTGTGTATATGTGTGTATGTATGTGTGTGTGTATGTATGTGTGTATATGTGTGTGTGTATGTATGTGTGTATGCATGTGTGTGTGTATGTGTATGTATGCATTTGTGTATATATATGTGTGTATGCATGTGTGTGTATGTATGCATGTGTGTATATTTTATGTGTGTGTATGCATGCATGTGTGTATATGTGTGTGTATATAAGCATGCATGTGTGTATATGTGTGTATGTATGCATGTATGTGTATGTGTATGTGTATGTATGCTCTATCTTCCTCTAATTCATCTCTCTTTCATCTCTCTTTATCTCTCATTCTCTCTCTCTCTTTATCTCTCTATCTCTCTTTCTCTCTCATCTCTCTCTCTCTCTCTTTCTCTCTCTCTCTCTCTCTCTCTCTCTCTCTCTCTCTCTCTCTCTCTCTCTCTCTCTCTCTCTTTTCTCTCTCTCCCGCTCTCTCTCTCTCTCTCTCTCTCTCTCTCTCTCTCTTTCTCTCTCTCTTTCTCTCTCTATCAATAGAGAATAAAACAATCACTTACAAGTATGTCCCTCTTTTGGATCGTTGTCATCAAAGCGTAATGTATGTTGTCTATTCCAAAGAATCGACGCCAAAGAACTTCTGCAAAATGAAAGAGAAGAGAAATTATAAGACCTAAAGCATAGAGAAAGACAAAGGCTAAGAGTACGCGCACCACTTACCAAGATGTGAGATCTAAACAGAGAGAGAGAGTGTGTGTGTAGAGAGAGAGATTTGTGTGTGTGTGTGTGCACAAGACAATGCAGGTCGCAATTTGGTTCGCGGGCACAAGTTTGGCAGAAGGCAACCAGTACTCAAACACGCACAAAATGTTCAGTTTTGCTCTCGGGTTCCCGATATGTTTAAAACACGGCCTCAATATATGCATTGGTATGGGCGTCGATATGAGCATTGGAAATTTTTAGTAAATTAGTGACACTTATATCGACGCTCATACCGATGCGTATACTGACGCTCATACCAGTGGTCGTGAGACATCCCGATGATCTGTTTTAAACGGTCATACCGACGGTCACTTGACGGTCGGTATCTTTAAGTGGACTTTTCCAACGTTTATACCGATGCCAGGAGTGACCGTCGATATGCCCCTCATATGTTGTAGTGTTTAACATAGTGGTTTGAAGATAGGGATTGCTATAGAAAGCAACCTTTGTAAATAAATCTAAGAATTTTAATAAAAGCAAGCAAATTTTGCATCATGGGGATGCTTTTCTGAATGCATGCCCTCATGGCAACCTCTTACCTTTGGATGTAATGAAAATCTATAAATACATGCACTTTGGGGTTGAATCAACAAAGTCCATAGGGGGTGATTGCATCCACAATTGTGTATTTTCTATGTCTTTTATGCATCTCTATTTCTTTTGTGTTACTTGGCATGTTATTAGTCATGGAATATTTAATTATTGGATTTTACTTTATCTTTATTTGTTGCATGATAATGACCATTTGAACATAATTAGAGAGATTGTATTTTCCATACATTACATTAAAAAAACCACATAGAAAATTGACTTTGGTTAGTAAAAAAATAATGGTTTGAAGATAAGGATCACAATGGAAAGAGCCTTTTTTAAACAAATATAAGGATAGCCATATAACCAATAAACTTTTGTGTCACTATAAGTATATTTTGGTAGTGATGTGTTTGATTAGACTTAGGTAACCCTAATAGGATACTTATCTTTTGTAAACTCAGTAATCTCTGCAGATTGACAATTATGAGTTGGATCTCCTCACATTGGTGCTTGCCATTATGCTAGAATGACACCAAATTTAGCATTGCTATCGGGGAACGAGCTTTGAGGACGAACATGTGATGGTAAGATATAGAGTTGTGACATTAGAGTCATAGGTAATTTCTTAATGTTTCCTTTTTTTCTTAGTTCCTTCATCACCATCATCATCCTCACCATCTCCCACCATCTCCTTCTTTGCTGAATTTTCATCTTTTTGGTCATATTTCATTCACTACCTCATTCCCCTCATTCCATTTGTGTGTGAGAGAGAGAGAGTTATTGTCCATTCAATTTTCATGTTGTTTGTGAGCATTTCTTGTAGGTTTTGGTTGTATCATCATCTCTAGCAGCTTTTGTGGGTATGATAGACCTCTACATAGTTTCCAAGATGATGACCTCTATCTATCACGACAGACAGAGAAAGTTGGTATTTCTTGTTTTCATGCATTACATGATAAAGTGCACCACTACAACATCCCAAATTACTAAAAGCATCTGGAAAATTTTGCATTTCTTTGGTGATAGACCAAATTCACGATAGACGATAGACACCATCTATCATGATAGACACTATCTATCAAAATAGATAGGACCCATGATAGACATGCATGCATCACGATAGACTGAAATCCTTGATAGACACTCATCTATCACAATAGACTGAAATCCACGATAGACATCCGTCTATCACGACGGACAAAAATCTATGATAGATGATAGATAACAGACACCATCTATCATGAAAAACACCCATCTATCATGACAGATAGGACCCCATGATAGACACCGTCTATCGTGATAGACATCGTCTATCACAATAGACAATAGACAACAAACGATAGATGACAGACACTATCTATCGTGATAGACACTGGTCTATCACGATAGAGTGAATTCACGATACATACCAGTCTATCGCGATAAACTGAAATCCAGGATAGACTCTTGTCTATCGTGACAGACAAAAATCCGCAATAGATGATAGAAGACATACACCATCTATCGTGAGAGAAATCCATCTCTTATGGTAGACAGGACCCCATGATAGACATCATCTATCGTGATAGATAGAAGGCCATGATAGAAGACAAATAGCATCTATCGTGGTAGACACCATCTATCGTGATAGACAGGTTTATTGTGATAGACACCTGTCTATCATGATAGATTCCCGTCTATCATGACAAACACCCATCTATCATGACAGACACCCGTCTATCATGACAAACACCCGTCTATCATGACAGACACTCATCCATCACGACAAACAACCACCCACAATAGAGATCGTCTATCGTGACAGACACCCATCTATCATGACAGACATGTCTATTGCGACAGACACCGTTTATCGTGATAGATAACCAAGTTCGGCTGAAAAATTAGGGTTTTTTATTTTTGCAATTTTGGAGTTAATTTGGGTAATTGCTTTGAGCAATTGAGGTGTCTTGGAGCCCCAGAGAGATTCTATTTGCCTGTTTGGCCCCGAAGAGCCTGAACTGACACACATTTTTTATAAAAAAATCTATTTTTTGAGCTCCAGAAGGTTTTTCATCAATACAAAGCAGAAAAAGTGTCTTTAAAAAATGCATGAACCAAAATTATCTATCAATTAAAGTTAAAAATTGAGCTAAACTTCAAACCTTTACAGGTCCATTAAGAGCTCTTGAAGAGGCCAAAGCAAGGTGCAAGTATGTGCAAGCTTGGGAACACGCGTTCTAGGCAAAGAAGTGCAAACAAGGAGAAGCGAATTGAGGTTGGAAGCTTTCTTAACCCCTCGGTCAATTCTTAGCCTAGGCTAAGCATGACTAGTGGTATTAACTAATTAGGGTGACAATAAGCATAACTAGTGGTATTAACTAATTACCACTAGTCATGCTTAGCGTAGGCTAAGCATGACTAGAAGGTATTAACTAATTAGGGTGACAATAAACATGACTAGTGGTATTAACTAATTACAGGAAACCCTAATTACTCAAGTGCAAGCATAATTAGAGTATTTTTGCAAAAAAACCTAAGGGAAGAGAATATAAATTGCCCGACGAAAACTTCAAGTGCAATAAAAACTCAAGTAATCCTTACGACATAGATTATTGTCCAATTAGGGTAAATGCTGTTGGAAATGTTTTCTAGCTGTGGTACCTTAATGCTCACCAAAGTTGAAGGTATTTGGAATTCATTTGGGGAGCCTATGATTATAATCGTTTCTCTGGTCTACTTTGTGAGGAGTGCACAATGTGCAGGTGTTGTAGATACTATGTTGCTTGTTTCTCTCAGTTTGAGAGTAATATTCAAATGGGAATTTGTGTAAATTGATTCAACTTGGAGGTGAAAGACAACTTTAAGGGCTATGATGATATCAATAATAAATATTTTTGGATATATTTAGGTACTTCTAATGTTCTGGTACTTTTGCAGGTACTGCACTTTTTGACATAAGAAGTTAGAGGAAGTTATCAAAAACTTTGAACTATACATTTTTAGGAAAAATCACTTGAATTTAACTTGTATTAGACTTCTAGTTAGTATAGGTTCATTCATAATCATTTTTGAAAATTTGATCTTGTATATCTTGTTCATGGCGCTTATCGCCAGATGTATTTCAGGATTTGCCATAACTTGTATAGTTATCATGTAAACTTGTATAGGACATGGGGATTGAGTGAGGTTTGTCTTTTTTGTATACATGGGATTGAGAGAGGATTTAACGTACATCTTTCTAATTCATGTTTTGCATGAATGAATCATTAAATAGGAGCATTGTTAGTTAGGTATTGCATTTTACATTCAAATGACTTAACAATTATATTGGTTGTTTAGAATGAGTTTGGACGAGACTGTAACTCCCATGGATGAGGTTGAGCTTGAGCGACCTTACACTATGGAGATTACGGATCTTAATGCCAAGGTTAGAGGCATGGAGGATACTCTTTAGATGATCCTCGAAGAAATAAAGAAACTAGAAGTGCCACTAATGGCTACAAATGTAGATGGAAGTTCCATCTGCTGAACCATCTAGTTCGGAGATACCACTTGCAGATATGGGGGCATATGCTAGTAGAGAGGTCAAGTGGCAAGTAAAGGACTTGAACCCACCAAAATACCACGGACTGGTTAGTGCCAAGACGGTTGATGCGATAGAGCAGTGGATAAGTAAGTGGGAGCAATGCTTCCGGCTTTGCAATATTGAGGATGAGAAGCAAAAGATCTAGCATGCCACCTATAGTTTGATGGATGTTGCTCATCGGTGGTGGAGGAAGATAGAGCAAGATAAAATAGAACGGGCTACTTTGGTAGATTTCAAGATCATATTTTACAATAATTTTGTTCCTCCGGATGAGTGTACCAGGGCTCTCGATGCATGGTTTTTCCTACAGCAGAGAAAACTTTCAGTGCAAGAATATGTAGACAAATATAGGGAAATCTTATTGAAGATTCCAGGTCAGATGCCTGATTTTCTTCAAGTGCATAAATTTGTTCTAGGTCTTAGGGAGCCGTTGCATCCACTTGTGCGCAAGGAGCGCTGACACACCTTAAATGAGGCATTAGAACTTGCTTTGGTGTTGGAGGATGGGCGATACTCTCGATTTCAATCTTCTGGACTTAAGAATACTTGGACAAGATTCAAAAAGCCCATAGCTTTAGTTCCAACATCTAACAGACAAATGAATGTCATTCAAATTTCTAGCCATGGGAAGAGAAAAGTAAGTGCATCCATGGCAGATAGAGCTTTTCAGAGATCCAGTCTGATGCAACAACAAAAAGAAAAGGCTCGCCATGAGGGCCTTTGTTGTGAATGCCTAGCTCGGCATGCTTATAGGATGTGTCCTAAGAAAAAAAAGAAGATATCTACAGGAATGGTGGTGGAGAGGTAAAAGTCCTCACCATCCACTCCATTATCTCCTTCGGATTTTGATCTTCTAGCTACAGTCACTGAGATGGATCCTCCATCTAAAGATAAACAACCCATCTTAAATATAACAATCACTAAGAAGGTTAAGAATGTTCTAGATGTGGTGTATCCCCAATTTCTTAGAAAGGGTATCAGTTTCCAGACACTGAGTTGGTTATCATGAGTGGAGAAGTTCATGGACATCTCGTTAAAGTTCTATTTGATATAAAAGCAGAGTGTAAGTATTTGTATTTCTTATATTGTGAGCATAAGAAGTTGTTCAGTTTACAAATTCAAACTAGTATGGAGGCTCAGCTATCTTCTAGAATGAAAATGGAATTCCAACACTTGTTTCTTTCAGAGTTACCTTCAGATCTTCTGCCTCACAGAAAAGTGGAGCATAGGATTGAGCTGGTACTAGGAGCTCATCCACTCGCTAGACAGCCGTACTAAATGAGTCTGCAAGAGGAGGCAGAAGTACGTCATACAGTCGAGGAGTACCTCGACAAAGGACTCATTAGATCCAGTTATTCATCTTTTGCAGCCCCAGTGCTTTTGGTTCGCAAAAAGAATGGATCTTTCAGGATGTGTATAGACCTTAGAGCATTAAATAAAGTTACAATAAAACACAGCTATCTGATGGCTCACATTGATGATATTCTGGATGCACTAGGAGGTGCTATTGTATATAGTAAAATAGACTTAAAAAGTGGTTATCATCAAATAAGAATCAAGGATGATGATGTACATAAAGCAACTTTTCGTACTAGATTTGGTCATTATGAGTATCTTGTAATGCCTTTTGGTTTAACTATTGCTTCAACTACTTTTATGATGCTCATGAATGATATTTTTCATCCTTTTATTGGTCAGTTTATAGTTGATTTTGTAGATGATCTATTGGTTTATAGTAAGAGTTTGGAAGAACATGAATATCATTTGCGTATAATTTTTTAGATGTTGGATGAAAATACTTTATACGTCAACCCAGAGAAGACACAACTACGTTTATTCGAGGTTGAGTACTGAGGACATATAATTTTTGCAGATGAAATTAGAATGGATCCACAGAAAGTTTCTGTGATCCTTGGTTGGCCAATTCCTCAAAATGAGCACCAGTTGCGATCATTCTTAGGATTATCAGCCTTCTATAGGAGATTCATTGCCATCTATTCACACATAGCTGCGTCGTTGATGGATCTGTTACAGAATAATCAAAAGTTTGTGTGGACTATTGCACAACAGAAAGCGTTTGATACATTGAAACAAGCAGTTTTAAGTGCCCCAATTTTATTGGTGGTAGATCCCCAAAAACCTTTTGAAATAGAAATCGATGCTAGTGGCATCGCAGTTGGTGCAATTTTGATTCAAGATGGTAGACCAATAGCCTTTGAAAGTAAGAAACTTTCTTCAGCTCAAAGAAATTGGCCTATCCATGAACAAGAATTATATGCAATAGTTCATGCTTTGAAGATTTGGAGACACTATCTGTATGGTGCAACTTTTAAAGTATACACAGATCATCACACATTGAAGTATTTCTACTCCCAGCTTGATCTTCGGGGGAGACAGGCTAGATGGGCTGAGTTGATGCAAGAATTTCATATGGAAATTCTATATAGAAAAGGAAAAATGAATACAGTTGCAGATGCATTATCTCGTATTTTGCATCAGATTAGCTTCACAATTCTTGATAGCGATTTGATCCAAGAAATCAAAGATTCACAAATTGAAGATGATTATTGTTAGTCCATAATCAATAAGTTATCACAAAATGATAAAGATAAAGCGTTCTCTAATTTTCACGTGAGCAAGGTTTGCTCAAAAGAAAGGGAAAGATTTGTGTGACTAATTACCAAGAAGGGAAGTTTAGAAAATAAGTTATTTTCGAGAACCACGATGTACCTTGTGCAAGACATCCTCGTATTGAGAAAACTTTGCAGTTGATCAGACACACTTTTTGGTGGCCAAAGATGGTTAGAGATGTAAACAATTATGTAAGTCAGTGTTTTAAGTGTCAAGTGAATAAAGCAGAGAGGATTAGTTCTCCAGGTCTGCTACAACCATTGGAGATAGCATAGTATTGTTGGGATAGTATTTCTATAGCCTTCATAATGGGTTTACCTAGGACACCATGATAGAAAAAATGCTATTCTTGTAGTGGTTGATCGTTTGGGTAAAATGGCACACTTTATCCCTACAAAGGAATCCATGGAGGCTCCGCAAGTCGCGGGACTATTTATTGAGCATATTTTTAGATTGCATGGTCTACCAAAATCAATAGTTTCAGACAAGGATCCGAGATTTACAGGAAATTTTTGGAAACACGTATTCAATAAGCTTCACGTTCTACTCAAAATGAGTAGTGGAGAGCATCCAAAGACAGATGATCAGACCAAAAGAGTTAATAAGATATTGGAAGATATGCTTCGGGCATATGTTTCAGAAAAGCAAACATATTGGGATAGTTTCCTCCCATTAGTTGAATTTGCTTATACTAGTTGGAAGCACAAGACTACTAGGCTTGCACCTTTTGAGGTGATCTATGGATTTATTCCACATAGTCCAGCTACCATTGGGTTACCCAGGAAATCTCCGAGTGCTTCACAGTTGTAGCTGAGTTCAATTTACAGCAAGTTGCTGAGAGAATGAAAGCATTTGTAGATTGACATCATCCACCACGAATGTTTAAAGAGGGCGATTGTGTGTTTTTACAGGTTCCACTTGGTTCATCATTGACCATGGGTCAAAAACCCAAGTTATCCCCTAGATTTTGTGGACCTTGGACAATAATCAAGAAGATTAATGATGTCGCATACAAATTGAAATTGCCAGATAATTGCAAAGTTCACCCAATTTTCCATGTTAGCGAATTGAGACCAACTCGAGATGAGAATTGTGTAGATGGTTTAGTTGCTTTAGAAAATAGAGCATCTCAACCAGATGTTCCATTTCAGGTTCTTGATAAGAGGGAGCAGAAGTTATGGAATCGCTCCATACCAGATCATTTAGTAGCATGGACTAGCCTTCCACTCAAAGATGCTACTTTGGAATCAGAAGCTCTGATTCGCAAACACTTTCCTTCCTTGAGCACTGAGGACAGTGATCTCTAGAAGGGGAAGAGAGTATTAGATTTATTTAGTCCTCCATAGTCTACTATTGGTCTACCTGCATTTGGTTGAGGACTCTAGCCGGGTCAAGGACCAGAGCTTGGGGAAGCCAAGGCTCTAGCACAAATTGTCGAGGTTATTCCATCTCCTCAGAGTGGCCATATGAGGAGTGTTTGGACCTTAGAGAAGATTCTAGATGTGCCAAGGGCAAGGGCTATTTAAGGTTGGGAGGAGAGTGGCAGGTAGCTAATTGGGATCTTTCATTAACCATATGGCTAGCTCGTGGGCTCAACAACTCAGGGATTATCCCTACATGCTGAGTTCAGAGACAAGTGACTCAGGGATACCGTATAGCATGGAGAGACCAACAGGTAGTTCTGGTGTTGCATACCTAGAGAAGTCAGAAGGGCCATATAAGACTCAATTGGAGTACATTAGGAGCAACCAATTACGTGCTCGCATCTATGAGGATAGTCTGAGAAGGTCCATTGTCCAACTTAGGAATCTAGATTAGCCAGTTGGATTAGAACACCCAGTAGTCAAGTTTGAAGAAGGCTCATACATTGATAAAGAGGGCACCATGTACATGGTCATGAGCTTACTCGATAGAACTAATGAATTTGGGGTTGTGATTCTAGAAACGAAGCTTGAAGACCTAGAACAAGGAACCTTAGGAGGAAAGCCTAGGACCCCTAGAGGCAAATCAGTCTTAACAAGCGTGATACCCCAAAATGGATCCTCCAAGATAATAAGAGCATAGATTTAGACTTGAACAAAGAAACAGACGAGGCATTCTGGAGATATAAACCTGACAGCCTAACGAAGTTGGGACAATCACCATATATGAATTTAAAGATCCTGATACACCAAGAAATGTGGTCTACTTAGTCAACACCTGAAAGAGAGTGTTTGTGGTATCGAAGCATGGTAGGCATGTCTACACTTGGAAGGGTGAATTTGTCTTTCCCCAACCAAGGTCAAATGTTACTTGGAAGAGAACGAACTGGAGCATAAACAGGTAGAATGGATAATGAGAGTCATAGAGGTCCAAGACCTCGAAGAGGAATGAATGAGTTTCCCCTTCCAAGGCCTAGAGAACATCCTAGGATCTTGAGGCCTACACAGTGTAAGACAATAGTTACGCAATATAACACAGGAGCAATAACAGAGAAGATAACAGATATAGGAGAATCTCAACAATTTTCTACTAGCAGCAAGTACAAAGATGATGGCGTTGTCCACCCGTGCGCTCTCAAGGTAGAGCTTAAATGGTGATCTAGACAACTCTAGATAGGGAGATACAAGGTAGAGGTATGCTGGCTCAACTCAGTGTCTTAGGTAGTGCAGAAGTCATGTATATATAGGATCATGGGTGGCCTGCCATGGACGGCTATACATGGGCGGTAGAGCGTGGGCGGCCACCGCCCGCGTAATTGCCATACACGGCTTAGACTGGTTGAACCGACCTAACAAATATAAATGATTTCTGACTCTGACAGGGAATATTCCATGGAATATTCCCTTTACCGTCGCGCCGGGGGCGCTGCCCCCGGACCCCCACCAGGGGGCCCGCTGGCCCCCTGGGACCCCCCAGCCAGGGGGCCCGCTGGCCCCCTTGGACCCCCCAGCCGGGGCTGCTCACCGCTGCCCCGGACCCCACAATTGGGGACCCTGATAACTCCCTTTCCTTATAATATCTTACATGGTCCAATATGACCTTCATCCAACATTCAAGTTGGGATTCCCATCAATTGGGTAATGCATGCTTGGCTTCTCCTCATAAAGGGGGCCTTACAAAATGTGCATACAATCATGAGGGGTAGACATTGATCATATACTAACACACAGTTGGTTAAGTCCATGAAGAACTGCTTCGATGGCACAGGATACCCATACGATCATGTCGTAGAGTTTAGGTAAGTTTTGAGAGCTGAACAAGTTGAAGAGTTGTTCACTCAATACAATGCTTTTGGCTTAACTCTCAAGAACACTATCTTTACTTGTTTTCAACTAGTTCATGAGAGGCAATTCAGAAACATTGACCAACTATTGGAAGCCTTCATCATTGAATTTTCTAAGAGTGGCATCACACACAACACATCATCTCTGATACATAGCTTCAAATGAACAACCGAGGAAACAATTTGACTTGCAAGAAGATGATTTAGACAATACTTAGAGAGATGCCATGTTCTAGAGTTACCCACTCCAGCCAAACAAGTGAATTTATTCCTAGATGGTTTGTTAAGTATCAAATTGAGATCTTATGTGTACTTGATGGACACAAGATCCATAGAATAGTGTGTACACATTTGTATAGGCATTGAGGATAATATGGGTAATGAATTAGAGATTTTAAAAATCTATAAAGATTTAGATAGATCTACTAGCCTCACCTCCAAACCATCTACATCTATTGAGGAACTTGCAAAGAAGGTAGATAAGAAGTTAGGTGTCTCCAGCAAGCAGACACCTAAATTTGTCTCACTAAAATGATGCTATACCTGTGGAGGAGACCATATGGATAATGTGTGCCCAATAATGGCTCAACCCCAAGTGAACCCTAAAAAGAAGGTATACTAACCATACCACACAAGATTGCCTATATAACAAGCAAGTGGTTAGGCAACACTACCCTCAGCCATATTAGCAACAGGGAAGATATCCAAATGAGCATCGACCACAACAATACTATAGGCCTCAACAACCCTAGCAGCCACCTTATCAAGCTCAACAAAGGCCTCAACTAGTGTTAGCTCAACAACCTCCACCTCCAGCCAATGTGATCCCAGTAAAGTATGTAGTTCTTGAAGAAAATTTGAATAGAGCATTAGTGCAAGCATTGCCATTGATTTTAGAAAGTGACCCGAATGATCACAATTTTTACTCGACTCATATCAATAGTCTACAGGCTTACTATATACAGCCACAAGAGCATAATGATAGTTACTCTTATGAAGATCCTAGTGAACCTAGTTGGGAGCCAGAATACTCTAATGTCATGTACGTAAATCCTAACTCTAGGCCCCAATTAAGACAGTTAAGACCCCCAACATTGAGAGGACCATGCTACAGATGCTAGGGAGATCACTTGATTTGTGATTTCCCTATACCTACACCTATGAAACCCCAATCAATGACAATTCAAGGTTTTTGTCTAGATTGTGGGAAGAAGCACCTTTTATGCGATTTTCCTAAAAACCCAAACAATGTGTCAAAGATCACTCCTATTAATGTCATTGGGTTAGTAGTAGATTCTAATGGAAGTGTGACTTCCACTTCCCCAATGCAAGTAGTCACTAGAGCTCAGGCATTACAACAAAGCTAAGGCTTAGGTTAGGAAAAGAGCTTGGAGGTTAGTGAGACTGAGTGTCTAGCTAAGAAAAGGACAAGAGCTTAGAAGGATAGCAATGAGAGAATCAAAAGACAACGGACAAAGAAGATGAGCAAGCTTGAAGAAAGCTTAAGAGAAGCAAAAGACAAGATAATCAAAATTGCATCTCAAATCCACTCTCAAAATCTACCATCCCCAACCATCCCAAACCTTCCTATTAATTCAGCACCACCTAGAGTAGGATCAGTCTTAGCAGATCCCACTCTCAAGGACTTAGACATGATGCTCAAAGCATATAAGGCCAGAATCCAAGAAGGGCCAAATGTGACAAGTCATGAAAAATGTTACCCTAGGGCTGACCTAGAAATTGAAAGAACGAAGCTTTGTGCAAAGATGATAGAATTGGCTCAAGCTATGTTTGAGGCCAACTGTTGGTTCAAATATACAACCTTAGCCGAAACACAGTTACACTTCAATGGATTATTAGAAAGATTGGAAAAGATGATAGCTAAGTCGGGAAAGCAAGCTACATCACAAGTGAGTAACATTAGAAGTGAAAGGATAAGCCTTCCTCCCAAGGATGTGTACATTCCCAACTCCATCGAGTTAGGAATCTCTACTTCTATAAATCAATACTCACTAGAATTTTTAAGAGAGATTCAAGAGGAGAAATTGGCCAAAGAAAGTGAAAATCCTTCTCCCAATGAAATTGTGGATGACTATTAGCTCACAAAATGGTTGGTTTTATGCACTAATATGTTTGTATTTGGCAGGGGAATTTGTTTGATTTCAGGTACTTGAAGCATGAATTTGATAATTGATGAGAAGCATGTGGAGATATTGATTGCAGGGATGTGGAGAAAAGGGATTGAGCATGGACAAGCCTCCTAAGAACATAGGAAATACTGACGTGCGGTGCAGAGGAAATTAGAAGCGGCTTTGTTTCAGGGGGGAATGCTTTCTTATCAACCATCAAATACAATTGTTTGACCGATTTCCGGAAATTGATCTTTGACACATCGTTGGAAAAAATTCAGAGATGTGGAGAAATGTGATCAGGGCCGCATGCCGAACTGCACTTAACACATTTTGAGTGTGTGGGGATAAGGGCCTTATCAAAAAGGAGAGGAGCAAAGTCATCTCAGGCTCTCTCCCTCTCGTTTTTTGGCCACGAATAGAAGAGGGGGACTCTGAATTTTTTGGCTGGGGGTCGGCGTGCTCGGGCTCTGCTCGTTTCTTTTCCTTCGTTTATAGGGGGCTATGGGCATTTTTTTGGCGACCCCTCCTGGGCACACCGGGAAGGAGGAAGGTATCGAGGGTGTGAAGGAAATAACGCACCTTCTGTTCAATGGGCTGCAGCGTTGAGGTCAAGAATATAAGGCAGTTCGTCAAGTGCACAAACAGGGACAGAGTGCGACTTCTTGTAGAGTTATGGGATTAATCGGATCATGAGTGCTATAAAGACACAATGGGCAGCAGAGGTCGTAGTTCACGGAACAGGCTCGCAAGCAACATAGCTTTCATGCAAGCATCTCTCGCATGGGAATGATAATATATATTGGCTCAAATAGCAGGAGAAATGCTTATCTATTATGTCAGTGCAAGCTACAAACTGAGCGCAAATCAGTTTTCTTCAAGAGAAGTGAACATATACAGTACAAGAAGTCGATTCAATCATGGGAACGCACTTGTTTCATCTCAAAGGCTGAGATCGAGGGGAAGGTGTGGATTCGTGGGGGTATCCTGGAGGAATTTTATCGGTGTCAGCTTAGAACGAGGACTACCGCTGTTGAATACAAAGGAAGGGTTGGCTAGTTTCTGTCGGTTGCTGTGTGGGTGAATAGAGGGACAATAGCTCTAGGATGTGCTTGACTTGGTCAATTTTGAAGTCGAAGAAATGAAGGAATATGCTTCGGAAGTTGGATGGTTCTCTGAAGGAGGCTTGCGCTATTCTGGCTTGCAGTGGGAATGGAAGACGAACTGAGAAGTCTTTGCATGCGAATGTTTGAAACAAGTCTGATAGTGCACCAGAAGCCTACGCATTTTCATCCTAAAGATGTAAGAAAATAAAAGACACTGAGAGCTTGGGTTTATGGCATGTGATGGTTCAAGCATTTCTGCCCAGTACATTCAAATGTTCTTTCTTGCTGATGATCCACGTTCTCAGGTTTGCTTTCGGATTTCACAAGTAGAGTGGGCTTTCATATGCGGGAACGCTCATTTCCTGTCCAGAAAATGTTAATGAACATGTATGTCGAATATCTTCGTACTTTCAAACGAAGCCAAGATTTCTGTCGAGCTTCTGTATAGTCATGTTAACTCCTAGATTGCTGTACTTTGCATATACCTCAAAATACTGGTAGGAAGGCTTAAATCCTACAACAGATCGTCTTAAGTTCTCTTCACATGCTACAACTGCAAGATGGATTATGTTTAGCATTGTCTTGAATGAGCTCTTGAGCAATACTGATGCGAATGTGTTCTTCCACATGATGGGGTGAGGTTTGAACCTTATTTAGCATAGGCATCACATTGACTTTATGGTAATTGTGATGATTGCGTTACAGACTTTTTTCATGAAAATGCTAAACAGTTCTACTCCCTACAGGGAACGGTTATCTAGGGGATCATCTCTGTCTTCAATATTTTAACTATCTGTGCCGAATTAATGATGCTTGCTCTTGAAAGTGTATTCAAAACCAGCACGGAAATGGAACTTGCAGGACGAGGACCCGTTTTAGAGCAACAAGTGAGAGGAAATGTTTGTTCATTATTTTCCGATCTTGAACTGTTTATATAAATATAAAACGACCAATTTAGCGCTTCTTCTAAATGCGTCAGCAGTACCTGCTTTTGATACCGCAACTTTGCACGTTGTTTTTGTGTTGAATCACTGAACTCTGGAAGAGCATGCTGAAGCTAAGTCTACCTGACGGTGATCGCTTAAGTAATTGTTAAGGGTTAACGTTGAGATCGAGATTCTTGCTGACTTGTGTTGTTTATTCAAAGGTTGCTGATTTGGTATTGATTCTAAAACGCTTTGAAAATCAAAGGTTTAATTCCGTCGTGCTGTCTTGATAAAGAACTTTGTTGACCTTTAGAGCTCTGAAGCCTGGGGCGTTAGAACCCAAACATTTTGGTGCGTTTGCCGGGAAGCATATGAACTAGTACATATACAAAGGAAGGATTCCTCGAGGGATAATTATGGGCTCCAGGTAATCCAATTGGACCGATTGTGAGGGGTTAAGCACAATAAAGGCTTCCACAATCATCTTTTCCTTGGGCTTAAGACCCAAACAATGACCTACATGATCAATTCCCACAAGGTAATTCCTTCCATTCATGGAGAACACAAGGATACCAAGTCTAGTGAGCGATTAGACTTTGAGTCTAATTCCTTACAAGAATTGCCTCATTTCAAGGCCCATGGGAAGCAAGGTCCACTTGTATGAGAGCACCCATTGTCATGGTAAGAAACAAAGAGTCAGTCATACATAGGAATACAGAGGTAGTAAAGAACACTAAACTGCAGTGCAATCTCACTTTAGAGGAGCTACTCTAGGTTAAGCTAGAATTGTGGAAACACATAGCCAACCAAGTGCCTAAAGTAGCAAAAATTCATTCCCAGGTATGATGACAATGCCCAAAATACCTTTGGATAAGATAGGTGATATGAGCAAAGGAGAAGAAGGAAACACTTGTCTCCTTGTCACTCATCAAGGTTACAAAACCATAACTATTTTGGACTCAAGTATAGGAGTTGCGATTGCTACCACTTCCCTATGGAAGCATTGGGGTAGGCAAGCACTCAAGCCAACAAGAATGAAATTACAGATGGCCGATGGTCACATATAGAGACCCTTAGGACTACTAGAAGGGATAACTCTCACTACTTGTGGTGTAGAGTTTGAGCATACTTTTGCCATATGTGACTTTATAAAAAACTAGGCCTATGAGATGATTTTTGGAAGACTATACATGAGACAGTTGCAGGTAATGTAGGATTGGGGAACCAATTCCTTGTATTTGCAAGACTTAGGTGTTACAACTAAAGTCAATATCAAAGACTACTCTCATAGGGACGTGCCCCCTATACAATGGATCCCATCCATAGAGCCACATATGATACGGAGTTGGTGCATTCCATAGGATCAAGATCTTCTTTGATGCATGAAGGCACTCACTTATGGATGTGCAAAGTTGCAGTAGAAGAAGAGAAAAGAGAAAATACTAGAGATGTAGGTGGGAAGGAAACTTATAGATCAAATCAAGACCCAACCTATGCACTTATGGTATTTCTGGACAAAGAACTCGAACCTCATGGTTGGGAAAAAATCCAGCCACAATGGACGTAGCTATGAAATTTTTAGTTTTCACTATAGAACCAATCATATGTGATTCGGTTATCGAAGAGTGTGAGCCTAGTACGGAATAACTTGAACATGCAAGAGACTGAGATTTAGAATCAATTATTACGGATCCTTTTTGTGCATCAAAAGTGGAATACCTGTATGTAGTACAAGCTCACCCTCAAGGACGAGGAGAGCTTACAAATGATGTGAGGTTGACCATGTAGGTAACCACCAAGAGTGAAGGCAAGAAAAGAAAGAAGAGAGAACTCCCACAGAAGAGGAAAAATCTTTATTTGAGGTCCTTAAAAACTTTAAGAAGTATGAGATAGAGGATAGGAAAGTCATGATAAGAATTCCTAAATGAGAAGCACTCATGAGAATGGCTTATGATAACAAAGAAACAACTAAAAAAATTATTGTGACCATAGAAGAAGGTGAAGAACGATGCACATACATAGGACAAGGCATGACTGAGGAAGAGGAAAGGATTCGATTAATTTATTAAGAGAATATAAAGATGTGTTTGCATGAAGTTATAAGAACCGAAAAGGTGTAGGCCTTGATATACATTCACATACAATTCCCATGACCTCAGAAGCCAAACCCTCTAAGCAGAAGCCATACACCTATAATGACAATTATGCAACCAAGATCAAGGAAGAAATAGATCGATTCGTAGAAGTTGGATTTATCAATGAAATTGAGCACACTGAATGGGTCTCACCCATCATAGTGGTGCTCGAGAAAAATGGCTAGCTACGTGTATGCATTAACTTGAAGAAGGTTAATGTAGCCACTATTAGAGATAGCTATCCGCTTCCTATCATAGAGCACCTATTAGAAAGAGTAGTAGACAAGGAAGTACACAGCTTCCTTGATGGGTTCTTTGGCTACAATCAAGTGGCCATTGCCCTAGAAGACTAGCATAAGACGGGTTTTGCCATAGAATGGGGCATATTCACATTTTGGGTAATGCCATTTGGGCTTACCAGTGCAGCAACTACCTTCCAAGGGCTGATGTGTCATGTATTTAAAGAGTTCTTGCATAAAAACTTGGAAGTTTATGTTGATGATCTATGTGCTCATTCCAACATTAGACAAACACATATACCTGAGCTAAGACAAATCTTTAACAAATGTAGAGAATATCAGGTTTGCCTGAACCCAAAATAGTGTGTTTTTATGGTCAGGCAAGGCAAGATTCTAGGATACATAGTGTCAAAGAATGGAATATCCACACATGAGGATAAAGTTAGAGCTATTGCAAAGCTCCCTGGGCCAAAGAATGTTAAGAAAGTACAAGATTTCATGGGGCATTGCTGCTATTATTGACGTTTCATTCATATGTATGCAATCATTGCAAAGCCTATGTACAAACTTTTAACTAATTTTGAGTGGACAGAATAATGTGAAAAAGCCTTTAATGAGCTTAACTCGTGATTGTGTTCAACACGAATCTTGACCACAATAGATTGGAACAAGCCATTTCATGTTCATGTGGATGCATCTAATTACGCTATTGGGTGTGTACTAGCACAACCTATTGGTGAATGTAATACAGATCTTCCCATTTCTTATGCTAGTAGACAATCAAATACGGCTGAAAAAAATTATAACACTATCAAAAGAGAAGGATTAAGCATGGTATATGCGGTAAAAAAGCTTAGACATTATTTGCTTGCAAATAAATTTAAATTTTTTATAGACCATCAAGCATTACTCTATCTAGTGAAAAAAGCTTGCAATATTGGCAAATTACCCAGATGATTCCTCTTATTAATGGAATATGACTCTGAAGTTGTGGTTAGGAAAGGTAGGACCCACCTTAGGGCAGATCAACTTTCTAGACTAACTTCAAGAGAGTCCCCTCAAGGAGTGTTGGATGAGCTTCCTAATGCTTACTTGTTCAATCTAGAAGTAGTGCCTGATAGGGCCAAAGCTATAGTGCCTATTCTAACCTTTGAACCCAAGCATCCGATACTGTAAGCCAAAGATAAAGTAGTGAGGTCTCAAAAATATCACATAGAGGTAGATAGTGTGTATAAGCACACCGATCAAGGCATACTTGCTTACTGTGTAGATGAAGATGAGCATGCAAAGTGGTTGCAAATAGCACATGTAGGTGCACTGCAACAACATCACTCAAAACATTGAACACTATAGACTCTATGAAGATTAGGTGTATATTGGCCAACAATGGAGGTAGATGTCCATAGAATATGCAAGGAATGCCCAATTTATAGTATTAGACCACCTGTGGAACATGCTACACTATATCAAGTGTCTTTAGTGTCAGATTGGAGCAAACATTTAATAGCTTTTTTGAGGACAAAAACATTCCCTCAAGAGATGAAGTTGGCTAGATGAAAGAGCTTAGAACAGGATGCGCTAGACTATGCCCTCATTGGAGATAATTTATACAAGCGTGGAAGAGATGGATACTGAAGACATTGTGTCCATGAGAGTGAAGATCTTAGAAAATGCTCATCAAGGTGTGGTAGGAGGACATTTTGGACTAGACCACATGATCAAGGCAATTTTATTCACAGTCTTTGGTGGCCAACACTATTTGTCAGCGAACTCGGTACCAATACGTAAAGACGAGATGCCATTAAGACTCATGATGGGAGGACATGCATTCTCTAAGTGGGGAATAGACTTGGTAGGTCCTATTAATCCCCTAGCTAAGAGTTCACATGCTGAATACATTATTGTTACCATAGACTATCTAACCAAATGCATAGAAGTAAAAGCCACAATGAAGAATGATGCTCAAACGACAGCTAAGTTCTTATTTGAGAATGTGTTCACTAGATACCGGTTAGCAATAGAGTTAGTAAGTGATAGAGGTATGCACTTCTTGAACGAAATCATTGAAAACCTTCTCCAAGAATTCTTGGTGATACATAAGAAGTCTGCCCTCTATCACCTACAAGCTAACAGACAAACCAACAACACAAATAAGATCCCACGTAATGTATTGACAAAATTGGTGAACAATTAAGATCTCTGATTGGGACAAATAGCTACACCATGCTCTTTGGGCTTATGGAGTGGCTTATAAAATGGTACTCAACATCACACCTTTTCAGATGGTATTTGGCTAGAATGCAGTATTGCCACTAGATTCTTGATCCCTATGTTAAGAGTAGGATAAGAGCATCAATGGACCGGCCATGAGCTCTTGTCTAGAATCTTTGATCTTGAACAATTAGGTGAAATGAGATTAAGAGCAGTTGTAGGAATATATGTAGCAAAGAAAAGACAAACAGCATACGTTGATGCCCATGTGAAGGATAAGGGCTTGAAATCGGGAGATTAGTCCTAGTATACACATTGAAGCAACATGCACAAAAGTTGGAGAAGCGTGGCTATGGACCCATGATTATTAATAGAATATCAATCGGTGGAGTTGTCCAATTTGCCACTCTAGAAGGTGACATCCTACCTAGTAACATGAGTATATGCAGAGCAAAACTATATCAAGAACCCCTCACAAAGGAAATGCTAAATCAAATTAACACTCCAAAGAAACTTAAGAAAGAGGAAACATGAATTCGAGAAGAATCTCATGCAAAACGCCGAGAATGCATACGACAAATGAAGTTGAGGAGACATAGTAGAGATCAACCTAGGTCATATGCTCACAAAAATCCTAGATATCTCTTTGCCTTGTGCCAAGCATCAGGTGTAATTTCCCCTTGAATAATTGATGATTTCCTTTTGTGAACCTATAGGTAGGACAAGGAAAGAGTGCAAGGATTGTAAGAGCTTTGATTGACTCATGTGCAACCATTAATGTATTCAGACTTTCTTATTTTCAGGATTCACAACTAAATAAGAATCCTATAGAAGCATATCTCGTAGGATTGGAAGGTGTGAAAACCCCTTGCATGCTTGCATGGGCAAGGTGGAGCTTCCCATCTACCTTCAAGATGTTCCAATGACAATCAAAATGCTAGTGTGTCAAGATGAGGATCTCGCTGAACCTCTTGTCTTGGGTCAAGACTGGATCTATGATCATGTAGTCAAACCTAAACCTAAGAAGTGGACTTCTTTAGGTTTGGGTAAATCAAAACCGCATCATAGTTGAGTTAGAAAATCAATCACTCAAGGAACTAGGAAAGGCACCAACACCTAGTAATTCTAAGAGCACACATGAAGATAACAATGCTCTTCTTGTCCAAATTTCTATAGTGCAGAACAAGGCCACTCATGAAGGAGTTGTAATGGCAAAAGTGGAACTCCCTTCTTTTCCATAAATGGTCCAAGAAAAACAAGCAAGGCAAACTAGGAGGTAGATGAAACAAACAACCAAGTCACATGCTCAACAACTGGTGCAAAATAGAGTACCTCATGGAGTGAAGCAGATTTGGAGACGTAAGAGTGAACAACCACCTACCCTCTTGCTAGAAGCATGAGAAGGTATAATGCCAACGGAGTAGTCCAAGGAAAAAATAGCTTCATATTTGAGGAGTCAACCTTGGTGAGTCACCTCAATCTGGATACCTAAGCAGTCAAGAAAGGCAGACCCAAATGCTAGACAAATCTGGGTGCCTAAGACTTGCTCACACACTCAACTTGCCACAAGAAATTCTCTGCGAGGCAACACTCACATACACTCATGTAACAGACTCCAAAGCTAAAACATGTCATCACAACAAGAGGACATGCACATTCACCTAGTACTAATTGGAAATGGGTACCCAAAAAGTCCTAGCTCCATGTAGAGTCATCTCTAAAACCCTTAACTATAATTATTGGCTAAATTTGTAATCCCCTATGAGAAGTCTGGAAAGTGAAGTTTAGTACTAAACCACCTGATTTAACATTGCAAATTAACTGTACACTGTTAGATGCATTTGAGTTCATTGCACATCCAAAGTGTGCATTTAGGAAGTCAACTAAAATTCTAACTCCCACACACATTCACTCAGGGACACTTAACTAACAACTAACATGCAAAAATGTTATGTTGGTATTGCAAGGGGAACAAGTTTTCATCTTTTCTCTATTGCAATACTAATGTCATCTTCTTCTTCTAGCAGATAAGCCATCAACAATTACGATCGCACTCATGGCTAATACAACATGCACCAATTCGCAAGCAGGGACAAATCAACTAGTAGTCAATATGAAAAATTTGCCTATTAAAGTACCATCGATTGAGTGGCCTATAGAGTTATGCCACCTCCATCAAATAGCCATTCAGGATGCACCTACAAGATTGACAAAAAAGGTTAGTGGACATTCTCATTGACTCAATGGGATGCCAAGATAGTTAGGAAAAGCTGCATACATATGGGAGTCAAAGTGCAAGTTCAATAACATTTGGGGAAGATTTCAATTTTTCTCACGAGAGTTTGAGCAAATCTAGAACACCCCCGAACTCCAAGCAATTTGGCAACACACAGGGTTGCTAGACTATTTCAATGCCACCTTACTAAAACTAGATTTCAAATGATGCTATTATCTAGTATCCAACTTGCAGGCGAGTGGCATAAGGGATTGACCAAGAACCTTTGTCATTCCTTCTTTGTTGCGCAATAATGAACTGAAGAAGTTCAAGCTTACTTTGGATTCAGTAAGAGATGCACTCAATATTACGACACACATGTCCCTTCAGAAAAAGAAACCTTTGTACTAGAAAACATGAAGGATAGGAAGATCGTGAAGCTAAAAGATATGGCTATGCTTATGCCTAACATTTCCATAACCCTTTGTCTCTACATGCAACAATTTGCATTCTGGGGTCAAGAGCAGTGCATGTTGGAAAACAATGTCACATTAGTCCAAAATCCTTTTAGGGCAAAACCCCTAATTTTGGTGCTTAGTCATTTTGGGCACGAAAGTGGATAATATTTTTTTGAGGCTAGATAGATAGATCTTGGCAAAAGCTATCTAGTGGTATACATCATTTTTCCATCAGAGGTCAAAATTGGGAGAATAGTCTAACCCTAATTGAGCTCAAACTGGAGGAAACACAAATTTGTCCAAAAGCTAGATTATTTGTCCAAAAGCACACTATTTGGAGCAAGCATAAAGCAACTCTTGTGATGGAACCACAAAAAGCAGATCAAAATAGCGATGAAAGCTATTTTTAGCAACGGTATTCAGTTTTTAGCGATCTTCATATTTTTAGCCATAAAAAGCTAATTCGCAAATATTTTGAAAAACGATAAGGAGGCTTTTTGTATCGCTACGATTTTGCTTTATTAGAATGCTTTTCATAATGGCTTTATTTTAACGCATGAGAAGATTGAGGCTATATAAGAAGTCTTTTGGGTCAATACATGATATCACACACCAATTCAACGCCAAGTTTTTGGTACCTCAGTAGAGGTAGTGCTCTCGCACACATGGGGCAGCCATGGTGCAGTCTAGGAGCATGCTGAGGAGCAGCTATGGAGTTCTTCTTGGAGAAGAGTGTGCTCACACTCTTGCTTATGGAGAGGACTTGCCTATTAGTAGCTTGGTGGTGTGGATCAACCATCTACATAATGTATTTGAAGATTGTCTTCTACATAAAGATTTTGGTGTACTTCAAAGACATTGGATGGAGGTTAACATAGGATTTGCATCTTATGTTAAGAATTCAGGTCATATTCTCTTTATGCACACAGGTACTACTTGGAGTTTATGGAGGCAGTGGCATCCATATCAGGAGGAGTCCTATTCGGCATATCTAAGTGAGAATCAGTACATGCATACTACATGCATTCAGATGAGGTATGTTCACATGAGTATGAGGATTTTTGGTAGCAAACCACTTAGCATGCTATGCTAATTTTGTAAGTATGTGATCTTTCACATACGTATCTGACTTAGGGTCTTCCATAGCCTAAAATGAGATGAGTGTTTGCTGATTATAAGTTTTAGACTGATCCTTCCTCTTTTTGTCAGTCGTATTCACTCTTCTATAACCTATTAGGTCACACATCTCATATATATTCAGATTTCTGTCCATACATCTGAATATTCTTGTTACATTTGTACATTCACTCATCCATCTATTTCTATTCACATAGAGTGGTTGAGAGTTTTGCTCCCACATTGTAAATTGATAGTGTGAGTAAGCAGTAGCTTACGTAACACTTTACACATGTTGTCTAATCTTTCTCTATCTTTGTCTCATCGTTTGTATGATTAAGTGTGGTATGTTCATGTTTTGTCAATATTGGAAGATTTCTGAAATTTATGTTGTAGATTCTGGACCTATGGAACTTGGACCTGTGGTATTAGTTATGGGCCTACTAAATTTCCAACAGTTCACTCAGCCACATAAAAGAATTTTGTTCAATCTCTATTTGGATGAGACACGCTCACTAACCATCAAGCTTCGAGTATGGATCATTGAGTAGATATATGAAGCTAATAAGAGGTGGTTCAAGAAACCAGTCTTGAATGGATGTTGTGGCATTACAACAATAATATATAGGTGTTTATCATACAATGTGTGTTAACTCTCTTAGTCCAAGGGAAAGTGCCTACACACAATGATATTTTGCCCAAACCTTCTCATACTAGGTCAATTTTGGTTTCCCTAAATCCACAATTTTGCTTCAATGTATCGGTGGAGTAGAGGGGAAAAGACATGCACAACTGGATGTCCAACTCATGTGGTGATTTCTCACAACCTCCCTCTCTCTTTATTCACGCTTTCCAATTCCACTTAATTCCTTGTTCTCTCTCTTTCACGTATTCCCGTCTTCACACATTTCCCGACTTTCTCGCTTTCTTGCTCATATGCGCTCACACACACATGCGTACTAAAAATTATAGATCTTACTTATCAACACGTTCTCCCTCACTCACATGCTCACCCACACTTTATCATGCACATACTTTTTCTTCTTTCCCACTCTTATTTTCCAACACCCACAATTATCTTTCGATTGATACTTTGTCTATGCACTCGCTCATATGCTTCCTGCTCACATTCCCTTCCCTTTTTCACATACACATGCTCATGCACTTTCTTTTACCCTCTCACCCTAGTTCCTAACTTCCTTTCACTCCTTCTCGCTTCCTACTTATCCTTCAATCGTTCTCACACTCTCTTCCCGTATAGACACAAATGCACTCTCAAATCACTAGCACACACCTCTGCACATACATGAATAGTGTAGTGCACACTTTCTCATACTCATCAACGAATCACCCCCTCAAGTTCACAAGTTCAAAGTGCTTCCATACACACTCATTCACATGACCACTCCTATTTTACATACATGAGTACTCCTTCGCTCCTAGTCAAACACATTAGGGTGTTATCCCCCTAGGACGCCAAAGGACTACCTCAAAACATGCCAAGGGTAATGATAATAATGAGATAGATCTGCAATGCAAGAATATCATTCCCCTATCTTACATAGTGTGAGATCCATGCAATACCAAGAATAAGGTACGCAACTAACATAAATCCTTAAAATGACTTGAATAGTGCCATCCGTGGGCATGTATGCCTTTTGCTTATCGATGTAGGCTAGTAGCCCTATCAGAGAAACATGCCTTGTAACATCCAATGGAGGCCTTTAACTTGAAGGAGACATTTATGACAACTAATAGCCTATAGTGTTCCTTGTGTATCCTCTGCACCTTCCCGCAAACTTGAGGGTGAAATGGTGGAGATAGAATCTCCACGACAACACAGGCAAGCACACAAAAAATATCACACAACAGTAACCCCTTAGCTAACAAGCCTGCCTATCTTCAAAACTATGTCCATGATTTTTATTGAAATGCACATTATCCCCACAAATCAAGTTTTCTGCATAGAACTCTTCTATTCCCGTTGCACGCCTTCTGAAAGGATTTCAGGGCACAAAACTTTTTGTTTGAATGCTTCAGGAATCCCTAAGTTGGTAAGCTCTACATCCAAGTATGTTAGTTTACCCTGAATAAAAACAGCGCCTGCTATATATGTACAAAAGATCGGAGAACAAACTCATCATTTTTTGTTTTTTTTTATAAAAGACGACATTGAAGGCATCAAATATTGATCATCAGTCCTCAAATACATCTATTCAACATAAATGGTTTTACACGCAATTTGGGTCTCAGAGAGCAATGCAACTCGCTGTGCAAATTAGATTGGAATGCGGCTGTTAGATGTGCTAAAACTCCTGTTGAAAACTCTACAGTCAGATTTCAATAGGTTCCCTTTGCTTGGATTTCCACCATATTCTAAGCTTCTCTGCATTCCACTTCCGAATCCCTCTTGGGTTGTTGTACCACCAATGCATATACTTCCCTCCAAGAAACTCTGATTCAAGCCCACTGCAAGGGCATGCTTTACCCACTTGGCTCCCCCGCCCTTTTTGTTCCACAACAGTCGATTTTCCAGCACAGGAGGGAGAGAACCCCCTTATTGAAGGTCTACTCTTCCCCCTTGTTGTTGGCTGCTCTGAGTCAATCTCCACCAGCCACCCATGTTCCCTTACTTTGACACCTGCATTTACCCAAAAAACCACCCCAAAAAAACTTGTTACTCACCTTAATGCGGTCCTCCAAAATATTTCGAGAGATGCGATATACTTGATGTTGCCATTTCTTGTGCTCCACAGTCAATCGTTCTCTTCTTTTGTCAGCGGTGCCCTCTCTCCTTTGTTTTCAGTGGAACAACCTTCTCTCCGATCCTCCTCCCTCCTACTGTTTTCTGCTACTTATCTTGCATATCCTGAGCATATGATATCCCTTGTGCATTGCTCGCAGCTCTCTTTCGCCTGTATACCTGGATGCAATCAGTCATCCGAAAAAGTTTTGGGAATTCATTGGTGTAGCAATGCAAATACATCATGGCTTCCATCGGCATAAGAAGTGGACGATGAAATGGGTATGCCAACTCCATCCATCATAGAAGGTATCACACACAATTTCATGTAACTGATGCTGCTCATCTTCATCAAAACTGGTTTCCGAGGGTTGTGCCTGAATATGAAGTGAAGAGTGAAAGTATTCCCTCATCTGCTATCCAAAAATTGTTACTAAAACTCCACCGTCCATTCTCCAAGTCTCCTTTCTTTTTGAATCTGACCACGCAACCAAAACTTTCTCTAATCAATTCGCTCTAACATCCATGGATTCATAAACTGTCAGCACCTCTTCGACTACTCTTGGGTGATGTAAATCCAAGTCTCTAGACAAAGTTCCATTGATTATTGCTCATTAGGTTCATCTCCATCCGATTCACAAGTCACCATGCTAATATTGACGAATTCTTCAACCATGTTCTCTCCTGAACCAATACGAGATGGGACCTCCCCCCAAATCTACTGCTTCCGACTATAGTGGAAAAAAATTGTAGAAGAACATTAGAAGAAGCACAAAAAAGCCCCCCCTTCTTTGTCGTGTTCACCACAAGATCCCCGAGTGTGTCGCCCCTGATGGTATACATAGTCCCAAAAAGACTCGCCAAGAAGCACCTTCTCTCAATCCTTCCACCTTTTTAGCCACTACGAGCGGGCCAAGACGGTTGCCCTCATTCATCTTGCTGATCTGCACAAAAACACACAAAAAAATAAATCGGACTGCTCCTCCTCAATCTGCTGCTATCGAATTCCTCGTTCTCCTTCTTTCATGATCTACACACACCCGCAAAAGCTCCCTTTTGCCTGCTATTCTCACAATTCATCGGGATTGAAGCGTCTCCCTGATGCCCTATTGTTAAATTGACCTACAAAAGAGCGCCACATAAATGCCCTCTCTCTTGCCTTCAAATATAGGGAGCTACTCTTACTGCCAACAGTACTCTGTTGCAGCTCGGGATGCACAAGAGGAACAAACAAAATCATCCACACTCCTCCCTTTCACTATGACTCCCCTCCTCTGTCTTTTTCTTCAGCCGCCAACCAATGGCTCCGTTGCTTCATCACGATCATGACCAGTATTGCTCACGCCTGCATGTCGTGTGCTAAGGGTACGTAAGTAAGCAACGAGCATACAAATTACAAAATGGAGAGTGAGAGAGGGCCTTCGGTCAGATCATTTAGAGCCTGGTTTTTTGCTGATGGGGTAGTGTTGGAGCTCAGTATGCGGATCACGTTCCTTTCATATCTCCCTATCCCTAGAGACTGCTCGATGATAAGAAGATCCTCCCTCTGAAGATCCCTTGCAGCCCCAAAATCTTCCCCCTTCCGTCCCGTGCAATAGTTCTGCCCTTTGATAACTGGTTTCCCCTCCCTTCAGCACCTGCTATGAGATGATGCCACCCCTTTCGTTGTGGCAGAGGATAAAGAACCGGAGAAAAAACTCTCTAGAGCAAGAAACACCTCCCTTTCTTCACTATGTGACTTCCATACCCTCCGAAAAACCCCACTTGTAGTCCTCAACCAGAAAAATGAAGACACCCTGACACTCCACTCCCCCCACTCTCTGACGAAGGGAACCCACTTCCTTTTTTCATTCGAGTTCTTGGCACCCCCTCTCTGTCCTCCCCGTCAAGGGGCATAAAGGCACCATAAACCCCATCCTGCATACTGACGGGCATTTTTTTCCGCTCCTATCCTCTGACATCCCCACATGTGTGGAGTGATGGGGCACATCCCCCATGTAAAATCAATAGGTGTAACCTCTTCTCGACTTCTCTTGATTCCTCCGGCCGCTTGTGGACTTCCACACTTAGCAACATATCCACAAGAGCATTGTTTTATGTCCAAGTCTGAATCAAATCCACTATTTATCACCTGATCGTATAGCTTCTTGCATCTGATAAAACACCTTGGTCTTGATGTACATAGGCAGCAATCATAGCACCCTAAAATCTGGATTTCACAAGAGTTGAAATAAGACACATGCCTGCACTAGAGAGCCACACTTTCCATACATATCGATTAGATTGCATCCAACCCTATTATCCGACACAAGAATATCTTGAATGATCTGATCATGGATCAACCCACCCTTTCCTTGTTGCATTTTTTTTTTTTTAAACATTGAAATGCATGGGTGGTGTAACCTTGTTGTGAGTAGCTTGCATTTGTCCAAAACACTCAAGCACTTGCTCACACAACTCTCCTTTTGCATATCGTATCTGCTAGTGCACTCCCCACATGGGCCTTCATACTGCAATAAGCTTTAAGCTGCAAACCAAGGTGAGGACATTGGCAAGATCCCTTCAAGTTCCATTTTGGCACAACATTCTAGTGCTCCTTTTTCACATAGGACACATTTTCCATCTTCATAGTACCTGCAGTCAAATATCTATTCCACACAATGGAGACATGTTAGCACCAAAAAAATCAATCACAAATAGAGTTAACATACTCCCCCCTTCTACTCACGAAGTCGTCCTCGACGAGCCAAAGTGTTCCTGCACTCAAATCATCCAACATGTGTTCATTACTCAATCAAATACAAATCTTTACCTTGCATGTCTCTTCACTTCTTCCTTAATGTAGGACCTGCAATCACCTTCATACAATCGTTGGTTAGTACCAAATTCCAATCATTTCACTTGTCCATCTTCTCGCATCTTCATCGCCATGTCCACCTGTCTACAAACTTCATCAAACATTAGATCATTTTTTCATCAAATTACAATATCTATAACCAAAATGAAAAGAAAACCATATCAATCATCCACATCACACAGATATACTCAGCACACACATCATGATCCCATATCACACATGCATTCTCATCACACACAACATACATACATGCAAGAACCACATCCGCTCTTCCTTTTCGATACTCTTTTTTGTCTATATGTTCACTTGCCTAATTTCTTTTCCATTTCCACTCAAATCCTCTTGCCCATTTTCCATGCCCCTTCTACCTAGGGTTTCTACTACCCGCTTTCCTTTCATCGACCCTTTGTTTTTTTTTTCCACTTTTCAAGTAAATTCCATGTTAGGTCACCACACCTCTAACTTGATGGATACACGACAAGGACCACTCAAGCCTAACACAAGCTCACCTTGACAAGACCACTCATCATCGATGCGATTCAAGACTTCTCAAGTCGTTGCACCACCTAAGAGCCAAATTGAACACTTCTCGAAGGTTTGTAGACAAACAAGGTACCTAGCACGATTGGATCTCTCAAGTCAAAGTCTTCCACAGACACGTCACAGCCAAAACCCTAGCCGAGCTTAAGCTTCAATTCGACATGCCTCATCGGGAGTCCACACATTCCCATATCCCCACAACACATACACATACCCATCCGAGCATATCATGCTCTCTCGCCTCTCTTCTGTCTCCCCTCGAGCGAGGAATTTTTCTCATTCATTTTTTTCCACATTTTTTTTCTCTCTTTTTTCATCATTTTTTTTCACATATTTACTCACACTTGCCGGCCTACGCCGAAGCTGGATACGACTCGTGGACTCGACCACCCGATCAAGTTTGTTCCACCCATCTACCAACCCAACGCAGCGCGCGACACACCGACGGCTAGCCCTATGCAAAACCGACGTCGGTTCGTGGCTTTGACCACCCGGCCAAAGTGGGTCCACCCACCTATCGGCCCACATAGGCGCGTAGCCACATGCACACATACACAAACATATAGTTTTTTCATTCATTTTTTTTTTATTCCTGCATCTCGAGATTAGGAGACAAAAGAAAGGCCCTTTTTCCAACCATCCCGATCACAACACACACACATAAACTCCCCGTGGACATCCCAATAAGACACATCTCCTCTCTGCTGCTACTCAAGCCAAAATCCAGCCACTAATGCCATGGTCAACCCGTCCTCACAAAACCCGCACGTACTAACTACCTTGTCGATCTAAAAACCCCCAAAAAATGCCACTTCAGTCCTAAGCGTACAACAGACTTGGTCTGCCTGTCCTCACATCTCGGACTTGCAATCCACAAAGCAAACCCTAGTCAGACTCAAGCCGTCCTCACCGACGTCCATCGCCTTATCTATTTCTTTTTCATCTCCAACCTCTATCTCGCATAGATTCCACTTGACCTGATAGATGACCTTGAAAATTACCATTAGCTGTTGTACCTCTTAGTGCCTCAAGCCTCGTCGCTAGGTCTCTTAATCCTTGTTTGTTGTGCTCAATATCACTCTGATATTGGAATAGGTCACAATCGATGCCTCGGAATCGATTCCATATTTGCTCCATCTCTTTATCCTCTCTCACCCTTTTTGCACTTCCGAGGGGAATATCCTCCCTCTTCTCAACTCGAACAGTCAACTTCTCGACTTCCTCTCTAATCGATCTTTCCTCCCAAATCATATTCATATTTTCTACATCTAGATCATCTACCTTCTTCGACACTTCATTCTTCATTCTTTCTAACTCCGTTCCGAACGCATCTAACCTATCCAACACCACTTTTAGCTCTTCTTCCATTTTTCCTACTTTCGGGTCCTCTACTTGTCCTCGTGTCTCATCATCTTTCCGATTCATCCACCTACCGAGCTTGCTACTCAGCCTCGCATTCTCTTTCTCTACACGTCTCATTTTCTCATCGCTCTCTGCTTGGGCACTTTTCATTCTTTCTAACTCCAGGTGGAACTCCTCACATGCCTTACCCGCTTGATCACTGTATCTATGGATTATGCTTTGTACCTTCTCGATTTCATGCTCCATTCCTTCGACTCTCCTCATTAGGTCATCCTCGTCTCTTAAGGGCTCTTCTTCGATCGCAACTTCAAAGCAGTTGGCTACCATCAAGCCGGATCTCAAGTCCAAGACCACGTTTTCACTCTCAGGTCTCACAAGATCTTGCCTCCAGCTTTTGTTTACTCTTTTCCACTCCTTGTTTTCGCTTTTCAAATCTTGTACTTGCTTTTCCCAAGTTTCTAGGACCTCGGCCATCTTCTCTTGATTTTCCTCTAATTTTGCTATTTTGATCCTCTCGTTATCTTGCTCCACATGCAACCAATTGACTTGACATTCCAAGCTCTTCACAAGTTCTATCAAGTCTCGATCATGAGATCGAGTGTCCTTGCTTTCACTTGCTCTCGCAGTCTCCGTCGACGAAGTAACTCCACCTCTATCAACTTCCACATAGAAAGAGGATAAACTCCTATCGGATTGATTCGTTGCGACCTTTATGTCAGTCACCTCTTTTGAGCCACACACGTGGTCGCATAGTCTCTTTTTCCCACAGTCCGCACATGTGGGGACAAAATCCAGCGGGGTGCATACACGAGGGCAATATTTGGCTATATGCCCAATCTGCTCGCAACACCAGCATCTCACATAATTTGATATCGGGCCAAATCGCCACCCTCGGTTCACATGATGTCTCATGGTCGGATGAGAATATATGCATCTCCTATCTCCTCCCGAATTCATTTGCCTCATGTTGGTCTTCTCAAAACCACAGGCTTGCCTTTGTTGAGCCATTTCTTCAATAAAGATCAAAGCAGATTTGGGATCGACTTGGCTGTGCCACACGATTGGGGCACCAAGCAAACTCGTAGCACTCTCTATGAGATGTGCTAAGCCAATTCCCGGCAAACGCACCAAAATGTTAACTCTCTTAGTCCAAGGTAAAGTGCCTACACACAATGATATTTTACCCAAACCTTCTCATACTAGGTCAATTTTGGTTTCCCTAAATCCACAATTTCGCTTCAATGTATCGGTGGAGTAGAGGGGAAAATACATGCACAACTGGATGTCCAACTCATGTGGTGATTTCTCGCAACCTCCCTCTCTCTTTATTCACGCTTTCCAATTCCACTTAATTCCTTGTTCTCTCTCTTTCACGTATTCCCGTCTTCACACATTTCCCGACTTTCTCGCTTTCTTGCTCATATGCGCTCACACACACATGCGTACTAAAAATTATAGATCTTACTTATCAACACGTTCTCCCTCACTCACATGCTCACCCACACTGTATCATGCACATACTTTTTCTTCTTTCCCACTCTTATTTTCCAGCACCCACAATTATCTTTCGATTGATACTTTGTCTATGCACTCGCTCATATGCTTCCCGCTCACATTCCCTTCCCTTTTTCACACACACATGCTCATGCACTTTCTTTTACCCTCTCACCCTAGTTCCTAACTTCCTTTCACTCCTTCTTGCTTCCTACTTATCCTTCAATCGTTCTCACACTCTCTTCCCGTATAGACACAAATGCACTCTCAAATCACTAGCACACACCTCTCTGCACATACATGAATAGTGTAGTGCACACTTTCTCATACTCATCAACGAATCACCCCCTCAAGTTCACAAGTTCAAAGTGCTTCCATACACACTCATTCACATGACCACTCCTATTTTACATACATGAGTACTCCTTCGCTCCTAGTCAAACACATTAGGGTGTTATCCCCCTAGGACGCCAAAGGACTACCTCAAAACATGACAAGGGTAATGATAATAATGAGATAGATCTGCAATGCAAGAATATCATTCCCCTATCTTACATAGTGTGAGATCCATGCAATACCAAGAATAAGGTACGCAAGTAACATAAATCCTTAAAATGACTTGAATAGTGCCATCCGTGGGCATGTATGCCTTTTGCTTATCGATGTAGGCTAGTAGCCCTATCAGAGAAACATGCCTTTTAACATCCAATGGAGGCCTTTAACTTGAAGGAGACATTTATGACAACTAATAGCCTATAGTGTTCCTTGTGTATCCTCTGCACCTTCCCGCAAACTTGAGGGTGAAATGGTGGAGATAGAATCTCCACGACAACACAGGCAAGCACACAAAAAATATCACACAACAGTAACCCCTTAGCTAACAAGCCTGCCTATCTTCAAAGCTATGTCCATGATTTTTATTGAAATGCACATTATCCCCACAAATCAAGTTTTCTGCATAGAACTCTTCTATTCCCGTTGAACGCCTTCTGAAAGGATTTCAGGGCACAAAACTTTTTGCTTGAATGCTTCAGGAATCCCTAAGTCGGTAAGCTCTACATCCAAGTATGTTAGTTTACCCTGAATAAAAACAGCGCCTGCTATATATGTACAAAAGATCGGAGAACAAACTCATCATTTTTTGTTTTTTTTTATAAAAGACGACATTGAAGGCATCAAATATTGATCATCTGTCCTCAAATACATCTATTCAACATAAATGGTTTTACACGCATTTTGGGTCTCAGAGAAGTTACCCGCAACGCAACTGGCTGTGCAAATTAGATTGGAATGCGGCTGTTAGATGTGCTAAAACTCCTGTTGAAAACTCTACAGTCAGATTTCAATAGGTTCCCTTTGCTTGGATTTCCACCATATTCTAAGCTTCTCTGCATTCCACTTCCGAATCCCTCTTGGGTTGCTGTACCACCAATGCATATACTTCCCTCCAAGAAACTCTGATTCAAGCCCACTGCAAGGGCATGCTTTACCCACTTGGCTCCCCCGCCCTTTTTGTTCCACAACAGCCGATTTTCCAGCACAGGAGGGAGAGAACCCCCTTATTGAAGGTCTACTCTTCCCCCTTGTTGTTGGCTGCTCTGAGTCAATCTCCACCAGCCACCCATGTTCCCTTACTTTGACACCTGCATTTACCCAAAAAACCACCCCAAAAAAACTTGTTACTCACCTTAATGCGGTCCTCCAAAATATTTCGAGAGATGCGATATACTTGATGTTGCCATTTCTTGTGCTCCACAGTCAATCATTCTCTTCTTTTGTCAGTGGTGCCCTCTCTCCTTTGTTTTCAGTGGAACAACCTTCTCTCCGATCCTCCTCCCTCCTACTGTTTTCTGCTACTTATCTTGCATATCCTGAGCATATGATATCCCTTGTGCATTGCTCGCAGCTCTCTTTCGCCTGTATACCTGGATGCAATCAGTCATCCGAAAAAGTTTTGGGAATTCATTGGTGTAGCAATGCAAATACATCATGGCTTCCATCGGCATAAGAAGTGGACGATGAAATGGGTATGCCAACTCCATCCATCATAGAAGGTATCACACACAATTTCATGTAACTGATGCTGCTCATCTTCGTCAAAACTGGTTTCCGAGGGTTGTGCCTGAATATGAAGTGAAGAGTGAAAGTATTCCCTCATCTGCTATCCAAAAACTGTTACTAAAACTCCACCGTCCATTCTCCAAGTCTCCTTTCTTTTTGAATCTGACCACGCAACCAAAACTTTCTCTAATCAATTCGCTCTAACATCCATGGATTCATAAACTGTCAGCACCTCTTCGACTACTCTTGGGTGATGTAAATCCAAGTCTCTAGACAAAGTTCCATTGATTATTGCTCATTAGGTTCATCTCCATCCGATTCACAAGTCACCATGCTAATATTGACGAATTCTTCAACCATGTTCTCTCCTGAACCAATACGAGATGGGACCTCCCCCCAAATCTACCGCTTCCGACTATAGTGGAAAAAACTTGTAGAAGAACATTAGAAGAAGCACAAAAACGCCCCCCTTCTTTGTCGTGTTCACCACAAGATCCCCGAGTGTGTCGCCCCTGATGGTATACATAGTCCCAAAAAGACTCACCAAGAAGCACCTTCTCTCAATCCTTCCACCTTTTTAGCCACTACGAGCGGGCCAAGACGGTTGCCCTCATTCATCTTGCTGATCTGCACAAAAACACACAAAAAAATAAATCGGACTGCTCCTCCTCAATCTGCTGCTATCGAATTCCTCGTTCTCCTTCTTTCATGATCTACACACACCCGCAAAAGCTCCCTTTTGCCTGCTATTCTCACAATTCATCGGGATTGAAGCGTCTCCCTGATGCCCTATTGTTAAATTGACCTACAAAAGAGCGCCACATAAATGCCCTCTCTCTTGCCTTCAAATATAGGGAGATACTCTTACTGCCAACAGTACTCTGTTGCAACCCCGGATGCACAAGAGGGACAAACAAAATCATCCACACTCCTCCCTTTCACTGTGACTCCCCTCCTCTGTCTTTTTCTTCAGCCGCCAACCAATGGCTCCGTTGCTTCATCACGATCATGAACAGTATTGCTCACGCCTGCATGTCGTGTGCAAAGGGTACGTAAGTAAGCAACGAGCATACAAATTACAAAATGGAGAGTGAGAGAGGCCTTCGGTCAGATCATTTAGAGCCTTGTTTCTTGCTGATGGGGTAGTGTTGGAGCTCAGTATGTGGATCACGTTCCTTTCATATCTCCCTATCCCTAGAGACTGCTCGATGATAAGAAGATCCTCCCTCTGAAGATCCCTTGCAGCCCCAAAATCTTCCCCCTTCCGTCCCGTGCAATAGTTCTGCCCTTTGATAACTGGTTTCCCCTCCCTTCAGCACCTGCTCTGAGATGATGCCACCCCTTTTCGTTGTGGCAGAGGATAAAGAACCGGAGAAAAAACTCTCTAGAGCAAGAAACACCTCCCTTTCTTCACTATGTGACTTCCATACCCTCCGAAAAACCCCACTTGTAGTCCTCAGCCAGAAAAATGAAGACACCCTGACACTCCACTCCCCCCACTCTCTGACGAAGGGAACCCACTTCCTTTTTTCATTCGAGTTCTTGGCACCCCCTCTCTGTCCTCCCCGTCAAGGGGCATAAAGGCACCATAAACCCCATCCTGCATACTGACGGGCATTTTTTTTCCGCTCCTGTCCTCTGACATCCCCACATGTGTGGAGTGATGGGGCACATCCCCCATGTAAAATCAATAGGCGTAACCTCTTCCCGACTTCTCTTGATTCCTCCGGCTGCTTGTGGACTTCCACACTTAGCAACATATCCACAAGAGCATTGTTTTATGTCCAAGTCTGAATCAAATCCACTATTTATCACCTGATCGTATAGCTTCTTGCATCTGATAAAACACCTTGGTCTTGATGTACATAGGCAGCAATCATAGCACCCTAAAATCTGGATTTCACAAGAGTTGAAATAAGACACATGCCTGCACTAGAGAGCCACACTTTCCATACATATTGATTAGATTGCATCCAACCCTATTATCCGACACAAGACTATCTTGAATGATCTGATCATGGATCAACCCACCCTTTCCTTGTTGCATTTTTTTTTTTAAACATTGAAATGCATGGGTGGTGTAACCTTGTTGTGAGTAGCTTGCATTTGTCCAAAACACTCAAGCACTTGCTCACACAACTCTCCTTTTGCATATCGTATCTGCTAGTGCACTCCCCACATGGGCCTTCATACTGCAATAAGCTTTTAAGCTGCAAACCAAGGTGAGGACATTGGCAAGATCCCTTCAAGTTCCATTTTGGCACAACATTCTAGTGCTCCTTTTTCACATAGGACACATTTTCCATCTTCATAGTACCTGCAGTCAAATATCTATTCCACACAATGGAGACATGTTAGCACCAAAAAAATCAATCACAAGTAGAGTTAACAATGTGCCCATCGAGTGCACTCTTACTGGGTCCCAATTGCAACTTTTAAAGGGCACCAAGCTTTAGCCCATTAGTCTAAAAGAATGAGAGGCACCATGCCAAATTATTCTTTTAAAGAGCACATCAAGTCATGCTTAAGTCCGAATTCAAGACTTTGGGCCAATAGTAGATTTTTGGAGCTCAAGGTTTGCAAACAGTACATGAAACAACACAAGGAAGAAGAAGAATCTTGGAGAGCAACACAATACAGAATGTATTACCAAGTGAATATACAAAGATAAGTGACCCATGGGGATTATATGTGTATATACAAGCAAAAAAATCCTCCTAAAGAGGGAAAAAAGTTCCTCAATGATCCTAAGTGTGTTCACACACATCACTATCAAAGGTACCAAGAAATCTCCCTCAAGAGTGATGTAGTGAACAAGGAGCTACACTCATGCATAAGGAAGTTCCAAGCTATGTGGAATGAAATCAATTCACAAAAGGAAGTAAACCCAAAGGTTTGCAAAAACCTTCAAACTTCACCCTAGGCAAAGCCTTTGTGAAAAGGTCTACAACATTATCTTGTGTGGGCACATAAGCCAAACTAATCTCTCCAAGAGAGAATCTCTCCCTAAAATAATGATAATGCACCTCAAATTGCTTTCTACAAGCATGGAACATAGAGTTTCTTTCGATTTCCAATGCATTTTAAGTGTTAGTAAAGATGGTGGTGGTAGAAGAATGACTAACACCCAAATCATCCAAAAGGTGTTTGAGTCACACACATTCAACAATTGTCCTGAAAGCTTCCCTATACTCATCCTCACAACTAGAAGTGATCAGAATAGGTATCTTCTTGCTCAATAAGATATGTATGAGCTACCAAGCATGAGAAAAAACCACTAGTGGAACACAAGTGTCATAGCAATTAACCCAATTTGATTCATGAAACACATGTAAATCTAGTAGTAATGACCCCCCCTCACCAGGATAAAATAGTCCAAGTAGTCAGGTACTATTCAAGTAATGAAAGATGCACTTAACCTCCTGGCAATGCTTGACACCTATGTAATGCATAAACTTGCTTGTTCAAAAATGGAAAATTGAATATCAATAGAGTTATGCATAAGTAAATTAAGCATCTAACAACTTGATGATAGATAAGAACATCAAATGCATCTCCAACATCATGAAGACTCAACCTATCTCAGAGGGGGTGGCAATATATTTGCAATATTCAAGGACAAAATGTTGCAATAATGCATCAAACATACATATAATTTTTGATTCACCAATACAAGTGCTTCAAAGTTTACTATAGGTCTAGAGAATTTGATTAGTTATTTCTGTTCAACTTTTTGAGATATAGTCAATTTTCCACATCAAGGTATTCAATCATTGGCCATGGCTAAAAGAAATGATGTATTTTATATTTTTTTTGTTGACTGATGGTACTAATTACCCATTGAGAGTGTATATGGTGTGTCATGCATTGGTAGAAAAAGGCATTTGGAATATTGTGTGAGGTGTTGGAAAACATCCTACTACACTTGGAAATACACTAATTGAAGGTGATGCAGATGGTGTTGAGGATGATGACCTTCAATTTCCTATTTTTTGTGTGGTTCTTGTTGCACAGAGATGCACACACACATGCATTCATAACTTTGTCTCTCAAATGTGCCATTATCCCTCACATTCACTCCCACAAGTGAGCATATGAATGAAGGAGATTCAATGGATAGTTTTTTAACAAAGATCAAAGATTTGAAAGAGCAGTTGATTTCTATTGATGGAACATGTAGCTCATTTGTGCAAATTGTTCTTAATGGTCTTCCAATCTTATGAGATTTTTGCTTCTACTCTTTGTTTGATGATTAAAGGCGACCTAAATTCCTTAATGTTTGAGGATTTAGTCTATTTTTTGTTGCAAGAAGATCAGTCTAGTCAGAACATGTCAATTATGCATGTTGCAAATCAAGCTTTCTTAGCTAGTCAGAAGGACAAAGGTAAATGGAGCTCATCCACTAGTAACAAAAAATATTCTAACGTGCAATTCAAGAGTCTCATTCTATATTAAATGCAAATCTTTTGTATGCATGATTTGTTCATTTGAATTTTGCTAGTTTGCTTCACTTGTAGAAATATAAAATGGTGTCCTCTCTGCCAAAGTTGAGGCACTCTTTAAACATGTCTATGAAGACTATGTTTTGTGGTCCTTTGCAAACATCCTCATTTGGGAATTACCTATACTTTGTGACCTTCATTGATGACTTTTCTAGACATGCACAGGTTTGTCCATTAAAAGAAAAGTATGATGCTTTTATGTGCTTTAAATAGTTCCTAGTTATGGCTAAAACTATATCATCATGTAAAATGGGAACCCTCCATTCCAATCGAGGGGTGGAGTCTTCTAAGTTTAATGTATTTCTAGTTGAGTATGGGATCAAACATCAATGTACACCATTTTAGATACCTCAACGAAATGGATTTGTTGAGAGGAAGAACATCTCTCTCATGGAAATGGCGAGGTGTATGGTCAAAGGTTAGGATTTACCACATAGCTTTTGGATTGAGGTTGTTATGTGTGCAACATATGTACTTAACAAGTGTCCCACCAAATCATTCCAGTATATCACTCCATATGAGGCTTGACATTGTCACAAGCCACCTATTGCTCATCTACATGTTTTCAATTTCCTAGCATATGTATTGGTGCCTAACAAAAACTCAAAAAGTCAAACAGTAAGGTAGTGAAATGTATTTCTATTTGGTACAATTTTGAAAGCAAAGGCTATCATCTATATCATCCTGGTATTGATTAGCCATTATGTTTTCTTCTGGAAGTTGTAGTTCAAACCTTACTTTCATGTACCAAGAAGACATGATTTAGCTCAAAGGATGTGTATGACACATTGATACCTCATTTTACAGGTGGATAGTCAAGTGCTAGAGATAGTGAGGCAATTTCTCAACCTTTACAGGTTTCAAATGATGATGTAGATATTTTCTGATGCAAATCTTCATGATGCTCTTATTGATGAGAGGTTGACATAGAAGAGTTGAAAACTATGCTTAAATGGATGGTATTGATTTTGAGAGTTAACAAGTTTGATGCACCTTTGTCATTGTGTACTTGTTCAAGCTATTATAATAGTTCTTTTGCATCAAAGTTTTATGCAATGGCTACCTCTACTCTCAATGGTGAGAATGATATTGTTTCTTTTGATGAAGCATAGAAAATTGGATGGCTGCTATGCAATTGGAATATGATGCTACTATGAAGAATGATACTTTTTCTTTATCTGATTTGGTTCCAAGCAAAAAGGCCATTGGCACTAAATGGGTCTACAATTTGAAACATAAGCTGATGGAACAATTGATAGGTATAAGGCTAGGCTTGTTGCCAAAGGTTATGCTCAAGAAAAGGGCATTGGTTTTGATGAGAATTTTACTCCCACATGCCAAATGACCACTATTCATAGCATTTGTGCACTTGCCACTCATCATGGTTGGAATCTACATCGATTGGAAATTAAAAGTGCATTTCTCAATGATGATTATATGAAGAAGTGTATGTCTTTCAACTCTGTGGTTTTGTGCAGAAAGGACATGAAAACAAACTAAGCATGTTCAAAAGGTCATTGTATTGATTGAAGCAAGCATCACCTGCTTGGTACGAAAATATACATGTCTACTTGCTAGCACATGGATTTGAGAATATTCAAACTAAGAGAACCTTATATTTTAAGCATTCAAATGATATAATTTTGATCATTGGTGTATATGATGATGCCATTTTGTTCAATGTTCCTAATGAAAAGCATATTTCTAAATTTAAGGCTTACTTGCATGCCTTTTTTTGAGATGTTAGATTTGGGGCATTTTCATCATTATTTGGGCATTTAGTTTATGCAAGTTGATGGGTGAATAGTTTTGTATCAAACAAAATACATTGACACATTATTGCACAACTATGGCCTTGAAGATTGCAAACCTATTGCCACTCCCATGGAGACACATTTATTATTGAGTCTTCATGATGCTAGACATGCATTTGATATTGTTCTCTATCAACAAGCTGTTGGATTCTTAATTTACTCATGCATAACTTGGCCTGATATTGAGTTTCTTATATCTCAGATGATCAGGTTTATGCATTGCCCATGTGTCAAGCATTTGTAGGAGGTTAAGCGCATCTTTTGTTATGTCAGTGGGAGCTAGTTACTTGGATTGTTTTATCCCAAGGGTAGATCATTACTGCTTTATTTACATGTATTTCCTCACTCAGAGTGGGTTGGTTGCTATGACACTCATGTTCCACTAGTGGTTTTTGCTTCATGCTTGGTAGCTCGTGCATATCTTGGTGGAGCAAGAAGTAGCCTAATACAACCACTTCTAGTTGTGAGGTTGAGTATAAGGAAGCTTTTATAGTGAATGTTGAGTGTGTGTGGCTTAGATGCCTTTTGGTTGATTTCGGTGTTGGTCAGCCTTTTGCGACCACCATCTTTATTGACAGTCAGAGTGCATTGGTAGTTGCACTCATGGATGGATTGATGTAGAGGGAAGGAAGAGGTGATGCACTAGGATTGGGAGGGGATATGTGTGAGAAAGTCATAAGTTGATGAAATGGAACAATGGGTCATGGAGGAAGGGGAAAGGAAAGAAATGGAAGGGGTGAGGAAAAGATTAAGTGGAATAGGGGAAACTATTGTTGAGACAATAGGTGTAAAGGTTTCAATGGGAATTTGGGACACTGGATGTAGTATAGCTTCAACTATAGCACTCAATGTGAGTTGGGCTAATGGAGATGAGTTGGGGTGTAATGGGGAAGGTGGTTATATAGGAGAAGGAAGGGTTTCAGATGATGTAGGGGTGATTTCCATGGCAATTGCAGGTGTGGATGTTGAGGGTCCTGGAGGGGAGTCGATAACAATAGTTTCTCCTACTGGTGGCGACTCAAAAGCTAGCCATGCTTCTTCTGGGTGTCGAGAGGACTGGGCATCTCTTAGAACATGGATGTATTGGCCGAGCCTTGAAATTAAGGGGATGTGTCGAGGGTCAAACTGAGTTAGTGGTTTTCTCTTTAGGAAGTGAAGTGCTTCTACTATATCTATTGACTTGACTAATTCATTGAAACCTTCTATAAAGGAAGGTTTGAATCCTCCATTGGAAAATTCTTATTGTAGAGTTTCCTTAGTTTGATATTCTGAGATTCGTCGACTCACCCACACAACTTACGTGCTGTGATACAATCTTTGAATGGCTAGTGAATAGGCAGCTGCATCAAACATGTCCTCTTCATGTGTGCTAGTATCACCTTGAGATTCATTCTGATGCTCTTGCTATTCATGTTGGTCGTCATCTTGAGAGTCTTGACTGTTTTGGCTTTCTTCATCGGCACCTTCATCATCATCAATTACTATTCGATCTTCCTCTTCTGAGCTTGACACTACTTCTTCTCGTCACTGATCAAGTGGTGAGGCGGGATAGCTTGGCTGTTCATATTCTTGTGAGAAGAATTGTGCTTTTGAGAGCTAAAACTCACTAGAAAATGCATCTTGCATTTCAAAATCAAACATGGTATTGACAACTTCCACCTCGAGGTTAGGTATTGGAAAAGTAAATGCTTTTGCACCTGGTGGGGATCTCTTTGACTTTGATGGTAGTGGCTTGAGTGGTGGTGAGGGAAGTGGCTTCAGAGGTAAGGAGTACACTGCAGGTGCATTCAATTACTATGGGGCACGATAGACGAATTCATATAGGCGGTATGGGTGTTGGAGTCTCCATGGGAGACTTTTGAGGTGAGGGTGATTCAAGGATTTGTAAGCATGGGATCGTGCCCCTCATGCGCTTTCCTACCCTTGTCTTGGTTGATTTACGTGCTTTCTTGGAGGTATCTCTAAACCACTTTAGCTCTTTGATAGTCATAGCACGCTCAAGAGGTATGTCATAGGCTAAGCATATATATACAATTCTTGTGATGGCACAACAACCATGGGGGACCCTTTTTGTACCCATCTTTGCTGTGCTAATTACAATTGTTCTTGAATCTAGTTAGCAAGATCGATAGTTTGGGGTCCCATATTCCCTAAGTATAGCCCAAACCAAATATGTTTCTATGGTATTGTGAAGCAATCCTACGCCAAAAAAGTGAAATGCTTCTCCATTGGAGTGTGAGTGTCATGGATCTTGAGTGCAAGTCTAATGAGATTGGCCGAGAGATAGAAAAATTGGTAACTAGTGAGGGCAAAATGAACATCCTTGGTAATTCCTTTCTAACAGGGGGTTTGAGAGTGGTCACCAAATAAAAACATCGATAGAAGTCTGGTTTGGGGAGGGGAGCACTAAAATACTCTGTAAATCTTGCTCGCACCCAAATTGGTTATAACTCCGCATAATTTTGAAGAGCTTCAAATTCTCATGAGAAGAATTGGTATAATCCCCATATGTCGCCACTAAAGCATAGCATTGCATCATAGATGTAGTTTCCATTAGCCAGAGGTTCTGCTAATCCCTAGAACCAGTGGAAGAACTATGTACTTTTTTGGTTCTTCTAATAAGAGGATCTTCAATCGGCATTGGCCCCATAACATCTTGGATTTTGGTGGTTTCATTGCAGGGAAGGGCTCATCCAACAAATTATCAAAATTTACTACTGGCATGCTAGTGCCAACCTCAGAGGTTCCCTGAGTTTGCATGGTGATCTGAATGTGTGTGTAGATGATCTGCTACAAAAGGATAACACAGTATTATGGAAATCAATTATGATCCCAATAAAGTGAGACCGCAATCCCTTTCCATAACCGATGCGTAACCCATGTAGCTGTGTGTTGTGAGGTGGTTGATATAATGCCCTCTTAAAAGCTAATGCAGGTCACTAGACATCCTACCTGCCCTTGAATAATGCATACATTGCTTTTGATGAGATTTTATTACAAGTGATAGTGGGTTAGTGGGGATGAATTTATACACAGTTTAGTTGTGGGTGAATTATTACAAGGATAAGGGTTAGTCATGAGAGGTGTTATGTTGTACAAAGGATTGTGTGGACGTTTCTAGACATTTTTCGACTTCCATTTTCTAAGAGTTGGTGTGTGGGTATGTTTTTTTGCTTGAGGTACAAAGGATGAATCTGGTAGTGGTAGTGTCCATGGGTGAAGTGATTTCAAAAGGATGTGTATTACATGGCTTCGGTGTTGAGCTAGAAGATAGTCTATGGGTACTTAGATCTGCGTGGAGTTGGGTCAGTTTGTCAGGTACTTCTTGGTGATCCAAATTTGTTGGGTTCTCGTCAATGGAGAAGAAGGTCGAGGGGATGTTGGATGTAGAGTCTGATTCTACTATGGCTCCTTTCCATCATGGCCCACAATACTGGAAACAATTGGTGATGTTTTACCTTTCGGCACCCATACTTGCATTGTGCCGGTTGCCTTGACATGCTGATACTACTTCCATGATGGGGTTGTCTGGGAGTGTCGTCGGTTTGGGTTCCTAAGTCATAGTTGAATCTTCTGTGGTTGTGGTTGAGGTCTAGTTGACACTCTGCTTTGGAAAAGAAGGGAGGTCCAACACTTGCATGACCTACCCATCAGGAAGTGAGGCATTCTACACAACAAATCTAGCTAGGTCTGTAGGAAGTGCAGAGGATGGGCTTGAAGAGGCTATAGTGCCCATTTTCCTGCTGATCTAATGCACCTAACCATTGATGTAGTCCACCTAACCCATCTGGTAGGTGGTGATCTCTTGTTGTTCAAAGGAAGACCAGGGGAAAATCTCTTGACATTTTCCTGAGAAGTAGATGTATGGGTTGATGTAGAAAGTAATTTGACTTATTTGTCCAAAGATCTTTCGGTCCTCCTGTGCATTCATCACCAACCCCGCATAGGTTGATGTAGAAGTAATTTGACTTATTTGTCCAAAGATCTTTCGGTCCTCCTTCACATTCATTTCATGTGGTCTAGGGTTATGTTCCTTAGGCGGGGTATTGTTAGGGAAGTCAAATAGTATCACTTGCTACTGGTCTAAGTACCTAAGCCATAGGGGGCATTTTCTAAGATTTAGATCCACCGAGTGGTTATATAACAATCTTGGCCAAGAATTAATGGTTCTATTAGATCTTCATCATGGCACACTAAGAGTTTCATAGTTAGGGTTATCTCGTGTACGAGGATAGGAGGGTCCACCTCACCCATGCAAGGGGTTTTCATGCCTCCTAGCCCTATGAGGTATGCCTCAATCGACCACATTTCTAGTCCTGAGTCCTTATAGTGGGATCACCTAATCACACTAGTCATAGCACCTGAATCAATTAAAGCCCTAAGCTCATGGCGGGTGTTGCCTTGTCTTAGCATGACTGTAATGAATGGTCTCCTATCCACTATGCTAGGATGAGTGGTTGACTTTGTTTGACACATGGCCATAGGGTATCTTGGTGTTTCTCTGCCAGTGTTGGTATCTATCCTTGAGTCTTTGAGATGGTTATAATGTTCTCTCCCTAGTCCTTGTCTTCTTAATTTGATGCATTTAATGCATGAGTCATCTAAGCATATCCTCTATAAGAGGTTCTTGATAAAGCTAGAATCTACAACCACTAATGTAATTAGGCATTATCTCTCCTTCTAGTGTGGCTAATTGTATCACTCCAATTGTCCAAAGTCTATTAATAATCATAGCTCCATAACCACGTTTCTCTAGCTTTCGTGCATGCTGTTTCAGTGTATACACTAGGACTAAGTCACCTTCTTTTAGGCCTTTATCTTTCACATGTACATCAAAATAGGATTTCTATCGCTTCTTGGCTGCATATATGCCTATTGCTGGTTTCAGCCTGGTTCCTCCTAATTGTTCCAAGTCCACTCTCCTTGATGATAATTTGTGGCTGGTCCACTGATGCTCTTGTGCAACCTTAAGGGTGGGTATCAAAAAATCCAAGGGGAGCACTACATTTTGACCCAAAACCATCTAAAGGGGATTTGCATTGAGTATGGTCTTGCAGGCCACTTGATATGCCCAAACAATGTGATATAACTATTTGTCCCAATCTGAATGTTTGTTGTTTATGAGATATCTCAATACATTACAAAGGATCTTGTTAGTGTTAGTATATGATCAATGTCTACCCCTCATGATTGTATGCACATTTTGTAAGGCCCCCTTTATGAGGAGAAGCCAAGTGTGCATTACCCAATTGATGGGAATCCCAACTTGAATGTTGGATGAAGGTCATATTGGACCATGTAAGGTATTATAAGGAAAGGGAGTTACCAGGGTCCCCAATTGTGGGGTCCGGGGCAGCGGTGAGCAGCCCCGGCTGGGGGGTCCAAGGGGGCCAGCGGGCCCCTTGGCTGGGGGGTCCTAGGGGGCCAGCGGGCCCCCTGGTGGGGGTCCGGGGGCAGCGCCCCCGGCGCGACGGTAAAGGGAATATTCCATGGAATATTCCCTATCGGAGTCAGAAATCATTTATATTTGTTAGGTCGGTTCAACCAGTCTAAGCCGTGTATGGCAATTACGCGGGCGGTGGGCGCCCACGCTCTATCGCCCATGTATAGTCGTCCATGGCAGGCCACCCATGATCCTATATATACATGACTTCTGCACTACCTAAGACACTGAGTTGAGCCAGCATACCTCTACCTTGTATCTCCCTATCTAGAGTTGTCTAGATCACCATTTAAGCTCTACCTTGAGAGCGCACGGGTGGACAACGCCATCATGTTTGTACTTGCTGCTAGTAGAAAATTGTTGAGATTCTCCTATATCTGTTATCTTCTCTGCTATTGCTCCTGTGTTATATTGCGTAACTATTGTCTTACAGTTAGTACTTTCTACTTGACCATTGTCCTGAGGATGATATGGTGCCGATTTCTTGTGAATCACCATAAAATCTTATAACAAATATTCAATAAATTTGTTAGTGGGTTCCTCGATCGCTCACCAATTCTATAGGTAATCCATACCTTGTAAAGACATTCTCAAATAAGAATTTTGCCGTTATGTGTGCATCATCCTTTTTGGTAGCCTTAGCCTCTACCCATTTGGTGAGATAATATGTAGCAACTATGATATATTTAGCATGAGTACCTTTAGTAAGGGGGGTTGATGGGTCCTGCAAAGTCTATAACCCACTTAGAGAATGCATGTCCTCCCATCATGGGTTTCAGTGGCATTTCATCTACACAAGTAGGAAACTGGGTTCTTTGGCACACATTACATCTCTTAAGATAGGTATATGCATCCATGTGAAGAGTGGGCCACCATAATCCTGTGAATGGTATGGCTTTGATTATTCTATCAGGGCCAAAATGACCTCTTGCAACACCTTGGTGTGCAGTCTCCAATATGCTCAAATAATCACTCTCATGAATATATTGTCTCAAGTATCCATCTCTCCCTCTTTTGTATAGGTTGTCACCAATAAGTGTATAGTCTTGGGCCTCCTATTCTAGACCTTTATGTCTTGCTAAAGTCATTCCTTGAGGGAATGTTTTCATCCTCAAGTATGTTACCATTGGTTCACTCCATTTTGGTGTGAGAGACACATGATAAAAAGTGGCATGTTCCACAAGGGGTATTTCACCACAAACAGGGCATTCTTTGCATAGTCTATTGATACCTGCTTCCATAGACGCCTTGTACACTCCTAGTTTATGTAGAGTCTACAATGTACGGTGTTTTGAATGATGTTTCTTTAATGCACCAACATGTGCTAATCGCAACCAGTTCTTGTATTCTGATTCGTCTACACAACAAGCAAATATTTTCTGATTATCTTGTTTATATATGCTTCCTGCAAGTATCTGGTATCTTTGTGACTTGGTGATCTCTCCTTCTCCGATCCTAACCCTAGGATTCTTGGGCCCAAATGTGAGAATAGGGTCAATGGATTTGGCCCACTCAGGTATTATCTCAAGATTAAACAGGTATGCATCTGGTAGTTTATCCGCTATTCCTTGAGGGGCTTCTCCAATAGTTAACCATGAAAGGTAATCAGTTCTAAGGTGGGTCTTTCCCTTCCTGAATACTACTTCGAATTCGTACTCTATTAATAATAGAAATTAATGTATCAATTGTTTGGTGTTACATGGTTTATTAACTAAGTACAACAATGCATGATGATCTGTGAAGATCTTGAACTTATTCGTTAATAAGTAATGCCTGAATTTTTTTTACTCAATAAATCATTCCTAATCCTTAGACTCTAAATGTATAAAGCATCTTATGATATTGAATAGGTTCTATAGGGAACATCTATATGTGATGTTTGATTCAACTTAGACTCTAAATGTATAAAGCATCTTATGATATTGAATAGGTTCTATAGGGAACATTTATATGTGATGTTTGATTTACCTATTCCATCTGGCTAAACTTGAGTTTTGGGAAATACTTTATCAAAATCAAGTTAAAAGGTTTGAGAAATGTGAAGAAGAACCAAAACTTTGTGTAATTGATTCAATCCTATAAAAGCTAATTTGAGTCAAACTCTATGAGAATCAAATCTCTAATTCTTCATATATATGTTCAAGTCAAGCTTGTGAAGGATTTTGAATATCGTTAAGAGAATTAAATAAAATCCTTAGAAAGATCCTTGGAGTGAAGATGAAACATCATGAAGCCACTAAATAATAGTATGGTATCAAACATTAGTGTCTTGAGCCATTGGGTTTTTATTGATACACTGTTGCTTCAACTATTACTAGGTTAATCTTTCCTTTACACCATCTTATGACAATCCTCACTCAAATGCAACTTTGATGCATGGCTTTGTGTCAAAAGATTGATTAAATTGATTTATATTGTCAATTGGGTGCCCTCATCTTGGAATAACTTATCTATCTAACCTTGGTTGAAGGGATATTTCTAAGTTCTCTTTTCATAAATCTGTGTTGCATCTCTAGTACAGATACTTTACTTCGAAGTCTCACTATTCAAATAATGTGGGTGCATTTTTATCCAAGTCTAGTTCTTAGTCATTCATTACTTTGTATACTCTCAATGAGAGAAGTCGCATGAACAACCTCTTGTAAAAGTGATTACTTGAAAAGTAATTACATTAAAGAAGAGAATCTCGCAACCTTTTTAGGTGCCAATCACGAAGCTAAAGTTGGAGAAGTCAATTATATGAGATTCCCCTAACTTGAAGGACCTTTTAGGTGGAATCCCCCCAAAGTTTGAATTCAAAATAATCTATATATACACTAAAAAAGAGTCGTGGAATAGAGCAAAGTTTAGTTACATTTGGAGGAAGTTTTGAGCAAGCACCAAGTCATTTGTGAAGCACACATTATGCTCCTCCTTCCCAAGCTTCATGCTCATTCATTTCATGTACAATATGTGCAATACAAATTGACATTTCAAGCTACACATTGGAGTTTTCTTCATCTATTGCTGCAGGTCTATTTTTGTATTTTTAGTCAGTTTGATAATTGATTTCTCTTTGTATACTTAGTCTTTTGATAAGATTTAAATTGTTATAGGTAAAGTGATAAGTCTTTTTGCTTCATATCAATTTTCATCATATTTGGTTCATTATTTTATGAGATACATACATTTGAAGTCACCTGTGTATTTATACAATCAACCCTTGAAAAGTCAGGATGACACCCCAATGTTCCTAAATTGATTTCTCTCAGTATGGTTCATTAAAATTCATCAAATTTGTTGCTTTAGGTTCATTAAATATATATAATTAGAGATCTGAAAAATGTCTTTGGACAATTGTCAGCAGGCAGTGAGCTTTGAGTGAAATTCCAAAGTGCTTCTCATCCCAAAACAACAAGTTTTTGATCATCTGTCTTGTGTCAAGTCATTTGTTTTGATGAATCAATTTTTTATTGATCTTACAAAGTACTAAGGAGGTATTTATGGATCATTAGCAAGCTCAAGGTGTCTACTTAGCATCCTAAAGTTATCTTGGCAGGTGTAGAGCACGTTTTTGCAGCACCAAACACATCTTTGGAGTATGTCCAACATCTCTTCTCACAGTGGGATCAAAGCCAGGTTGAATCAACATGGGAGATGGTTTTCCCTCTAGCATTGACAAATAAGATAGAAAAAACTAGCCAGCTTGGTCTCTAAGGGTGGAGGCATACCTTCAAGGAAGAAACCTATTGGGACACATATCTTAAGATCAAGTCATGCCAACAATGAGAAGCAAAGGGCAACCATCACATGAAGAGCAAGAGAGGCTTACAACTTGGTGTTCAGAAGATGCACTAGCCAAGTCCTATATTCTAAACTCAATCTCTCATTTTCTCTTACCTCATGTAAAAGGATGCAAGACCTCAAGAGAGACCTGGAATGCACTTGCTGCCTTCTTCTCTTCAAACACTAGAGCAAGGAAGAACCAACTATGGATGGAGTTCACTAACTTGAAGAAAAGTCCCAAGCAAATTGTGGCTGATTATGTCACCAAGATGAAGGAGACCTCTGATTAATTAGGGAGAACTGGAGAAGTAATTGAAGAAGAACAAATCATAAGGCAAATTATCAATGTCATCAAGGCTGATGACAAGTGGGAATCCTTCACAACCGCCATAGATTTGTACATGGACATGCAAGTACCTGATCTCAGTACCTTGATGGGCCAACTCTTCACACATGAAGCAAAGATAAACAAGAATGGTGAATCCTCAAGAGGTAATCAATCTTCTACCTTATACTCTCATAAAGCTAAAGCTAAGGATAAGTCAAAGTCCAAGAAGAATGAAGATGAAGGTAGCTCTTTCCAAGCCAACTTCACAGGTAGAGGAAGAGGCAGAGGAGCAAAGCAAGGCAGGGGGAGACCCCAAACATCTCAAGCATATAATATATGTGGTTATTCTAATCACACTACTAAAGAATGTTATAGGAACCCAAGGAATTCCAAAGGAAGAGGATTCAATAGAGGTGGCTATGGATCAAATAGAGGAAAATGGATATAGATGAAGGAAGGACTACACAATTACATTGAGGATCAAAGTCAATAGGACTCACTTCTTCTCATGAACCTATCATTGAAGCAAGGTAAGGATGATGATCATGTCTTCTATATTGATTCAAGGTGCTCAAATCATGTATCAAGAAATGTAGCATTGTTCACTGACTAGAAGATCCCAAGAGCAAACATGAAGTGCAGATAGGTGATGATACTAAGGCATTCAATGGAAAAGATAGGTAATGTCAAGGCATCAGATGGCAATATGAATCTTCTAAGCAAGGTATTGTATGTACCTAAATAACCAAAAACTTGATAAGTGTTGGACAAATTGTGGAGAAAGGATTGATTGTTAGATTAACAAATTGTGGAGCATATGTGGAAGACCCCAAGCAAGGATTAAAAGGATAGAAAAAGGAGATAAGAAAGGAAGACTCTTCACTTTCGAAGTTGAAGACACCAAGAACATAGCATTGTTTAGCTATGGATCTCAAACACTCTTTGAATTAGAGGTATGGCATAAAAGGATTGCTCATATTGGTGAAAGAACTTTGAAACAAATATGCAAGGATCAAAGTGTACTTGGATTACCCAACATCACAAAGCAATATATGATCTACAAGCATGGAGCTTGTCAATTTAGCAAAGCTCATAGACAACATTTCATTAGGAAAGGATATATCCATCAAGAGCTATTGGATGTTGTACACAGAGATGTGTGGGGTCCAAGCAAGGAACCTTCCATTTCAGGATCCAAATATTATGTATCTTTTATTGATGATTGTATTAGGTGGACAATCCTATACTTTATGAAGCATAAAGATGAGTTTTTCAATTGTTTCAAAAGATATCTTGCACTTGTAGAGAACCAAACAGGTAAATGTCTCAAGAGACTCAGATCAAATGGTGGTGGAGAATACTTCTCAAATGAATTTGATGCTTTCCTTCAAGAAAGAGGCATCAAAAGAGAGGTCAACCAGATACACACATGAACTTAATGGAGTAGCTCAAAGGAGGAACAAGACCATAGTAGAAGAAGCTAGATCTATGCTAAATGAAAAGAATCTACCTAATTATCTTTGGGTAGAGGTTGTGTCAACATCCACATATCTTGTAAATAGACTTTCATCTAAGTCTTTAGATGGTATGCCACCTTATGAGGTATGGAATGGAAGAAGACCAAGCTTAGAGCATTGCAAAATCTTAGGATGTCTAGCTTATGATCATATTCCTTCTCAAGTAAGAGGAAAATTGGATCCCAAGGCAGAGAAAAGTATCTTTATTGGTTATGATCAAAATAAAAAAGGATACAGATTGTATAATCCCACTACAAAGGCTTCTTAGTTAGTATGGATGTATTCTTTGATGAAAATAAATCTTGGTTTGATGATGATAGGAAAGTGAAACTATCCTATGACTTGGAAGAGGACTTTCCATCTCTTCCAACAAAGGAGCCAAAGCATCATGAAGATAGTGATTCTGAAGATGACATGCCAGAGTTGGAGAAATTGAAGCAATGCAAGAATAAAGGTAAAGCAAAGGTGCAAGTCCTAGCTCAAGGATCAAAAAGATCTCTACAACCAATCAAAAAGCCAAGGAGAGAAAAGAAGAAACCAGAAAGATGTGGATTTGATACATCTTTGGTCAAAGCATTCAATCTACATGGCTAAGGATCTTAACCATGAAGAACCTACATCTTATGAAGAAGCTCAAAGCAAGAAGTGGAGAGAAGCAATGAATGAAGAAATGGAAGCTCTCATGGAAAATGACACATGGGAACTTGTCCCTAGCAAACCATAAATGAAGGTAATTGGATCTAGGTGGATTTATAAAGTGAAAAAGAATTTAGATGGTAGTATTAGTAGCCACAAGAGAAGATTAGTAGCCAAAGGGTTTGCTCAAACCCATGGGATAGACTTTGAAGAGACCTTCTCACCTGTAGCTAAAATGCCTACCATTAGAGTACTTTTTAGCATTGTTGCATCTAGGAATTGGAAGCTATACCAATTAGATGTAAAAAATGAATTCCTCAATGGATGGATTTTAGAAGAAGTTTATATGGCACAACCACTTGGTTATGAAAATGCACATCATCCAAATTATGTGTGCAAACTAAAATGGCTTTGTATGGTTTGAAGCAAACTCGAAGAGCTTGGAATCACAGGTTAGTAACCTACTTGCAGGACCAAGGATTCAAAGCTAGCAAAGCAGACACATCACTATTCATCAGAAGGAATGGATCAGAGGTTATATATTTCTATGTGTATGTTGATGATATCATAATTACAGGGAATGATATCAATGGAATTAAGTCGGTAAAGCCTGAAATGAAGGATGAATTCAAGATCAGTGATCTTGGACCTCTCACAGATTTCCTTGGACTTGAACTTGTCTATATAGGTTCTAGTATCTACATCACTCAAAGGAAGTATGTACATGACATGCTTTCTAAGTTTAAAATGAATTCATGGAGATGAATCATAAACTAAGTGCTTATGAGGGAGAACTCATTGAAGACATCACAAGCTATCAAAGCTTGGTAGGAAGCTTGAACTATGCAACACTCATAAGGGTTGACATATGCTATAGTGTTAGCATACTCAGTCAATTCATGCACAAGCCAAGGAAGCCACATATGGAAATAGCCAAGAGAGTGCTCAAATACTTGAAGGATACCATCAATGAAGGACTTTTCTGCCTCTTTACATCTGAAATTGATCTCAAACTCTACTTAGATTTAGATTGGGCTAGATCAAAGGATGACAGGAAGAGTACATTAGGTTATTTATCTTTTGTAGGTTCAAAATTAATCTCATGGTCTTCAAAGAAGAAACCTACTGTTGCTCTATTATCTACTGAGGCTGAGTATAGAGGATTGGCTAATGCAACACAAGAAGCAATGTGGTTGAAATGTTTACACTCAGAATTGGGGTTACATACCTCAACTCCTCACATTTTTGGTGATAACACTAGCTCACTTCACTTAGCAGCTAATCCTTTGCACCATGCTACAACAAAGCATATTGAAGTCCATTATCACTATGTAAGAGAAAAGTTGATTAGTAAGGACATTCAATTGTCCTATATATCGAGTAATGTTCAATGTGTAGACATGTTGACAAAACCATTGGATGGCATCAAGCTAAGCAAATTCAAAGGCATGATTGGATTGCTAGACATCAAGAAGAATGAAGACTCAAGCATGCTAGGCTTGAGGGGGAACTGTTGGTGCATTTTTCTCCAAGCCTAGTGCTTAGTCATTCATTATTATGTTATATATACTCTCAATGAGAGAAGACACATGAACAACCTCTTGTAAAAGTGATTACTTGAAAAGTAATTACATTAAAGAAGAGAATCTCGTGACCTTGTTGGGTGCCAATCACAAAGATAAAGTTGGAGAAATGATGAGATTCTCCTAACTTGCAGGACCTTTTAGGTGGAATCTATATACCCTCAAAAAGAGTCGTGGAACACATCAAGGTTTAGTTACATTTAGAGGACGTTTTGAGCAAGCACTAAGTCATTTGTGAAGCACACATTGTGCTCCTCCTTTTGAAGCTTAATGCATTCATTTCATGTACAATATGTGCAATACAGATTGACATTTCAAGCTACACATTTAAGTTTTCTTCATCTACTGCTGTAGGTCTGTTTTCATCTTTTTAGTCAACTTTGATAATTGATTTCTTTGTGTATACTTAGTCTTTTGAAGAGATCTGAATTGATATAGGTAAATTGATAAGTCTATTTCCTTTGTATCAATTTTTGTCATATTTGGTTCATTATTTTATGAGATACATACATTTGAAGTCAACTATGTATTTCTGCAATCAACTCCTGAAAAGTCAGAATGACACCTCAATGTTCCTAAATTGATTTCTCTCAGTATGGTTCATTAAAATTCATAAAATTTGTTGCTTTAGGTTCATTATATATCTAATTAGATATGTGAAAACTATCTCTAGACAGTTCTCAACATGCTCTAAGGTTTGAGTGAAATTCTAGAGTGCTTCTCATGCCAAAATAACAAGTTTTTGATCACCTATTTTGTGTCAAGTCATCTGTTTTAATGAATGAATTTGATAATTGATCTTCCAAAGTGCTAAGGAGGTATTTATGGATCATTAGCAAGATCAAGATGTCTACTTATCATCTATGAAGTTATCTTGGTAGGTGTAGAGCAGGTTTTTGCAGCACCATGCACATCTTTGGAGTGTGTCCACCATCGCTTCTCACAAATAAGACCATGCTTATCATACTTGAATCCTAAATGAAGACCCTCAAAGTAATTTACTTAATGATATTGAAACTTGCTTGTTGATTTGATACTTGAAGTGTCTTTAAGGTCATAACCATGAGTATTATATACTTAAACTTCATCTTTGATGTTTTAATCCCTTTGGCAATTCAATCTCACTTCAAGGTTCATTTCAAGACTAAAATATACCTACCATCTCTAGGTCTTATATCCCATGCCATCTTTCCTAAATCCATGTGAGTATAGAATATGGTGTCCATACCATCATACTTTATATTCATCATTAAAGTATGGATGATATTTATCTTACAGTCTACATGCATCACTATAGAGTAACTTTTAGTCAAATCCTTTAAATAACATGAATTGAGGTAATTACCTCTATCTTTATCTTTACTAGGTTTATAGTGCTTCCATCATGTTTACATGATCTTATGCTTGATCTAAACTCTGGCTTGGAAGCATAAAAAATTTTGATGGAATAAACATCCATCCTTTTTTCTAAGGTCTTAAAAAGAAAACTAACATAGTTCTAAGTGACTTGAATTTCTTACATTAATATCTTGTTGGTACTTACTCAACGAACTTGTAATGACAAGAGATTATTCTTGTCTTTAGATTCCTTTTTCTTTTTAAAGATTTATAGGACTTTGCAAGGATCTCTTTACTACTTAAGTATAAGAATCTATTAATGTTTTTGGGTTTCATCTTTGAGAAATCCCTTTAAGGATAAATAAACTTAAGTTTCACCTTCCATAGACCATTAGCATGGTTGCAAATTACATACTTGGAACTTCAAACACTTTATATTTCTCACTTCCCTTTAGAGAGATGTAAAGTTTAGAATGCTTTATCTAAACACTTTATATTTCTCACTTGCCTTTGTGTTTCTACGATCTTCTCAAAAGAGAATAGGATCCCAATTTCCTTTAAACATAGCATGCCTTGAAGGGAAGCTTACCACTTGATAAACATCTATTGATTTTTCATAGACATAATCTCACAATTGTCATTAATTATGACTATGGTTCTCCCATGACTATGGTCATAGATGATTCCTCTTCAAGAAATTGCTCATATTTTCTCACTCCCTTTGATTACTCAAAACTACATAAATATGTTTTTTCACCAGGTAACACACACACACGTACTTGAGCCTTCATAAATACATATGATTTTTTTTCTTTTTTTTTTGAAGCTTCTAGGTTTTAGCTTTTATGTTAGAAATAAGTTCTGATGTGAGTATGGACAATATCCTATGTATATAAGTCAATGCAACCCATTTTTTAGAGAGATTTCTTATTTCTATGAGTTTCTTGACTCATGTATTGCAAATCTCTTTTGATTTTGCATGCTTTTTCATATTGAAAAAGAGGTTTTTATTCCATCAACTATTTTTTATGTTTTCCTTTTGACAATTGAAATCATGTTAGACAGTCCACTTGATGGTAGTGGACTTTGAAACCATTTATGATTCTACAAGAGATTTGATAAAAAAATTGGCCCATTTTCATAGTTTCCATCCTAGTTACAACTTTAAAGGGATCATAAAAATCTAGGAAACCATAAGAACGATAGAAAAATCTAGAAACTTTTATGGGCTCTTGATTCTCCCATGACGTATTACATCCTTCAATCATTATTTAATGATTCGATGGAGCTTTAATTCCTTGTAACCTTTTTATCTTCTTATCTTATGTCTTTAAATTTTCATGCTTGTTCATGTAACTACATAGACTTTGTGGCATTTTGAATATTATGAGGATAGAAAAGGTAGCAACAAGAAGAGTAGTAGTAGTGGTAGTAGCAGCAATAGTAGTAGTAGCATTAATAGTGGCCATCACAGTACTTCAGGCAATAGCAATAGCAATAGCAGTAGTAGTGGCAATAAAAATAGTAGTAACCGTATAAATAAGAGTAGTAGTAGTAGTAGTAGTAGTAGTAGTAGTAGTAGTAGTAGTAGTAGTAGTAGTAGTAGTAGTAGTAGTAGTAGTAGTAGTAGTAGTGTTAAGTCCTAATGCCCACGAAAAAGATGCTTATACAAGCCCTTATTTTGCTCAAACCCCGTGGAATTGGTCCACTTGGATTATTTGGAATCCACAATGATCTCGCAATGGATTCTTCCTATGTCTATGCACTAGCTCATATGTTCCCGGCAAACACACCAAAATGAATATTTCTTTTGGTCCAAGGGAAAGTGTCTACCCAAACTTACCCTCTGCTCAATTTCCTTGGAATTTGTCACCCCGGGTTGCTTGTAAACCACAATTTGTCCCTCAAAGTGGAAACTTCACGCTCTCCCCTACGTACCCTACTCTCATGCATTCACACTCATTGACCCTCAAGCACTAACACAGTCCTTCCCCTTTCTTGATCCGTTGACCCCTCCCTTTTATCTAGCTTTCCCTTTTTCACTTGCTTCCTGCTTCCCTTCCTCTCCTTCCCACTCAATCACACTCACTCACATATCCCAATACTCACACTCACACCTATAGGCTTCCACACGATCATTCTCGTATTCATGCACATGCCCATTATACACACTCTCGCACGCACATCCATCTATAAATACTCATACACACACCTCGCCACGTGCACTCCCGAATCCCGATCCCCTACTTGCTCTCGCTCTCTCTCTCTCTTACACTTACATGCACGCATAACCACACTTTTACACCCCTTCACTTTCTCGCCCACCAATCAGCCCCATACAAAACATTTGTGGGTTGAACATGCAGTAAAATCACTGAATCATCAAGCTTGAGATAATTTGCCATTGCCCCTTTCACAACAAATGCACTCTCATCACTGAGATCTACAGCAACAACTACTTTACGGTTCCCTGTTTGTAAAGAGGGTGGCGGCATCCTGCACAAGCAATACTCCACAAATCTGCTCAAAATTTGTGCTATCTTCAAGCGACTGCTAAACTGCCATCTTAAAATGTATCATATAGAAACGTTCAACATCTTAAAATGTATCATATAGAAACGCATGCAAAAGCAATTATTATGGAAGTCCTTCTAAGTTGTGATTTTTTTTTTTTAAATAGCCTCTCGTGTGCCACATCATATCATTATTTAACAAATGCACATGGATTTCAAGGCTTGTGCTCTAAAACATATGAGAGCCCGGTGCTTCTTTTGATCACACGTCTGCAATTACATCTCTAACCGTTATGGCAGCATCACTAATAATATAGAACTTGATATAACAATATCGCACCCCATATTATCACCAAAATGTGTGCGAGTTCGACTACCACATGCATAGGAGAATAGGTCCATCTCACAAGAATTTTACAAGTCATATCCTTTGGATACACCCCTTAACATACGAAGTGATACCTACTCAACATCCTTTTTGAGACCTCAGGAGAAACCCTCAAGAACATGCCCAATCAAATACATGTCCTCCGTGAGATTAATCAAAAATTACTAAAAAAAACGCTGCATCAGGATTTCTTAGAAGCGTTTTGAGAAAAAATTGTGTTTTCTATGCAAATCGAGGAAAAAGTTCTCTAAATGTTCACCCGGAGAGCACGAAGATTGCCAACATGTCTTAAAGACAGTAAGATCAACATATTTAAGATAGTAATGTCAACATAGTGCTATGAGTATGATCTCACCTGACGTAACTGCAACGATACTGGCTGTGATAACAGTCCAAATCCAAGGATTAGATGACTGTAATGATAGGCCGCTAGATCTCTCTCAGATTCTCCGCTGCCCCATGGCGATGTCTTTTTTCACGGTCTTCCACCGTCCTCTTTCCCCCTATCTTGTCTATCCTCCAGTAGGCGGTAAGGACTGGTGCCCTTCCACTCACGCCTGCTGCTCTGATATTTCCTAAGAACCCTCGTGCGCAACCCCCTGCTCCTCCAAGCCCTCGAGCTGTTCTCCACGCGTGTCAGGTAGAGGAGAAAAAAAATAAGCACCCTTTTTGCCTATGATACATCCCCTTTTTCCTGGAGGTACATCAACTGCAGATAGGATCCCCTGCAACTCGGAAACCTCCGCCTTTTTCTCCTCTCTAGGGCCAGGAAGATCTGGCCAATCTTTATACCCCCGCATCAACACAAAAAAACGGCAATATAGAGAACCCCTGAGCTTTAATTGCCACCTGGACAATGGCCCCCAATTTCTTTACCATCTTCTCATGTATATGCAGAAGAAGCTTTACATCATCAGCTGCTACACGCTTCCTTCTCTCTGTCGATGGCCTTTGCTTCCACAATTCTCGATTCAAACCTCCTCCTTCTCATTATAAGAGATGCCACCATAGCGCTCATCTGCCAAAAGATCATATTGGTAGAAAAGTGCCTTGCTGTCATGCTTGCAGTTGTGGATAACTTTTGTTACATATGCAGATTCTAACGCAGGTCTACAAGCTTGAATCAGGTCACCTCCCCCTTCCAATGCATCAACAAGATAGATTCCATCATTAAATGCCAGCAATTGAAATGGATGGGTGGAAATCTCCTTATCGGTTGCTGCAACTCCAACTATGACAGAAGTCCCCCAACCCGTATGATAGCACTCTAAAGTTGTTCTCATTATGTGGATATTGCCAATGCACTCAAAGCTATAGTCCACTCCTCCCTCCGTGAGATTGAGGCTCGCTTTATTATCTATGTCAGTACCAATGATCGGTAAAACCCCGTCAAAAAACACCTGAATCCATCACACACTATGCAAAAGGAAGCTTGTTAGTGCATAGAAACCAACCACTTATTGAGCTAACATACTTCCCTCTTCTTAATTGCGAAGTCGTCCCCGACGAGCGATATGCTACCTGCACTCCAGTTATCCAACATGTGATCATCACTCAATCAAATACAAATCTTTACCTTGCGTGACCATACTCTTCTTCCTCAATGTAGCACCTGAAATCATACTCATACAATCATTTGTTAGTACCAAAATCCAATCATTTCACTTACCATCTTTGTCCATCTTCTCGCATTTTCATCGACATGTCCACCTGTCTGCAAACTTCATTAAAACATTAGAACTTTTCGTCATCAAATCACAATAACATTTACAACCAAAATGGAAAGAGCAAACACACATCAGGAAATCACATCACACATCGTCGTCATACATACAAGCTCGTCACAACCCATATGCATACAAGCAGAAGACATGTCCACATTCGCTCTCGTCACTCTTCTCGACTACTCATTCAACACGTCACACATCTTTATTCCACATATCAACACACTTTCTACACACAGCTTATATATGTAAGCAAGTACCATCCTTGAATTTCATTTTTCCTACCTTCGAGGCTATACCGCCACCTCCCCCCAATTCTTCTTCCGTTTCCAATCGAGTCCTCCTGTTTATTTTTCATGCCTCTTCAACCTAGGGTTTCCTATTCCCACTCGCCTTTTCAACTACTCTGTGCTCTTTTGTTCATCAATCAGATCCTATGCTTGGTCGCCACCACCTCTCCTAAATTGATGGACACACGACAAAGACCACTCAAGCCTAACACGAGCTCACTCTAACAAAATCACTCATCGTCGACGCGATTCCGAACTTCACAAGTCATTGCACCACCTAAGAGCCAAGTTGAACACTTCTCTAAGGTTTACAGACGAACAATGCAGCTAGCACGATTGGATTCCTCAAGTCCAAGCTTTCCACAGACAAGTGGCAGCCAAAACCCTAGCCGAGCTTAAGCTTCGATTCGACATACCTCATCGAGAGTCCACACATTCCCAGCTCCCCACAACACAGACACATATTCCCATCTGAGCATCATGCTCTCTCGCCTCTCTTTTGTCCCCCCTCGAGCGAGGAATTCTTCTCATTCATTTTTTCCACATTTTTTTCTCTCTTTTTTCATCATTTTTTTTTTCACATATTTACTCACACTTGCCGGCCTGCGCCAAAGGTGGATGCGACTCGTGGACTCGACCACCCGATCGAGTTTGTTCCACCCATCTACCAACCCAACGAAGCGCGCGACACACAGACAGCTAGCCCTATGTGAAACCGACGTCGGTTCGTGGCTTTGACCACCCGGCCAAAGTGGATCCACCCACCTATCAGCCCACATAGGCGCATAGCCACATGCACATATACATAAACATATATTTTTCTCATCTTTTTTTCATTCTCGCATCTCGAGAATTAGGAGACAAAAGAAAGGACTTTTTTTTTTTTCCAACCCAACCAATCACGACACACACACATATATCCCCCCATGGACATCCCAATGAGACATATCTCCTCTCTGCTGCCACTCAAGCCAAAATCCAGCCACTAATGCCATGGTCAACCCGTCCTCGCAAAACCCGCACATACTAACCACTTTGTCGACCTGAAACCTCAAAAAGTGTCACTTTAGTTCCTAAGTGTACAACACACTTGGTCCACCCGTCCTCACATCTCTGACTCGCAATCCACAAAGCAAACCCTAATCAGACTCAAGTCATCCTCACCAACATCCATTGCCTCGTCTATTTTTTCATCTCCAACCTCTGCCTCGCAGAGATTCCACATGATTCGACAGCTTGCTGATATTGTCCTCTAGCCAGGCGATACGGTCTGGAAGGCCACCATTCATTACTACACCTCTTAATGCCTCGAGCTTCAAAGCTAAATCCCTTATCCCTTCTTCTTTTCGCTCCTTACTGCCTTGGAGTCGAAAAATCTCATCATCCACTTGATGGAACCGAACCCACATTTTCTTCTTCTCCTCTTCTAAATGGCTCATCTTTCTTTCTATTTCCAAAGGAACCTCCTCGCTCCTCCCGACTTGGCCAGACAACTTTTCAACCTCTTCTCGAATCGACCTCTCCTCCCAGATTCTACTCATATTTTCTACTTCCAGATCATCCACTTTTTTCGACAACTCCTTCGCCTTTCTAACTCCACGCCTATCGCCTCTAACTGGTCCAACATCACTTTTAGCTCTTCCTCTATTCTACCTACTTTCGGATCTTCTACTCGTTCTCGGGTCTCATCGTCTTTCTGATTCATCCACCTACCGAGCTTGCTACTCAGCCTTGCATTCTCTTTCTCTACCCGTCTCACTTTCTCATCACTCTCCGCTTGGGCACTTTTCATTCTTTCTAACTCCAGGTGGAACTCGTCACATGCCTTACCCGCTTGGTCACTGTATCGACGGATTATGCTTTGTACCTTTTCAATTTCATGCTCCATTCGTTCGACTCTCCTCATCAGGTCATCCCTATCTCTTGAGAGCTCTTCTTCGATCGCAACTCCAAAGCAGTCGGCTACCATCAAGCCGGATCTCAAGTCCTAGACCACGTTTTTACTCTCAGGCATCACACGATCTTGCCTCCAGCTTTTGTTTACTCTTTTCCTTTCCTTCTTTTTGTTTTTCAACATTCGTACTTGCTTTTCCCAAGTTCCTAGGACCTCGGCCATTTTCTCTTGATTTTCCTCTAATTTCGCTATTTTGATCCTCTCGTTATCTCGCTCCACATGCAACCAATTGACTTGACATTCCAAGCTCTTCACAAGTTCTACCAAGTCTCGATCATGAGATCCAGTATCCTTGCTTTCACTCGCTCTCGCAGTTTCCGTCGATGAAGTAACTCCACCTTTGTCAACTTCCACATACAAAGAGGATAAGCACCTATCTGGTTCATTCGTTGCGACCTTTAGGTCAATCACCTCTTTTGAGCCACACACGTGCTCGCATAGTCTCTTTTTCCCGCAGTCCGCACATGTGGGGACAAAATCCAACGGGGTGCATACACGAGGGCAATATTTGGCTATATGCCCAATCTGCTCGCAACACCAGCATCTCACATAATTTGATATCGGGCCAAATCGCCACCCTCGGTTCACATGATGTCTCATGGTCGGATGAGAATCTATCCATCTCCTATTTTGTCCAAAATTCGGTTGCCTCATGTTGGCCTTCTCAAACCCACATGCTTGCCTTTGTTGAGCCATTTCTTTAATGAAGATCAAAGCAGATTTGGGATCGACTTGGCTGTGCCACACGATTGGGGCACCAAGCGAACTCGTAGCACTCTCTATGAGATGTGCTAAGCCAATCCCCAGTAGGATCGCCAAATGTTAAGTCCTAATGCCCACGAAAAAGATGCTTATACAAGCCCTTATTTTGCTCAAACCCCGTGGAATTGGTCCACTTGGATTATTTGGAATCCACAATGATCTCGCAATGGATTCTTCCTATGTCTATGCACTAGCTCATATGTTCCCGGCAAACACACCAAAATGAATATTTCTTTTGGTCCAAGGGAAAGTGTCTACCCAAACTTACCCTCTGCTCAATTTCCTTGGAATTTGTCACCCCGGGTTGCTTGTAAACCACAATTTGTCCCTCAAAGTGGAAACTTCACGCTCTCCCCTACGTACCCTACTCTCATGCATTCACACTCATTGACCCTCAAGCACTAACACAGTCCTTCCCCTTTCTTGATCCGTTGACCCCTCCCTTTTATCTAGCTTTCCCTTTTTCACTTGCTTCTTGCTTCCCTTCCTCTCCTTCCCACTCAATCACACTCACTCACATATCCCAATACTCACACTCACACCTATAGGCTTCCACACGATCATTCTCGTATTCATGCACATGCCCATTATACACACTCTCGCACACACATCCATCTATAAATACTCATACACACACCTCGCCACATGCACTCCCGAATCCCGATCCCCTACTTGCTCTCTCTCTCTCTTACACTTACATGCACGCATAACCACACTTTTACACCCCTTCACTTTCTCGCCCACCAATCAGCCCCATACAAAACATTTGTGGGTTGAACATGCAGTAAAATCACTGAATCATCAAGCTTGAGATAATTTGCCATTGCCCCTTTCACAACAAATGCACTCTCATCACTGAGATCTACAGCAACAACTACTTTACGGTTCCCTGTTTGTAAAGAGGGTGGCGGCATCCTGCACAAGCAATACTCCACAAATCTGCTCAAAATTTGTGCTATCTTCAAGCGACTGCTAAACTGCCATCTTAAAATGTATCATATAGAAACGTTCAACATCTTAAAATGTATCATATAGAAACGCATGCAAAAGCAATTATTATGGAAGTCCTTCTAAGTTGTGAATTTTTTTTTTTTTAAATAGCCTCTCGTGTGCCACATCATATCATTATTTAACAAATGCACATGGATTTCAAGGCTTGTGCTCTAAAACATATGAGAGCCCGGTGCTTCTTTTGATCACACGTCTGCAATTACATCTCTAACCGTTATGGCAGCATCACTAATAATATAGAACTTGATATAACAATATCGCACCCCATATTATCACCAAAATGCGTGCGAGTTCGACTACCACATGCATAGGAGAATAGGTCCATCTCACAAGAATTTTACAAGTCGTATCCTTTGGATACACCCCTTAACATACGAAGTGATACCTACTCAACATCCTTTTTGAGACCTCAGGAGAAACCCTCAAGAACATGCCCAATCAAATACATGCCCTCCGTGAGATTAATCCTAAATTACTAAAAAAAACGCTGCATTAGGATTTCTTAGAAGCGTTTTGAGAAAAAATTGTGTTTTCTATGCAAATCGAGGAAAAAGTTCTCTAAATGTTCACCCGGAGAGCACGAAGATTGCCAACATGTCTTAAAGATAGTAAGATCAACATATTTAAGATAGTAACGTCAACATAGTGCTATGAGTATGATCTCACCTGACGTAACTGCAACGATACTGGCTGTGATAACAGTCCAAATATAAGGATTAGATGACTGTAATGATAGGCCGCTGGATCTCTCTCAGATTCTCCGCTGCCCCATGGCGATGTCTTTTTTCACCGTCTTCCACCGTCCTCTTTCCCCTATCTTGTCTATCCTCCAGTAGGCGGTAAGGACTGGTGCCCTTCCACTCACGCCTGCTGCTCTGATATTTCCTAAGAACCCTCGTGCGCAACCCCCTGCTCCTCCAAGCCCTCGAGCTGTTCTCCACGCGTGTCAGGTAGAGGAGAAAAAAAATAAGCACCCTTTTTGCCTATGATACATCCCCTTTTTCCTGGAGGTACATCGACTGCAGATAGGATCCCCTGCAACTCGGAAACCTCCGCCTTTTTCTCCTCTCTAGGGCCAGGAAGATCTGGCCAATCTTTATAGCCCCGCATCAACACAAAAAAACGGCAATATAGAGAACCCCTGAGCTTTAAGTGCCACCTGGACAATGGCCCCCAATTTCTTTACCATCTTCTCATGTATATGCAGAAGAAACTTTACATCATCAGCTGCTACACGCTTCCTTCTCTCTGTCGATGGCCTTTGCTTCCACAATTCTCGATTCAAACCTCCTCCTTCTCATTATAAGAGATGCCACCATAGCGCTCATCTGCCAAAAGATCATATTGGTAGAAAAGTGCCTTGCTGTCATGCTTGCAGTTGTGGATAACTTTTGTTACATATGCAGATTCTAACGCAGGTCTACAAGCTTGAATCAGGTCACCTCCCCCTTCCAATGCATCAACAAGATAGATTCCATCATTAAATGCCAGCAATTGAAATGGATGGGTGGAAATCTCCTTATCGGTTGCTGCAACTCCAACTATGACAGAAGTCCCCCAACCCGTATGATAGCACTCTAAAGCTGTTCTCATTATGTGGATATTGCCAATGCACTCAAAGCTATAGTCCACTCCTCCCTCCGTGAGATTGAGGCTCGCTTTATTATCTATGTCAGTACCAATGATCGGTAAAACCCCGTCAAAAAACACCTGAATCCATCACACACTATGCAAAAGGAAGCTTGTTAGTGCATAGAAACCAACCACTTGTTGAGCTAACAAGTAGTAGTAGTAGTAGTAGTAGTAGTAGTAGTAGTAGTAGTAGTAGTAGTAGTAGTAGTAGTAGTAGTAGTAGTAGTAGCAGCAGCAGTAGCAGTAGCAATAGTAGCAATAGCAACAGTAATAAGAGAAGTAATGAAAATAGCAGCAGTAGTAGTAGTGGTGGTAGTAATAGCAGTAACAATAAGAGAAGTAATGAAAATAGCAGTAGTAGTCACAATAGCAATAACAATAACACTAGTAGTGTGAATAGAAATAGTAGTAGGAGTAGCATAACAATACCAGTAGCAACAACAATAGTAGAAACAACAATAGCAACCACAACAATAACAACAACAATAGAAGTAGCAACAATAGTAGTCGTAACAATAGCAATATTAATAGTGCTAGCAGTAATAGAAGTAGGAGTAGCAATAATAATAGAAGAACAATAGCGATAACAATAGCAATCATAATAATAGTAGTGATACTGATAGGGGGAGCAACAACAACAATTGTAGTGGTACTAGTAACAATAGCAGTACTAGTAGTAGTGGTAATGGTAGTGATAAAAGTGGTGGTGGTGGTAGTGGTAGTAGGAGTAGGAGTAGTACTAGTAGTAGTAGTAGTAGTAGTAGTAGTAGTAGTAGTAGTAGTAGTAGTAGTAGTAGTAGTAGTAGTAGTAGTAGTAGTAGTAGTGGTGGTAGTGGTAGTGGTAGTGGTAGTGGTAGCGGTAGCGGTAGCGGTAGCGGCAGTAGCAGTAGGAGTAGCAGTAGCAGTAGCAGTAGCAGTAGCAGTAGCAGTAGTAGTAGCAGTAGCAGTAGCAGTAGCAGTAGCAGTAGCAGTAGCAGTAGCAGTAGCAGTAGCAGTAGCAGTAGTAGTAGCAGTAGCAGTAGCAGTAGTAGTAGTAGTAGTAGTAGTAATAATAGTAGTAGTAGTAGTAGCAGCAACAACAACAGTAGTAGTAGTAGTAGTAGTAGTAGTAGTAGTAGTAGTAGTAGTAGTAGTAGTAGTAGTAGTAGTAGTAGTAGTAGGAGCAGCAGCAACAACAACAATAGTAGCAGCAACAACAACAGTGGTAGCGATAGCAATAACAATAGCAGTAGTAGTAGTAGTAGTAGTAGTAGTAGTAGCAGCAGCAGCAGCAGCAGCAGTAGTAGCAGCAGCAGTAGTAGTAGCAGTAGCAATAGCAGTAGCAGTAGCAGTAGCAGTAGCAGTAGTAGTAGCAGTAGCAGTAGCAATAGCAGTAACAGTAATAGTAGCAGTAGCAGTAGCAGTAGCAGTAGCAGTAGTAGTACCAGTAGCAGTAGCAGTAGGAGTAGGAGTAGGAGTAGGAGTAGAAGTAGGAGTAGTAGTGGTAGTAGTGGTAGGAGTAGTAGCAGTAGTAGAAGTAGTAGGAGTAGTAGCAGTATTAGCAATAGTAGTAGCAATAGTAGTTGTAATAGCAGTAGTGGTAGTAGTGGTGGTAGTGGTGGTAGTAGTGGTAGTAGTGGTGGTAGTAGTAGTAGTAGTAGTAGTAGTACCAGTAGTAGTAGTAGTAGTAGTAGTAGTAGTAGTAGTAGTAGTAGTAGTAGTAGTAGTAGTAGTAGTAGTAGTAGTAGTAGTAGTAGTAGTAGTAGTAGTAGTAGTAGTAGTAGTAGTAGTAGTAGTAGTAGTAGTAGTAGTAGTAGTAGTAGTAGTAGTAGTAGTAGTAGTAGTAGTAGTAGTAGTAGTAGTAGTAGTAGTAGTAGTAGTAGTAGTAGTAGTAGTAGTAGTAGGGCATGAAGATAAAGTTATGGGGCTGCAATTGAAAGTATTATTCTCTTTGAAAACGAGTTATAAGGCCCTCACAAATGAGTTGAGCTCACTTTTATACTAATGTCTTAAACTTTATTTTGTTCAAACTTAGAGCTATACAAGGTTAAGAAATCTAATATAATGAACAAGAAATAACCAAATATATACAACATTCCTCAAGTACTTTTACAAATCTTATGATACATCAAATTGGGCTTTACTAATAAGAAATGTTCATTTCTTTGTAAGAAAATTGATCGCCCTCCAAGCTTCCTTCCCTCTTTGTAGATCCTTGTCATCTTCCCTTTGTTTTGTTTCACTTATCCATACGTCAATCCCCCCTCCTAGTTTTCATTGGCCCCAACATAACCTTTTAGTATCTGCCATCAGTATGATAAATGTAGAAAATGGCTCGATTATCCACATATTAATGGATCAACATAGGAACAATGTAACACATTGAACTACATATTATAAACTTTTGATTTGTAGTAGAAATACTTGAAAGGAGCAAGGGAACCGCCATGCCTTATTGTTTTCAAGACAAACCCAACATTTAAGGCAATATAATTCCACTTTGGTATAGGACCATTGTTATTTGATTTAATTGAAACCCTCAAATGCCACATGTTTCAAGCTTATTTCTTGAGGTTAAAAACTTACCCACTATGTACGTGAAAACTTTTAATGAGGCATTTCATATAGGATTCTTTGAAATATAGTAATTTTACTTTGTGCTTGGTTTCAAGATCGATCTCCTACAAAGAATGCATAAAATATTTGTCAATGAATCCACTTGAAGAGGGGAGAAAGTGGTAAAATGTAATGAGCTATTGGTAAAAATAGACCTTTTCATTCTTCTTGATAACATAGTAAGCGTAGAAGCCATATTACATGCATTGTGATAGTAAACACCAATCTCCTTCTATCAAGGATCATTACAAACAAAAGGGGTGATGTTGCTGGGGATGGGATGAGTTGAAGAGCTAAAGATAGAATGATAGAACTAGGAAAGAATAGATATAGATTCCCTTAAATGTATACTTACCTCTCATGCTACAATACTATGGCCATAAAAGAATTTTTTTTTTAAACAACCAACTTATAATGAACCTTGGAGGATGAAATCCGTTTATACAATTATGTGTAACATTGGAATTTCAAACCTTGTGAGGGAAAAGGAGAACTTGAGCCTTCAAAAATACATAGGATTTTTTTTTTCTTTTTTTTTTGAAGCTTCTAGGTTTTAGATTTTATGTTAGAAATAAGTTCTAATGTGAGTAGGGACAATATCCCATGTATATAAGTCAATGGAAGAGCTTCTTTATTTCTCTAAGCTTTTGGAGTAAGAAACTCTTGACTCATGTACCTTCATACTTTTGAGTTGCCTCTTTTTCGTGTACATGTATGTATTGGAAAGCTATTCCAAGGGTATAGTACCCAATGTTGAGGTTTGTCAAGTTATTTTCATGCTATGAGCATCATAACGTGGAGAACAAATCTTACTAGAATGTTCAAAGCTAAACTCCTTTTATTACTTGAGGATTTTGAGCCTCATATATGTGTGTTTATGAAAATTCCATTGAATTCTATGTAGTGTTATGCAACAAAAGTGGGGCTATTTGGCTCATGGTTTATAAAATAATCACTTTTGAATAATAAAAGAATCATCCCATTCATGTGATTGCAAATTTCTTTTGATTTTGCATGTTTTTTCATATTGAAAAAGAGGTTTATAATCCATCAACTATTTTTTACTTTTTCCTTTTGACAATTCAAATCATGTTAGACAATCCACTTGATGGTAGTGAACTTTGAAACTACCTTTGATTCTAAAAGAGATTTGAAAAAGAAATTGGGCATATTTCATAGTTTCCATCCTAGTTACAACTTTAAAGGGATCATACAAATCTAGGAAACCATAAGAATGGTAGAAAAATCTAGAAACAATTATGGAATCTTGATTCTCCCATTAAGTATTACATCCTTCAATCATTATTTAATGATCCGATGGAGTTTTACTTCCTTGTACCCTTTTTATCTTCTTATCTTATGTCTTTAATTTTCATGCTTGTTCATGTAATTACTGCATGAACAAGTAGTAGTAGTAGTAGGAGGAGGAGTAGTCATAGTAGTAGTCATAATAGTAGTAGTAGTAGTAGTAGTAGTAGTAGTAGTAGTAGTAGTAGTAGTAGTAGTAGTAGTAGTAGTAGTAGTAGTAGTAGTAGTAGTAGTAGTAGTAGTAGCAGCAGCAGCAGCAACAACAACAACAACAACAATAGCATTAGCAGCAGTAGTAGCAACAGCAACAACAACAACAGCGGTAGTAGTAGTAGCAGCAACAACAGTAGCAATAGTAGTAGCAGTAACAATAGCAATAGTACTAGCAATATCACTAGTAGTAGTAGATTTGTTGAGGAGCAGATGTGATTTTCCATCCCTGAGACATTAGGTGATCCTAATAGTTTCTTCAAATGAGGATCAATATTGCAATGAATGCTAGAGTAAGATTAAGAATTTCTAGATTTTTCCTATTGTACCTGGGTGCAGACATGAAATTTCCTTGTATGGTTGGAAGAGTACAAGAATAAGCATATTTTTTCCAAATTCTTAACCAATAATAAGATACAAAAGTTCACATGCACTCTAAGCTTCAAGATGACCTCCTTTGGACATGACCAATTCAAGTGATTAGGACCGATGCAAGCGATTAGGTCCATCCAATATTCTCTGATGACCCTAATCGCTTGGATTGGTCGTGTCTCATGCTTTGTTTTTGCTTGTGTTTCCAGTTATTTCTATGACTTTAAAAGTTTCCTTAGAATGTTTCTGACCTAGGTTTTCAATTTTTTCCATAGTTATCTATATTGGATGAAGACAACTACATTGGCAGGGGGAAGGGAACAAGGAAAACCATAGAGGAGAAAGGAAAGACAAAGATGGATATTCATTCAATGATCCACTATCTTCCAAAATTGAATCCAAAATTATTTTGTGTTATTCATAAGCAATATAGTGAAGAGGCAAATTTTGTACTATTCTCCTTGAGGACTCTTTCAAGATACATGGGTTTTACTTCAATACCCTTTAATGCATACATAGTTTTGCTACTTGAAAGAATAGCTCCATTTATAATTTTTGGATATGCCCTAGGATTCAATGCTTCAAGGGCAGGCTACTTCCTTTGTTACTCAAGCTATGCAATGGCTACAGGGGTGTCAGATCTTAAAAGTATTGTTGGCTACAGGAGAAAAGAGTACCTCAGATATAGAGGAGATTTGCTAGAGCCAAGTTCATTCAAAAGACTCAAGACCGATTAAATATATTTCTTTTCAAAGCTTATTACTCATGAAATGTACATAGATACACATATTTATTGCCCAAGGGGATACAAGACATTGCAAATATGAAGGATGTAATCATTTTTTGTGTAATTGATCCATGTCCTAATATTAACATCGATCCATGATCTGTTTTTGTCTAGTGAAAGTCCTATTTATCTGATGATAATAATCTTTTTTTTTTGTAGGTTATGGCTAGGACAAAGAAGACAGCAAGGAATTCTCTCCAATCACAACATGGAAACTCTGAAGTGTAAGCCTTGCCATATGTTTTGTTGTGTTCTATTTTAAAGCCTTGCCATCCATTTTAAATTTAAGTTTACCTTGCAGTGCTGCTAAGCTTCTCAAAATGCATATTGATCAAAACATTCTAGGAATTCCTAAATTGAATGAAGAACAAAGGTTTGGATACATTCAAATACATCTGCCATTACAGAAAGACAACACCTCATGTGGCTGGAGAGTGATTGAAAATGCAGTAAGGTTCTTGGAAAGCAGGTTTTACAATCCTAAGTTAAACTTGTCAGACTATCCAGATGCTTGGGTCATCTTGATCAAGGAGGGAGCAAAAAATGCCATTATGAAACATGCAATATGCCCTTATGATCCAAACTCACCTCCACCACCACACCACATAAGAAGAAGTCTAAAGAAAAGAAGAAAGGGTTTCCTATTCACTCCCCAATGAAGCATGGGCCAAAGAATAAGAGTAGAGGTGAGGGCTCCAAAAAGGACAGAAAAGAAGGGTGAAACATTATATTTTTGAAATGTAAGATTCTAATCTAATGTGTAACCAACACATGTTGGAAGATTTGTTGATGTACAAATTTTATGTAATTATGCCAGTCTTCATCTGGAAGATGGTCATTATAACTATATTTATATGCCTTGAGTAATGTAATGTTGCATTGATCCTCTTGAGAACTAATCAAAAGTGACTTCATTGCATGTTCAAGAAAAATTGAATTGGTCCTATCATGTTGAAAAGTTATTCATGTTGAAAAGTTAAATGTGTGAAGAGAATAGAGACGTTTTTATGACACTACCGATGCAAGCGATACGGGCAATCGGACAATTTCGGATGCCTCATATCGGTTGTATCGGTTGTGTCATCCAATCTTTTCCATTTTTTCATACCATCCATTTTGTCATATGCAAGTTCCTATATAATCATTGCACCATTGAAACCTCATCAAAATGTTGAAATTAATAAAAAAAATTCCAATATGAATATAGTCCATAAAAAGCCATAATTGAAGTGATGTAATGAGTCACATTCTTAGTTACCATCCTGCAAAGGAAATCAATAGAAGTATGGAAAAAGTTTCTAAAAGGGGAGATATATTATGTAAGAATTTCTTGGTTTATATTCTTGAATCACCTAGAATTCACTCATGCAAGTTCCTTTATAATCATTGCACAATAGAAACCTCATCAGAATCTTGAAATTAAACAAAAAAATGCCAATATGAATGTAGTCCATAAAAAGACATAATTGAAGTGATGTAATCAGTCACATTCTTAGTCACCATCCTATAGAAAAGTTAAATGTGAAGAGGATAGAGAAGTTTTTATGACACGATCGATGCAAGCGATATGGGCAATCAAAGAATTTCGGATGGCCCATATCGATTGTATCGGTCGTGTCATCCAATCTTTTCCATTTTGTCATACCATCCATTTTGTCATACCATCCATTTTGTCATATGCAAGTTCCTATATAATCATTGTACCATTGAAACCTCCTTAGAATCTTGAAATTAAACAAAAAAATGCCAACAATAACAGGTATGAGGAGAGGCAGTCATGATCGAGGCTGTAAGAAACCAAGAGAGGACTCACATTAGAAAGACTCTGGAGATCATGAGGGATAATGCATTGGAGATGGGGGAAATATTTACACCAAGGCTAGAGGAGACAAGGGGACTCCTTCTAATCCCCATACACATACTCAACTGACTTGTGGGCATCCAAGCAGTCTTTAATCCCTTGACAACAAAAAGAAATTACGATGTTCCAAGATTCAAGTTGTTGATATATTTTAGTACGGAAGTGCGTGAACACATTTAGGAATGTTGGGGCACTTTTTTCCTGCTTTAGGAGGTTTCTTCCCTTGGCTTGTATATATGCCTATAACCCTAACAAACTATCTTAGTAATACATTCACTTAGTAATACATTGTGACACCTTTTGGTTAGAGTCTTTGAATCACATGAAATTTGGTGAGCATAATGGCCATAATTAACAAGTGAAAAAAATTTTGCTTTATGGCATCAAAATTTTATTAAAGCTTGTTTTTTCCTTTGAATGCAGTATCATCATGACTATGAAGGAAATTTCATCCTTCTATACCAAATACATGCACAATTTTTAGTTCTCTAGTACAAGCATCTCAAAGTCTCTTACAAGTCTAGTATAACTCAAATGGATATTTTTGCTCAACATTGTTGAGAAACAAACAATTTTTTGCATTAATGTATAATCATTGGTTATGGTGAAAGCAATGATGTATTTCATTTTTTTTTTGAGGATAAGTTGGATGGTTCTAACTACCCATTATGGACAAACATGATGCATTGTGTATTAATAACAAAAGTCTTGTGGGATATTGTGCAGGGTGTTGAAACTCATCCTCTTACACCTACAAATCTTATGACAATATGTGATGCGGGTGGTACGGAATATGATGATCTTCAATTTCATGGTCCTAATATTGTTCCTATTGCACCTACTATAGAATAGTTTTGTGGGGATGGTAGAGATGCATAGGCACATGCATTGATAGTTTTGTCTATCAAACATTCCCCTAACCCTCACATTTGCTCATGCAAAATAAGAAAAGATTCTTGGGATACTATTACCACACTATACCAAGCAAGAAATGAGGCTCATGTTTCTTGCCTTCAAAAATAGTTGAAGAGTCAACATATGAATGAATGAGATTCAATGGATACCTTTCTGAAAAAGATCAAGGATTTGAAAGGGTCGTTGGTTTCTAGTGATGAAATATTTCTAGATAGTTCACTTGTTCAAACTGTTCTTAATTGCCTTCATGATTTCTATCAAAGTTTTGCTTCTAATCTTTGTCTGATAATGAAAGGCAACTCAAATGCCTTATCTTTTTAGGAGTTAGTCTTGATTATGCTACAAGAAGATCAATCTAGACAAAATATGTCAATTATGCACGTGAAACTACTAAAGATTTAGAGAATTCATGACACTAGCTAGTCAAGTGAATATATTCAAGCGAGTCAATCAATTTAGTCAAGGATTCAATTTGATCACTTAACCTATCTATTTAGTTGAATATATTTAAATTGATATTTTTGTTTATTCAATATCGCTTACCCAAACAGTCTTTACAACCAATGTAAGCTATATGGTTCAATCGGTCACTTTGGTTTTGCTACTTACTTTGGTTTTGCATCCTTGTTATTTTTTCATCTTAAACCGAATATTATAATATTTTTTTTTTCATCATTACTTTCCTTAAAGACAAGCTTATTCATGTGTAAAGTACTTATATATTATTAAGAAAACTTTTGCCTAGCAAGTTATTGATTTTATGGTATCTTGACTCCGTAGATATATCTCTTATCTGCATCATGATGAATATTTTTTGGACATTATAGTTATCCATTTCAGGGTTATGTCATTGGTTAGAATCTAAATTTTGCATTTGTGTGATGGGGATTTTCAAAGTTCATCTCTCACACTCTATTTTGCTTCACCATTTAGTCTTACAGAAGGAAACTTTCACCTTTGCATTTTGAGATGCTTGTTCACTTCACAAATGCATCCCAATTATTCGACCCAAAATATAGATGTTAATGAGAAAGTGAAAATGCTTTGGGATCAAATGAGATCAAATAAGTCTATGATTTTCTAGACTTTGTTAATAAGCTACAAATTCACGATGAGGTAATGGCTTTAGAAAATAACTCTTTAGGATTTTATATCTCTCCCTTCACACATGTGGAGACAAAGAAATTTAGAGACTGTTCTTGGGATTGATCATGAGCCCCAAGAAACATCTGATCCAAATAATCTTGGTTGCATGATTCCTTTTGATTCTGATCTTCTATGTGATTGGAAATGTAGAAATCTAGATGCACTCTCTGCTCTAGCTACAAGTACTACTCATAGTGTCGTGACTCTCATTCAACATACTACAAAGGTGTGTCAAGCATGGAACATATTGAGAAATCAATATGAAACTCGTAACTAGACACAAATTCACAACTTGGAGAATCAGCTAGTAGTAGAAGGTTCGCGGATGGGGAAATTGTAGAGGTGTTTACCACTCATACAAAGAATCTATGAGATGAAATGTGGGGATTAGGTGTACAAAAGTCAAGTGAGGAGCTAGCTCACTATTTTCTTCAAATTTTCCCACCAAAGTTTGATGGTTTGGTAACCATTGTTAATACTTAAATTAGACCTCAATCATTAACATTTGAAGAACTCAGTGCCTTACTCATGGAGGAGGAACTGCAGCTAAAGGCAAGGAGTGGCGACAACAAAGAGGATGCTACATTCACAGTGAATGCCAAAGGAGGAAAAGCGGAATCTTCAAAAGATGGAGACAAAAAGAAAAATGAAAAAAGTAAGTTCAAGGGAGAGTGTGTCCACTACAAGAAGAAAAGCCATAGGGTCCATGACTGTCACATTAGAAGGTGGAAGAGAAGAATGGCTCTTCAAAAGGTGGCAAGGGCGAGGAGTCTACCAACACTGTAGAAATAGAGCTTGATTTGTGATAGAGTAGATATTATTCTTGAATCAAATTGAGGAGCAAATGACTCATGGGTGTTGGACAATGGTGCCTCTCATCACATGAGAAGAGGAAAAGACCTTTACAGTTCCATATAGCCTCTAAAGGAACCTGTTGTATAATTCATGGGTTCAGAAGGTTAAACATATGGATTCTGAAGGTTAGAATATGATGTATGTTTGCTTTGGTCTAACCCTTGAATTACCCTTGGAACATGCCTTGAACCTTTGGGTTAAATCCTTGGTTTTATCCCTTAGGGTATTTATTCTTATGAGCTCCCAATTGAATGGTTGGAACCTTAGGCTTGATTTATCCTAAGGTGTGTGAACCTTAGTCTTGGGAGAAGCTTCTCTCGAAGCCACCTTGGGTGTACGTGAGAGAAGAATCCTCTTTTGATTTAGAAGGCATGTGATAGACCTTGGGAAATTAGAAAGCATGTGATCACCCTTGGGAATGTGTCCACATGAGGGACACTTGGCTGGACACTTGGCCAATCTCAAGGACATGCGCCCCCTTGGGCTAGAGGTATATATCTGGGTGGAGTTGGATGGGTGGAGACGTGCTCTCTCTTGCCATGATGATCTTGTTAATTCAATTCTTAGATGGTTAGTCGTTGTTACACAACATTGGTATCAGAGCGATGCCAATCATTACTTCCACGAGTTAGTTGTTTTGGCTTTACGTGATGCTCTGTTTGATTATTTTATTTCATTGGAGAGCTAAAAGTCACATCAATGCATGCCATCTCACTACATCAGATCTCCCTCAAAGTTAGGAGCACAGACTACACGACCCCACGCATCTGAGATGGCCTTCAACCACGCACCAGATGTGTGTGCATCGGGTGGAAGAATGACCCTCGTGGCAGCTCCTACCTCTCAGTGCCAAGAAAACCCGACGAGCTCACATTATATAGCAAGCTAACAGGCAAACTACATGCGCATATGGGATTACACATCTTTACATCCAGCCTCAGGTAAGTTTTATATCTTCATCCATACACAGAGGGGCCAAAAGCCCATCCGGCTGCTACCCACAAAGAACGTCCCACGAGGATGAGAAAGTTCAAGATAGCAGCTAAGGAGTTTTACTTTCTTCTCCCAAATGAAGGAAGCCCTTACCTATGGGATGAAACATTTCCATTGTGGACCCTCTTACTTCACTTCTATTGTGAAAAGAGAATGGACTAGAGGGAAATCCGATTCAAGCTTTGAATTGGAAGAATGGATCGAGAGGGTACTTAATATTTCTTTTTGCTTACTTTCTTTAGCATGCGATTTGAGGTTTATTTGCATATATAGAAACGAATGATCAAAAGCAATGCAATATGCATATATCTTGTATGAGCATGGAAAGTAAAATCCATATATGAATTATGTAATGAGAAAATTTGCATTAGATAGCCATTGAACTTATCTTATAAGTGATGTGGCGAACATAAAAAGGGTTTCATATGTTGATGCAAATATGCATTCAGGAATCCTTAAAAGTTTTCTGTAAGCTTAAATGTTTACATGGGCATACAAGTAAGTATGAAAATGCCCATCAATGTTGGTGAAGTAAAATGACCCAAGCTTCCAACCTCAAAAGGATTAATGGATGGACGAAGCTATATTAGAGGTAAGCACTAATTCTGACATGCTCATTTTCATTTGGTTGTTCGCCATGCAAGAGTAATGCATGAAAGAATGCATTTTAAATGAAGTAGGTGAGATCCATATGCACTTAAAATGAAGCATGAATTAACTTTTTTGCATGCTACGTTTAAGGCATAGAAAAATAGTAAAGGCTTTTTCATTAGCACATAATGGACTCACCAGATGAAGGTTGTCAAAGAATGGAAATGGAATGTCCATCATAGCATGGCATGAACGTGAATAGAAAGCACAAGCATGTATTCATGCATTATATGGAGTTCTAAATGTGAATTCCATGCGTGCTTTAAAGAGGGGTTCAATACATGGACCTTATGCATGCTAAGCATCTTTAAGTAAAGATGTATCTGTTCTTGGCATACATTATGTATACACAGATTCAATCATATCTGCAAGGGTTGATGGGACATGAGAGAGAAGTAAGTTTAGTAAGTTTAAGGTTTAAGCTAGGAAATGACTTCTTTGTGTGAAGTCAAAAGCATAAAAGCTTAATGGTATATTGGTGTTATGTAAATCAATAACCATTAACTTTTATGCTTTTTATATGTTGGATTAATACAAAAGCCAACAAAGATAGAAAAACCTTAAGCTTCGACTCCTACTTATGGACCTTGAAGTTCCATAATACCCATGGCATACCTGATCAGCAAGGCCAAGGACTTAGGTTACAAACTAAGCAATGCTAACCATAAGATAATAAGAAACTGGATTGAAAGACATCCAAAAAAGAAACAAGGAGTCTATTTGAAACCCTATGCACAGTCATGGGTTAATCTTTCATAATCATGAAAGATGTTAAGAAGTTTATAGAACTTCAAAACTTCAATGTCTCATGATTGAGGATAATGATCACTCTAAAAGGAGAAGAGAATGACATGTTAGGGAAACGATGGTTGAACCATTTTACCCTTTTGAATTGTTCATTTCTTCCCCAAATAAGTTTCTCCCTTTATTCATAAGTGATATGATTCACTTGGAACTTTAGAAGAATTGCTTTAGGAGTATACTTTTGGAGAAAAGGAGAAGTAAAGGGTTTTAAGATACCTTAAAAACCACCACTCCAAAATATATCCTATGAACAACCAACAACTTTTCAATATAGTTAAGAATATGACCATTTTGCTAAATTAATTATGGGCTTATAACTATTTCCTTTAAGATAGATGCACAACTATGTCAAAAAGATAATATCTAGTATGCAAATACTAACTCTATTATCATATGACATAGACAAAGATATTTTCAATTGCATCGGATTAAAGAAATAGTGATATGAAGGCTTAGTCTTCAAAGTCTTATTAAGGGCAAGTGAAGACTTAGTAAGGGTACAACTTACAAAAATTTTGATGATACTTTGGAGGAACAAAGTTTCCATGATAAGGCTAAGATGATAAGTAATCATTGAGTAAGAGCTAAAATTATCTACACTAAAGTGAGATTGTAAACCGGATGGTATGGGACGTCTAGGTTTACAATATCACTTAGGTGGGTTCATTGGTATGGGACATTGAACTCAAGGATAATGGAAGCTTAAGCTCAAGGATATTTGAAAGCTTGTTCAATCAAGGATTGAGCATAAATGAACCTCCAATTTTGATAGGAAATTGAATGAACATCAAATTTTTACAGTTTTCGAGGACGAAAACTCTTTAAAGGGGGGAAGAAAGGTATCATTAATATGATACTTCTAAGAAAAAAGATGCATTCCTTAACTCTTTTATAGAAAAAGTTAAGGTGTACATTTGTTATCAGGTACCTAAGTGTGTTTGAGTTAAATATCAAACAAAGTAAGAACCAGATATGCAAGAAGGCAATTCATTGAAGAATTCCAATTTGGCAAGTAAACTAAGATAAGCTAGCGAAATATTTGAAGCATATCTAGGGTAGGGTACTTGAAAATGGATAAATATGGATCCAAAGTTTGGATCATTAAGCATGATAACTTTCGTACATCAAAGGGAGGACATATAATTGCTTATCCCTAGAAGAAGATTAGTTAGAAGTTTTGAGAACATCCATAGGATGTTAAAGACTTAAGCAAAGATGTAAACTCATGAACATATGAGTTGAAGATCCCAAGAAAAATCCCATGGGTAAACATCATCGAAAAAGGGATCTATAGGAGAAAGACTTAGTCTTATCTCAACTCATCTTGGTTAGGTTAATTTTAGGAAAAGTAAATGACTTAAACTAGTCAAAGGGATCAAACCTTTAATGGTTTGATAAATCAAGCCAATGTAAGTGTAAAATTTGACCAAAGAAAACTTTGAGTTATAAGATTAATTGGCATGAGATTTAGTAATCTTAGTCATTGCTCTCATAATGCCAAGGAATTCCAAGATGGAATTCATGATCATAGCAAATGATCAAAGAACATAAAAAAGATTGAGGATGTTATTCTACGGATTGGAGAAAGAACTCACTGGAATGGGACAGTGGGAACTAACTCCCGTTGAGAATTTTCTCTGATGGCCAGAGAGAAAATAGACTCAAGATCCAATAGGAAACATCAAGATAAGTAAAAAAAAATCGTTATGAGTAAGGCCCTAGAAGTAAAGATATTTACCTATTTGAACCATATAAATACACTTGATCGTATTTTCAAGAAGTTAAGTGGAATAAGGTTAACATTTACCTTAGAAAAAGGCAAGCTGTGTGAACCCCCTTCTATGATAAGGAGCTGCTCAACAGAGAAGAAGCGGAACCATGTGCACTATTGGTGCGCATGACAAAGGTGTGTAGATATGCAGGGCTATCTTTTGTCAAAGAAAGATGTATTCTTTTCAATAGAATAAATAGGAAACTTGAAGATGAGGAGAGCAAATGAGGATAAAATCCTAGGGAAGTTTTAGAGTTAAACTCCAAAGGTAAAGAGCTTGTTTAAAGTCAAGCCTATTCAAGTATAATAACCTAATCTTCTTTTGAATCTTTGGTGAGAACAAATGATTCAAGAATGTTCACTAAGTTCCTAGCAGGATCTCGAATATGATGCCTAGAAAGAGGCATCTTTCTCGCAAGATCTTGGAACTAAAAGCAAAACTTGAATCTTTTAACTCCATCCAAATAGATAGAAGATTTAGGAAGGTATCTTGATGGCTTGATTATTTTGAGGATGCAAAGGAATTGTTTAGTAAGCTCTGTTTCTCTTTGCAAAGCTTTGGTGACCTTTGAGGTTAGATTACATAACTATCTCGACTATGAACCAGAATCGGTTCAAGATAGTTAGTACCGATTCTCGTTGGAAAGAACCAACTAACAAAGAACAAGGTAGAGACCCAAGAGAATGGTCGACCTCATAATTCCAATTCCTAAAGTCATCTTTGGATCTAAGTCTTGAATGTCAAATCTTCCAAAAGGACATTTGATTTAGAAGGCATGTGATAGACCTTGGGAAATTAGAAGGCATGTGATAGACCTTGGGAAATTAGAAGGCATGTGATCACCCTTGGGAATGTGTTCACATGAGGGACACTTGGCTGGACACTTGGCCAATCTCAAGGACATGCACCCCCTTGGGCTAGAGGTATATATATGGGTGGAGTTGGATGGGTGGAGACATGCTCTCTCTTGCCATGATGATCTTGTTAATTCAATTCTTAGATTGTTAGTCATTGTTACACAACAGAACCCATCATAGTAAAGGTAGGCAACAATGCAAAATGACTTGTAGAGGGTGAATGTATGGTTTCTTTCATTAACTCCAATGGGGATGTCAGAAAGCTTTCAAATGTGTTGAATGTTCCACAAATAAAAAATAAAATCTACTTTCAGTAGGTTTTGTAATCGATCAAGGTCATCAAGTATCTTTTAGTAAGATAGGAGCTAAGATTATGGAGAGTAACAACAACATTGTTGTTTAAAGTTATGTATTTTCTAAGGAAAGCTCAAGCATACATTTTTTTCTAAATAACCTCATTTTAAGGCTTTTGAACCTTAGGAAAGTCAAAGCACATGTTTGAAGGTGCAACATTATCCAAAAGGAGGCATTGAGCCACCAAAAGACACTCCAATGAAGAGACAGTCATAAGGTAAATGAAGACACAAGGAGGGCATGTGAAGAGACATGGAGGACATATGAAGAATCATGGAAGGCTCTCATGGATATTTAAGCACAATCCAAGCTCATTGTAAGTGTGCATGTATGTTAGGAAGTTGGGGTGCTGCTTATACATATGCTATTGAGCCATTGTCTATCATAGGAGTTCATATTCTCTTGTATATCTCTCCTACCCTTTCCAAAGGGTGCTGAATTTCTATAGTAGCCTGTTAGGACTTCATTTTCTCTTGATACAAAGGTCCATTTTCCAAGTTCTTATAGTTTTTGGAAAGCTTATAAACCAAGGATTCTATAACCAAAAGCTTTTTTGGAAAATTCCTGTTGTACTATGAGTTATAATTGTTTCTTTATCTATTGGCCTATCCCAAAACTTGAAAGGAAAACTAGTCTATCTTGTGTGACCAAGTTGCTTGTCTATGGCGTCCAATTCTAGTGATTATAGCTCACTGTAAAGCCCTTAGTGTCTAGTTTATGTGGCTAAAAGGGTTTGGCAATTGGATTTGGGAATACAGAGTTAGATTAGTTTTAGTGAGTACTAGTATGAGAGCAGTTTGGTCTTGGACTGGGTCCAAGCTTCTTGTTGTGCATTTGGAGGAGAAATCTTCCATCAGTAGTAACATCAAGGTGAGTGCAAGAAGACTTGAACTGAAGAAAGAAAACATGGTGAATTACTTGAAGGCTACATCAAGGGGGAGCATCTAGAGGAGTGGTCACCATCATAGAAGTAAAGCTATCTATAGATTCTAATTAGGTTACACACACCTTATTTTATTGTGGCTAATAATGCTATTGAGAAGCTTGAGAAGGAAAAGTACCAGCTTTGGAGGTTTAGGATGCTCAATTTCATATTAAGCAAGGATCTAGGTGGCATCATTGATGGATCAAATGTCAAGGTAGTACCATTGGATCCTACTGCACCTACCACAGTTGAGTTGAAGGCCATGAAAGATTGGGAGATAAAAAACAGAAAGGTAATGTTCATGATCTCACAATTTGTTAGTAATACCATGGGTGAAAATATTCAATCGATGGAGATAGCTAAGGACATATGGGATTACTTGGAGAGGATGTTTAAAACTAATACCAAAGCTAGGAAGGTGCAGCTCAAGAATGAGCTTAACAACCTCATGAAGCCATTATCAAAGCCAAAAACATTAGAGATTCCCTTGATGCGATAGGTACCCAAGTGCATGATGATGAAATGGTGGCCTATTGTTTGAATGGTCTCAAGGAAGATGATAAATGGAGGCTATCCACTTCTTCTTTGTATGCTAGAGAGGACATGCCTGACCTTGATCAACTTACCACACTCATGGTCAATGAGGAGATGCTTCAAGGAGGAAACAAAGGTAAAGGTTCTCAATCTATGCCATATGCAAGAAATAGAGGTAAATGTAGAGGCAAAGGAAGAGGCAACCAAAAGCAAAATCAGTCCAAATACATGAATGAAGATGAAGCTAGCACATCCTATGGCAAAGGCAAAGGAAAGGACCAAAGAGGTAGAGGCAGAGGTGGTTACAACAATCAAGGCAAGAGAGGTGAGTGCTATTCATGTGGAATGCAAGGCCATTGGGAAAATGAATGCCCTTCAAATGAGAATCAAGGTAATTATGCTTCTAATGAAGGTAATGACCAAGTGTTAGCCATTAGCCATGCCCATAAGGATCATTTGCAGGACAAAGATGAAAAGTGGTACATAGATAGTGGTTGTAGCAACCACATGTCATGTATGATAGATATGTTCACTAATTTGCATGCTCCTAAGGACAAAGAGTGTGTTGAGATAGGTGATAATACCGAGCATGTCATTAGACACATTGGAGACAATAGATTTCGAAATGGCAATCATAGCACTACACTTAAAGAGGCATTGCATGTTCCCACTATTACTAAGAATCTAGTTTGATTTGGTCTGATAGTAAAGAAGGTTTACCGGGTCAAATTCAATGACAAAGGATGCTTCATAGAAGATCCAAAGAATGGCTTCAAGCCCATTGCCAAAGGTTTTAAAGGCAAGGGAGGATGTTCATACTAGTAGTCAAGGTAGATTCTAATAAGTATATGTGGCATGTGGGTCATCTAGAATTGGCCATCTTAAAGTTGAGAAGCTCAAGAATATGCAAAAGATGAAGTTATTAGAGGACTTCCAAGCTTCACCACACCTAACTTGCATGAGGTATGTGAAGTCTGTCAATTTGGGGAGCAGACTAGGAGGCCTTTCAAGCCATCAACCTATGTGGCTCCTAGGATTTTAGATTTGGTCCACATAGATGTATGAGGACCTACAAGAGAGCCATCACATGCACGTAACATGTACTTTGTAACTTTTATTGATGTTTTCTCTAGAAAGATTTGGTTGTATGTCATCAGAAACAAGAGTGATGTGTTTGATACATTCAAAAGTTTCAAGGCACAAGTTGAGAATGAAGCAGGCCATAAGATCAAAACTTTAATATCAAATGGTGGAGGATATTTCTCTAATGATTTTACCAAGTTCTTGTAGGATGAAGGGATAAAGAGCAATGTACATGCAGGTATACCCCTCAACAGAATGGTATTTGTGAAAGAAAAAATAGACAGATTGCAGAGGTATCAAGATGCATGTTAAATGAAATGAATGTTCCATTTATATATTGGGTTGATGTAGCAAATATAGCTTCTTACTTGATGAATAGGATGACCACATTAGGAGTTCATGATGCTACTACAAATGAGGTTTATTACCAAAAGAAGCGTGACTTGTCACATCTAAGGATTTTTGGATGTGTATGCTATGTCCATGTACCTCAAGAGGTGAGAGAAGGTGAGATGGATGCTAGGGCAGAGAAGTGCATCTTTATAGATTACTCTATAGAACAAAAGGGGTATAGATTTTACAATCCTATCACAAAGTAGCTTAGAGTATCAAGGGATGTGGTATTTGATGAAATTAAGACATATTATGAACCACCAAATGCATGACAGGTTGAAGATATTGAGGAAGCAGAAAAAGTCTATGAAGAACAAACTCATGTTAGCGCAAGTTTGAGTGGCCCTTCCACTTTGAGTACATCAAAGATTCCATCACTCAAATAAAAATATAAGGAAGTTGAACCAAGCTTAGCATGTAGCCACAACCAATATGATAAGGGTAATGTGGTAAGGGACTTCCATTCTAGTGAGGATGAAGATGATTTTGAAGAGGTAGTGACTCTTAATGTGAAACAAAAGAGGGAGGGTCAAATACCCTATTCAAAGGCTAATATATGATAGTTTCATTCCTAGGAATTATGCTTTTACGTTTCAAGTTATGAAGGAAAAGAAATTGTGCACATATGAAGAAGCTTGTCAAGACAAGGTATGGATAAATGCTATGAGAGAAGAGATTGATGATGTTGGCAGTAGTCAGGGCATCTCAAGACAAGGGAGCCGACATATGAAATCAGAGCAAAGAGAAGGGCCAAGCAGGCAAAGCAGTCAAAGACGATCCGGCAAATAGGCCATTCAATTTTTCAAGCTAATCCCCTTTTAATAGTGATTTTCATCACTATATAAACATTGTAAATACCATTTTTGGTAGATTAGACTCTATTTTGTTCAAGTCAAGGAGTCCTCGAGCTTGAGGAGTATTAGAAGTATTTATGTACCAATTTTCATAATTTTTAGAGCTCATTTGAGCCTCAAAATTAGCCTAGGAACCTAATTTTTAACTAGGCCAAACACTAGGTCTGGACGAAGCCAGTAGCTAGTCAAAAACTATAAAAGGAGCTAGAGAGCTCATTTTTGGGAGAACAAATTGTAATTTGAACTAAAGAAGAGCTCTTGTAATTGTGTTTTGATCTTAATCAAAGTTTCCATTGTCTCACTCTTTGTTCTTATGTGTGTGCGTGTGTGTGTATGTGTGTGCATGCTTGTGTGCTTCTCCATCACCACTTGTGCACATCACTTGCTCGAGGTCTTCATACAATCCTCATGTCTTCCCGAATTGAGATTAAGGGAGGTGCTACTCACCACTGAGCTACACCAAATTTTGGCGCTGTTGTTGGGGATCGAGCTTTGAGGACGAGCATGTGATGGTAAGTTGTAGAGTAGAGACGTTGGAAGAGTAGGTAAGCATTTTCTTTTACTTGTTTTACTTGTTTTTCCCTTCCTCTTCACTTCTACACACCATATCTGTTCATCATCATCTTCACCACTGTAACCATATACCTCCATCTCCATCCATTTCCTCATTTTCACTTGAGAGCGAGAGCGAGAGAAAGCTTGTATGCACACTTGTTTCCTATGTTTCTCTGAGTGTTCTTGCAGGTACCAGCTTCCATTGCAGCTGCAGCAGCTCCAACAGGTGAGAAAATTATCTGTGCAGGTTTTGGGGCATTGACCTTTGTCGATCGCGATTGACAAAAAAGTTCGAATTTTGGTAAAAAAAGTGGACCACCACAAAGCACATGATTAGCACATCCTAAATAACTAATTACAGTAAAAAATTTCGTGAGTTTCTATCAGTCATGATTGCCATTGTCGATCATGACCGACACCTCTGTCAATCGCAACTGACACCATCGATGGCGATCGCCAACGACGATTGACACAACCGACCGATAGACCCTGTCAATCGCGGTTGACTCATCGATCACGATCGACAACCATGACAGATTTCCACATAGGACTCAGTCAGTCACGATTGACACCGTCGATCTTGACCGATTGAAATTTCACGATTGACACAATAAATTGCATGTCCATGTGTCCATCACGACGGACACATCCATGATTGACTAAAATCATGCCCAAAATTGTGGAAAAAGTGTCTATCGTGATTGACAACCCTCACGAATGACTCTGTCGATCGTGATTGACTCCATCAATCACGGTTGACACATCGATCGTGATTGACACGTCAATCGTGATTGACATGTCGATCGTGATTGACACGTCGATCGTGATTGACACATTGATCGTGATTGACACCCACGATGGATAACTCTTTCCATCATGATTGATAGCCCTGTCAATCGCCATTGACAAGCATTTTCAGCCAAATTTTTAGGGTTTGTTAGTTTTCACATTGTGGCAATTTTGGGCATACATTTCAAGCAATTGGTGCATGGTGAGGCCCCTGAGGAAATAATTAGAAAGATCCTATTTTTCTTGTTAGCCTGTTTTAATCCTATTTTAACCACAGAACCCTGAACTATCATAACTTCTTCATGCGAACTCCGTTTCTAGTGATTTAGGGCTTGTTGGAGTATTTTGAAGTTGACCTTGAATAGGTGCGAGAAAGTGGAGGGATCTCTAAGGGAATTCTCAATAAAACAAAGCAAAATTTGGTCTTGTGAGGGGCATGCATGGACATGGTCTATTGAGTCAATTAAAGTTAAATCTTGAGCTAATTGTGGGACTCTTACAGGTTCATTCAGAGCATTGAAGGACGTCCAGAGCACTCGCATACTACAAGCTTGAGAATGGAGTTCTTGAGCACCCAAAAGCAAGGGATAAGCAAGTGAGGTTGGATCATTCTCAACTCCCTCTGTCAATTCCTAGCTTAGGCTAAGTGCGAGTAGTGCTAGAAGTAAGTCAGGGTGACGATAGGCATCTATCAAGTTGAAGACTACTTAAACACTCAAGTTCAAGTAGAAATATAATCTCTTTGTGATCGACAACTTTAAAGGAAAGAATTTAACGTGTGCGGTCAACTAAAAGTGCAGCAACTCACTTAAGTATTCCTAACGACGTCTTATCAGACAAGAGCATAAACACGATAACCCACTAAAAAAAGGAACCAAGTGACTGATACGAATTGATCTGCAACGAGGTTGTACTTGGGGTAAAATTGGGGTTGTTCAATCAGGCATATGAACCTTAGATCAGGACGACATCTAGGGAGAGATAGACAAAGCCCTCGGTCTTCAGAGGCTAGTGTCAATCACACTGCTAGGTCTTGGACCCAGCAGTTGAGCAATTATCCACACTATCCTAGCTCTGAAAGTAGCAAATCAAAGATGTCTTACGGTATCAAGAGAACTAGAAGAATTTTAGGTGTGGCTTACTTAGAGAAACCTGAAGGCCCGTACAAAACTCAACTTCAATACATCAGGACCAACCAATTAGGTTCTCGCATCTATGAGGACAGTCTGAGAAGATCTATTGTCCAGATTAAAAACTATGATCAACCCTTTGGATTAGAACAGCTGGTTGTCAAATTTGAGAATGGTGCATACATAGACAAAGAGGGGACAATGTACGTAGTCACCAACCAACCAGATAGAACAGACAAATTTGGTAATGCGATTTTAGAGACATACATAGGTGACATAGAGCAAGGGAACTTAGGAAGAGAGCCCAGAACTCCCTGAGGCAAATTAGTCCTCACTAGAATCCTCACTCTAGAATGGGTTCCCCAGGACAATAAGAGCATAGACCTGCTCTTAAATTGAGAGACCGATGAAGCTTTTTGGAGGTATAAGCCTGATCAGCCTAATGAAGTAGGAATGCTGACAATCTATGAGTTTAAAGATACTGATAGCCCAGGCAAAGTGACCTATTTAGACAATACTTTAGAGAGGTTCTTTGTGGTCATAGAGCATGGTAGGCATGCCTACACTTGGAAGGGTGAATTTGTTTTTCCCCAACCAAGATCTAATGTCTCTTTTGGTCACCAAGGAGCTGGAACATCCCAAGCTCATGGCGCTCAAAGGGATAGGAGTAGAGATAGGCCGGAAGTAAGCTTTTGCTAACCCACTAAGAAGAGAAAGAAGGAGAACGGAGGTCGATAGAATGGAAAATGAGAGACATAGAGACCTAAGAAATCAAAGAAATATAGATGAATTCCCTCTACCAAGGCCTAGAGAACACACTAGGACCTTGAGGCCTACACAATTGATTAAGTCCATGAAGAATTGCTTCGATGGCATAGGAGACCCGTATGACCATGTGGCAAAGTTTAGACAAGTTTGGAGAGCTGAACAAGTTGAAGACTTGTTCAGTCAATACAATGCCTTTGGCCTAACTCTCAAGAACACTGCATTGACTTGGTTTCAACCGCTTCACCAAGGTCAGTTCAGGAATATAGATCAACTTCTTGAAGCATTCATCACTCAGTTTTCTAAGAGTGATATTAGGCATAACCCAGCCGCCTTGATATACAACTTCAAACAAACACCTCAAGAGACGGTTAAACTTGCAGGAAGAAGGTTTACGCAATACCTAGAGAGATGTCCTATTCCAGAGTTACCCACTCTAGCCAAACAAGTGGCTTTATTCTTAGATGGATTGCTAAGTGCCAAATTGAGATCATATGTGTACTTGAAGGACCCTAGGACCATAGAAGAGTGTGTACACATGTGCATAGATATCGAGGATAAACTAAGGGAAGAATTGGAGCTATCAAAAATCTACAAAGATTTAGATAGATCTTCTAGCCTCAATTCAAATCCATCCACATCTATTGAAGAACTTGCTGGGAAAGTAGCTCAGAAGTTAGGAGTCTCAAGCAAACAGATACCAAGATTTGCCCTAGTGAAAAGATGCTATACTTGTGGAGGTGACCATATGGCGAATGTATGTCCCATTATGGCTCAACCCCAAGCAAACCCCAGCAGCCAATACTACACCATAGAGCGGAAATACACCAACCACACTGCACAAGAGTGTTCCTATGACAAACAAACTATCAGACAACAAAGACCTCAACCAGTTCTAGAGCAACAACCCCCTCCTCCAGCCAATGTGATTCTAGTAAAGTATGCAGCTATAGAGAAAAATCTGAATAGAGCCTTAGTGCCTGTGACACCATTGCTTTCAGAAAGTGACCCAAGTGATCATAGTTTCAACTCTACTCATATTGATAGCCCACAGGCTTACTACATGCAGTTACCTAAGCATAACGAGTCCTATTATTATGAAGACCTTAGCAAACCTAGTTGGGAGCCAGAGTATGCAAATGTCATGTACGCAAACCCCAACTCTAGATAGATAAGACCCCCATTTCCTAGAGGACCGTGCTACCGATGTCAAGGACATCACCCCATTCGTGATTGCCCTATGCCGACATCTACACAACCCCAATCTGTGACAATTTAGGGTTTTTGCCCCAATTATGGGAAAGAGCATCTCTTGTGAGACTGTGCTAAGAACCCCAACAATATGCCAAAAATCACTCCTATCAATGTTATTGGGTAAGTTGTGGACTCTACAGGAAGTGTAACTCCCACTACCCCAGTGCAAGTGTCACTAGAGCCCAAGCCTTGCAGCGAAACCAACGTTTAAGACACGAAAAGATTTCTAAGGTTATTGAGACTGAGAGCATAACTAAGAAGAGGACCAAAGCTTGGAAGGATAGTCACGAGAGAATGAGAAGACAATGGTCGAAGAAAATGAGTGAACTCGAGGAAAGTCTAAGAGAAACCAAAGCCAAGATAATTAAACTTACATCTCAAACTCACTCTCACACTCCTCCACACCCACCATTCCCATCTCCCTCAAATCCACCACCTTCCAACCCACCCCACACAATCCCACCACCCCCTAGAGTAGGATCAATCTTAGCAAATCTCACTCCTGAGGACCTAGACATGATGCTTAAGGCATATCAGGCCAAAGAAGGGTCAAACGTAATGGATCATGAGAAGTGTTACCCTAGAGCTAAACTAGAGCTCGAAAGATTGGAGAGGCTAATTGCAAAATCTAAAAAGGATCCCGCCTCTCAAGGTAAGGACAATGCAAGTGGAAGAACGAGCTTTCCTCCCCAAGAAGCTTATGTGCCTAACTCCGTAGAACCAGACACATTATCTTCTATGAATCGATATTCCCCATAATTTTTAAGAGAGATTCAGGAAGAGAAATGGGCTAAAGAAAGTGAAAATCCTCCTCCAATTGAACTTGCAGATGAAGCACACGATCAATTCCCACAAGACATTCCTTCCATTTATGGAGAGCAGAAGAGTGCCCAATCTCATGAGAGATTAGACTTTGAGTCTAATTCCTTACAGGAACTACCCCATTTCACAGGCCCATGGGAAGCCAAGTCTACTTGTATGAGAGCACCCACTCTCATGGTAAGGAAGGAAGACTCAATCATACCTAGGAATATAGAGGTAGTAAAGAACACTAAAGTGCAATGCAATCTCACTTTAGAAGAGCTACTCAAGGTTAAGCCAGAGTTATGGAACGGTGCGAGAAATAGCTAAATAGCTATTTCTCGTTCCCAGGTAGGATCTCATAGAACAGTGCGAGAAATACCCTTGGGCAAGATAGGTGACATGAGTGAAGGAGAAGAAGGAAACACCTATCTTCCCATCAAGGTTACACCACCAAGGCAATTTTGGACTCAGTTGCAATTGCTACCACTTCCCTAGGGAAGCATTGGGGGAAGCCAACACTCATGCCAACGAGAATGAAATTGCAGATGGCTGATGGTCACATAGAAAGACCCTTAGGATTGCTAGAAGGAATAACTCTCACTACTTGTGGTGTCAAGTTTGAGCATACTTTTGCCATATGTGACTTTAGCAAGAATCAGGCCTATGAGATGATTTTGGGAAGACCATTTATGTGGTAGTTGCAAGAGGTACAAGATTGGGGAACCAATTCTTTGTATTTGCAACACTTAGGTGTTACAACCAAAGTCAATCTCAAGGATTACTCTCATAGAGACGTATCCCCTATTCAATGGAATCCCATCCATAGAGCTAAAGATGATACAAAATTAGTGCATTTCATAGGATCAAGATCCTCATGGATGCATGAACACACCCACTTATGGAGGTGCAAAGTAGCCATAGAAGAAGAGAAGAGAGAAAAAGCCAGAGAGGTAGGTGCGAAGGAAACTCATATATCAATTCAAGACCCAGCCTATGCACCTATAGTCTTTCCAGACAAAGAATTTGAACCTCATGGTTGGGCAGAGATTTTAGCAACAATGGATGTAGCCATCTATGAAGAACAATGGACACCCCACTGTGACGAGGATGGCTATGAAATTTCAGTCTTCACAATAGAGCCAATCATGTGTGATTCGGAGAATGTGAACCTAGCACTAATGCATTCCAGAACGCAAGTGACTCCGATCTAGAGTCAATCATTATGGATCCACCTTTTTCATCAGATGAGGAATATTTCTATGAAGTAGAAGCTCACACTCAGAGACACGAAGAACTTACGAATGATGTGAAATTAGCCACATAGGTAACCACTAAGAATGAAGGCAAGAAGAGGAAGAAGAGAGAAGTCACATCAGAGGAGGAAGGATCCTTGTTTGAGGTCCCAAAAAACTTTAAGAATTATGAGATAGAAGATAGGAGAGTCATGATGAGAATGCCTAAACGTGATGCACAAGCAGGAGAGGCCTATGATAACAAACAAACCACCAAGAAAATTGTGGTAACCATAGAAGAAGGAGAAGAAAAATGCACATACATAGGACATGACCTGACGGAGGAAGAGGAGCAAGAGTTGATAGCCTTGCTAAGAGAATACAGAGATGTATTTGCTTGGAGTTACAAGGACTTGAAAGGTGTAGACCTTGACATATGCTCACATACAATTCCCATGACCTCAGATGCCAAACCCTCTAAACAAAAGCCATACACATACAACGATAACTATGCTGCTAAGATTAAGGAAGAGATAGATAGGTTGCTAGAAGTTGGATTCATCTATGAAATTGAGGACACCGAATGGGTATCCCCCATTGTAGTGGTGCCCAAAAAGAATGGCAAGTTACGTGTATGCATTAACTTGAAGAAAGTTAACACAACCACTATTAGAGATAGTTATCCTCTTCCTATCACTGAACATCTCTTAGAAAGAGTGGCAGGCAAGGAAGTCTATAGCTTCCTTGATGGCTTCTATCGCTACAATCAAGTGGCCATAGCTCCAAAAGATCAGCATAAGACAACCTTTGCTATGGAGTGGGGCATATTTGCCTTTCGAGTAATGCCATTTGGTCTTACCAATGTGCCATCCACCTTTCAAAGTTTGATGTGCCACGTGTTTAGAGAATTCTTGAGGAAAAATTTGGAAGTTTGTGTTGATGATCTCTGTGCTCATTCCAACACAAGACAAACACATCTCCCAGAGTTGAGAGTTATCTTTGACAAATGTAGAGAATACCAAGTCTGCTTGAACCCAGAAAAGTGTGTTTTTATGGTCAGGAAAGATAAGATTCCGGGACACATAGTGTCAAAGAATGGCATATCCATGGACAAGGAGAAAGTGAGAGCTATTGCAGAGCTACCTAGGCCAAAGAATGTCAAGGAGGTATAGACTTTCATGGGGCATTGTGGCTATTATCGTCGATTCATTCATATGTATGCGATCATTGCAAAGCTTCTATACTCCCTTTTGACTAACTTTGAGTGGACTGAAGAATGTGAGGATTCCTTTAACAAGCTTGTCGGATGATGTTCCCAATGAAAACCCTCACTTTTGGGGATTACTTAGCACAGATGATGAAGCAGACGATTCAGCTACTCATACAGAATCGCAACACGGAGTTTTTTGCATATCCTGCGTTGCCCAGCCTCGTACTACTCACTTAAGATCTCTCTCTCATTGATTGAGTCCAATGTTCTACACATGAGTGCCACATGGCACTCATGTGTGAATCCTCTAAATGGGGTTAAGAGGTGGTTCACACCTCCTCCATTTATTGACTCGATATAAAATTTCCTTCCCCTTAACTCCATTTTTGTCCTCAAAAATGGTATTGGAAGGTCTAAAAGAAAGAGATAATCAAGGGAATAGTACTCCCACTATATCCCCATGTATAAAAATACATGGTCTTGTCTCCGTGTTGTTTCCCCACATCCTTCCCCTTAAGAAGACTCTTGGGAAGATAATCTAAAATCAGGAAACCGTCTCTGAAGGGTGCTAACCCGCTCCCATGTGGCACTATCTTCTGAACCATCTTTCCACTTTACTAGACACTCTTTATACAAGTGACTTCTCATCCGTTTCTCTCGAGTGCGTAGTATGCTCTCAGGCTCATGTGGAATAGATTGAACAGAAATAGGCTCAACTACCTCACTATCTAGAATGAGGTTGTCAGATTCACCCAGCCTTTTCTTAAGCCGGCTAACATGAAAAACTAGATGGATTTGACTTTTATGTGGAAGTTGGAGCTGGTAAGCCATCTTTCCTATTCTCTTAAGTATTTGGAAAGGTCCACAATACCTAGGAGATAGTTTTGGACAAAGTCCCATCTTCATGGTTTCAGATCTAGATGGAACTCTAAGATAGACCTGCTCTCCTACCTCAAAGTTGATCTCTCTCCTTTGAGGGTCAGCATAGGCTCTAGCCCTATCGTGAGCTCTCCTAATGCTGTCCTTAGAAAGTCTAAGCATATCGTTCATCTCTTCCAAGAAGTCCTTTGCAACTTGAACTTTCTCATTCTACAAGCCTATTGCATAAGGAGCTCTTGGATGAAACCCATACATAAGCATAAATGGACTATGCCCAGTGGAAGAGTGCTTGGCACTATTATATGCAAACTCTACTATAGGTAAGTACTCTTCCCAATTAGTTTGCCTTTCATTTACATATGCTCGAAGCATATCCTCTAGGATTTGGTTAACCCTGTCTGTTTGCCCATCCGACTGTGGATGCTCGGCCGTACTCATGCTAAGTTTCGTATCCAACCTTTTGAAGACTGCTCTCCAAAAGTGGCTAGTAAACTTCCTATCCCGATCAAAAACTATGTCTAAAGGAAGACCATATAACCGGTATAGGTTCTCTACAAATAGTCTAGCCAACTCTGGTGTCTTCACTGTAGTACGTGTCGGAATAAACCTAGCCATCTTGGTTAACCTATCCACAATTACCCAGATTGAGTTGTGCCCTCTCTGTGTCTTGGGTAATCAGACTATAAAGTCCATGGAGATACTCTCCCACTTCCCATTAGGAATCTCCAATGGGTGGAGTAGTCCTCCAATCCTCAACCTCTCAGCTTTGTTGACCTGGCATTTATTGCACTTAAGCACATACTCTAGGACATCCTTATGAAGTCCAGGCCAATAAAACTGCCTCTTAACAAGATCATAAGTCTTGTTAACTCTCGGGTGTCCCACACTAGGTGTGTCATGACACTCATACAAAATATGCCGTCTCATCTCAGTATCTCTAGGGACACACACCTTTCCTTTATATAACAGATATCCATCATGGACACTGTAATTCTTCCACTTGAATCCTTCTTGAGTACCCGTCAATACTCCATCCTCACTGGAAACCCGTATATCACGATCCCCATTCTCTATGGCTTCCCAAATCTCAGAATATGCAGGATCAAGCCTACATTTTCCTCTAAGGGACTCAAGTAGCTCACTAGTGATCTTAAACTCAGTCCATTGAGCATAGGCATGCGTCTAAGTGAATCAGCCACTACATTAATTTTTCCCTTCCTATACCTAAGCTCATAATCAAACTCTTGAAGGGTCTCTGCCCATCGGGCCTTACGACCTTTAAGGTCTGTTTGATTAGAGAGCCATTTAATGCTCTCTTGATCAAACACTATCGTAACTTTGGCACCATATAAATAATGACGCCACTTCTTCAAAGCATGGACGATTGCATACAACTCCTTCTCATAGACGGAGTAATTCTTTTGAGCCGGTTCTAGTTTCTTGCTCCCAAAAGCTACTGGTCGACCATCCTGGACTAAAACCGCTCCTATAGCAAAGTCACTCGCGTCGGTCTCAACCACAAAAGGTTTGTTGGGATCTGCTATATGTAAAAGTGGAGCTGTAGCAATTGCTACTTTCAACTTTTCCATACTTTGCTTCTGTTCGTCTCCCCAATGAAAGGCTTTCCCTTTCCCTTTAAGCTGTTCCGTCATCGGGACAACAATCTTGGCATAGTTCTTAATGAATCTTCGATAGAAGCCTGATAAACCTAGGAAGATCTGCAGCTCTTCCAGGTTCCGTGGATGTGGCCATTCCATAATAGCCCTTACTTTTTTAGGATCCATCTAGATTCCATCTTGGGAGACTATATGCCCAAGGTATCTAACCTCTGTCTTGAAAAATTCACACTTTGATTCCTTAGCAAAGAGTGAATTTTCCCTTAGCACTTGAAATACTTTCCTCAAGTGTTCCAAGTGCTCTTCTTCTGATGCACTATAAATCAGGATGTCATCCAAAAAGTCTACTACAAAGTGTCCTAGATAAGGCCGTAAAACACTATTCATGAGCTTCATGAAAGTGGCAGGAGCATTGGTGAGACCAAAAGGCATCACTAAAAACTCATAGTGCCCATATCTAGTCCTAAATGCAGTCTTACGGACATCCTTTGCCCTAATCTTGATCTGATGATATCGTGACCTAAGGTCAAGCTTGGTAAAATACCTAGCTTGATGTAACTGGTCAAATAGATCTTCCAACCTAGGCATTGGAAATCTATTTTTGATAGTTACCTTATTAAGTGCTCTATAGTCTATACATAATCTCATAGAGCCATCTTTCTTTTTAACTAGGAGCATTGGCGATGCCCATGGTGAGTTACTAGGTTTGATGAAGCCTTTATCTAAATAATCCTGCAAGTGCCTCTCAACCTCCTCATGCAAAGAAACACTAAGCCTATAAGGTGGTCTGCAAATAGGGTTAGTGTTTGTAACAACCTCTATGGCATGGTCAATGTCCCCTCTCTCAGGTGGTAGCCCTCTAGGTAAGTCAGTGGGAAAAACATCTCTGTACTCAAACATAAGATCCTTAAAACTTTTAACCACATACTCTTGCAAAAAAGAATAGTAGAAAGTCCTGTTCATATTTACATTCATAGCATGAAAATATACATCAGATGAGCTTTCTGTACAATGCTCCATATCATGACTATACAATAAAAACATGTCCTGTACATGCTGAGAATAACAAAGACTATCCAACTCTAGTGATGAAATGAGAGGTGCACTAGGTACATCTCTCTCTCCCTGAATACAAACTTTACTTCCATTCTTTTCAAATTCGAGTGTGTTGTTTTGGTAACTGCGTTTAAGTGTGTCTCCCAATCCCCATAGCCACTCTCTTCCTAAGACTAGATCTGTCCTCTCCATGTTCATAATTTGCAAGTCCATATAATCTGTATAATCCTGCATCTTGACTTCCAAATTGGATACCATAGTATCCCATATTCTTTTATCTTGCCCTTGCATCATAGATACAATGTATTTATGTGCACTCGGCTGATGGGGAATCTTTAATTTCTTGACCAAAGCATAGTTTATGAAATTATTAGTAGCAGAGTCATCTACCATGACCCGCACCCTGGTCCCATATACACTACCATGCAGTTTAACTAGGTCATGTGGTCCAAACTGCGGTGACCACAATGATTGAGTCAAACAACATATGTGCTCTATATCCTCGTGCATCACCTCCACTCCCTTGCAGCTAGAGCTTCCATGAATAGGAAGGGTCTGCACTAGGTGGACTGCTTTTTTTGCCCTTTTCGGGGGCCATACTAGACTCTGGTCCCTTCTTCTTTTCCTCCCTCTTCTTGAGCGGACAGTTCCACTGTGAATGGCTAGGAGATGGGCACCTAAAACACAGGTTCTCTCTTTTGGCCTTCTCAAACTGGTCTGTGGATAATCTAGGCCCTTGTGATCTTTGTTTTTTAATAAAAACTTTGTTTTTCCCAAAAGGCAACTTCTTCTTGAATTTAGTGGTACTAAGAGGCTTGAGGGGCTGATCCGTCTCCATAGGAGTATACTGAGGATGGTTATGGTCCTCATAAATCTATGCATATTTGATCGCCTCCTCAAACGTCCTAGGCGCATTCCTTCTGACTTCCCTCTTTATGGCTTTATCTAAGCCCCTAACAAACCCTCTGGTCTTCTGAAAGTCATCTAAGCCTTTAAGTTTCAAAATGATCTCTCTATAGTGGGATAGGTAGACCGAAAGAGGCCTACCTCTCTGAGTAATCCTGTCCCACTCATCCCAATTCCTCTCCTCCTCAGTCAGTAGGGATAGAGTTCGCCTCCTTAAGACTCATCCACCACTTATAAGCACGCGGGCCGAGGGAGAGACTCACCTCTAGCACACGATACTCAGGTGGGGTGCCCTTCAATTGATGCAAATCATGCCACTTTTGTAAAAAAGTGTAGATTGCATCCTTGTTCCTGTCTCGGTCATCCCCCGTAAAGGTAGGTGGCTTTAAGTCTTTCAGGAGGGGAGCTTCCCTAGAGGTCTCTCCTTTATGCTTACTAGGAAGAGAAGTATCTTTCCTAGTGAGCTCCAAAGGAATAGGAGGGGTCTCTCTTTCCATCCTGGCTAGGAAAGAAGTGACACTAGTCTCAAGTGAGATCATTTGAGACTTAAGCTGTTGTATAAAGGATGTGATGCTACCAAGATCTTTCTCTAATTTAAGGGTCTGCTCTTTCAAGTCTATGAATTGGTCACAAGTGACAAATTCATCTATAAGTTCTTCATAAGTATACTCTTTGTATGAAGGCTCTTTCTCTTCTAAGTTCTCTTCTATTTCTTGCCCTAATTCTACTTCTTCCATTCTAGAATCAGGATCCTCTAGTTGCTCTTTAGATGGAGAAGTGGTTTCAACTACTTGTTTGCCTTTATTTTCCATGTTTAAGTTCCCTTCCCCCGTTTGCTAACTAGAGTGTATGAAACTGAATGGAAGTAAAGCTCAAATATGCAAGAAGAAGAGAAATATATCACAAGAGCACTTCCCTATTACAAAGTAAAGCTGCGGAAGCGAAATCCAAGTGGTCCTTGATGCTTCAAGTCGCTGATTTTGAATCCTCGCCAGGCCCAAAAGAAAATTGGAAATGTCCGGTTGGTCCGGGGAGGTTCTAAACACCATAAACCATCCAAAAAACACCAAAAGCACGTGGGAATAGCCCCAACCGGGAAAACCAAGTGAAACTAAACAATTTCAAAGATTCGACAATCCTCGCTAGTCCAAGAATGGCTGCCCAACACCTGTACTTCAAGAATTTGAGACTATCCCAAGTTAAAAAAGTGAATTTGGACTCCGGATAACAAAAACTAGGCTCGAGAGTGGCAAATCTCATCCAAATTCAACAATAATGGCTTTTGAGTGAAGCTTAGGAGTGTAGCTTCGAAATGTGACCAAGATTTTTAAAATCCGATATCGTATGAGGAAGCTATGGTGCGGAGAAGTCGGGTATGTCACCAAAGGGGAGTGAAAAAACTCATCTTCATGAATGGATGACTTTAAGAAGATCCAACTGAGGGATTGAGGCTATTTTGAAACGCCCCAAAGCCCATACTCCATAACCACAGCCCATATTACATGTATTCCTCAATATTTTTCCCAAATTCTTGATCCATGACTTCACTTTTATACTCTAAACTTCCAAGAAAATTTCGGATTCCCTCTAATCATCAAGTCGAACTTGAGAAGCTTTCGAAAAATATGAAGAAATGGCGTCTGCGTACTACTTTATCCCACATAGGCGCGTGCTGCAGTGGTGTATGAGGATATATACAAAGTTAAAAGTCTCACTTGCTCATCCAAGAGGAGGGAAGGAGGGAAAACTGAGCCGTCGGCTGCTGCTCTCCTGGCTCAGCGACCGTCAACTGCGTTCACACGTGCCTCTGTCCCACCTGTGGCTGTTGACGCGTTCGTCGTTTGGCTCTGGTACCAATGTTTGATGATGTTGCCGATGAAAACCCTCACTTTTGGGGATTACTTAGCACAGACTACGAAGCAGACGATTCAGCTACTCATACGAAATCGCAACACGGAGTTTTTCGCATATCCTGTGCCGCCCAGCCTCGTACTACTCACTTAAGATCTCTCTCTCATTGATTGAGTTCAATGTTCTACACATGAGTGCCACATGGCACTCATGTGTGAATCCTCTAAATGGGGTTAAGAGGTGGTTCACACCTCCTCCATTTATTGACTCCATATAACAAAGCTCAAGAGAAGATTGTGTTCTGCACCAATCTTGACTACACTAGATTGGAACAAGCCATTTCATGTTCATGTGGATGCATCCAATTATGTCATTGGATGTGTACTCGCACAACCTACTGGTGAAGGTAATATGTATCTCCCAATAGCCTATGCTAGTAAACAGTTGAATGCGGCTGAGCGGAACTATACCATGATCAAAAGAGAAGGATTAGGCATGGGATATGCTGTAAAAAAGTTTAGACACTATTTGCTTGCAAATAAGTTTAAATTTTTTACTGATCATCAAGCTCTATTGTACTTGGTAAACAAGCCATGCAATACAAGTAGATTAGTAAGATGGTTCCTCTTACTAATGGAATATGAATTTGAGGTAGTCGTGAGGAAAGGTAAGACTCACTTGAGAGCAGATCATCTTTCTAGGCTCACATCCAAAGAGGCCCCACAAGGAGTATCAGATGATCTTCCTGATGCTTACTTGTTTAATTTGGAAGTTGTACCACAGTGGGCCAAGACATCAGTGGCAGTATTGACATATGGGCCTAAACACCCAGTAATAAACACTCAAGATAAGGAGGTAGTAAAATCCCATAACTACCATATGATGTAGGGAGTATGTACAAGCATACAGATCAAGGAATATTATCTTTTTGTGTGGAAGAGGAGGAGTGCATGAAGTGGTTGCAATTAGCACATGTGGGTGAATTATAGCAACACCATTCAAAACAAAGAACCCTTCAAACTCTACAAAGGTTAGGGGTATATTGGCCAACAATGGAAGCAGATGTCCATAGGATATGCAAGGAATGTCCAATCTGTAGCAGCACTAGATCTCTAGTGGAACATGCCACTCTTTATCAGGTGTCTTTAGTGCCAGATTGGAGCGAACCATTAGTAGCCTTTTTGAGGACAAAAATATTCCCTCAAGAGATGACATTGGCTAGACAAAGAAGCTTAGAACAAGAGGCACTAGACTATTCACTCCTTGGAGATAACTTATACAAGCGTGGTAAAGATGATTACCTCAAACTGTGTGTCCATGAGAGTGAGTATCTTAAGATCTTGGATATTGCTCACCAGGGTGTAGCAGGAGGACACTTTGGGCCAGACCATGTAATTAAGGCAATCCTATTTGCAGGCTTGTGGTGGCCAATGCTTCACATGGATGCACATACCTACATGAAGAGGTGTGATGTTTGTCAGCGAACTCAATATCCCATATGTAAAGATGAGATGCCATTGAAACCTATGATGGGTGGACGTGCATTCTCTAAGTGGGGAATAGACTTTGTAGGTCCTATTAATCCCCCAGCTAAGGGTTCACATGCTGAATATATCATTGTGGCCATAGACTATCTAACCAAGTGGGTAGAAGTGAAAGCCACAATGAAGAACGATGCTCAAACGACAGCTAAGTTCTTATTTGAGAATGTGTTCACAAGATATGGGCTACCGATAGAGATAGTAAGTGATAGAGGCACTCACGTCTTGAATGAAGTCATTGAAAATCTTCTCCAAGAGTTCTTGGTGATACACAAGAAGTCTGCCCCCTATCATCCACAAGCTAATGGGCAAGCCAAAAGCACTAATAAGATTCTATGCAACGTGTTGACCAAATTAGTGAATAATAAAAACTCTGATTGGGACAAACAACTACACCATGTTGTTTGGGCATATAGAGTTGCCTATAAAACGGTACTCCAAGCCACAACCTTTCAGATGGTATTTGGCCAAAATGCAGTGCTACTATTGAAGTTCTTGATACCTACACTGAAAGTAGCACAGGAGCATGAGTGGACAGGTCATGAACTCTCTTTGAGGATCCTTGATATTGAACGGTTAGGTGAAACAAGAGTGAGAGCAGCTACAGGGACTTACATAGCTAAAAAAAGATAAAAGGCATACTTTGATGCCCATGTGAAGGATAAATTCTTGAAACCAGGAGACCTAGTTTTGGTGTACACCCTGAAACAACATGCAAGAAAGCTAGAGAAACGTGGCTATGGGCCTATGATCATAAATAGGATCTCAACTAGTGGAGCAGTTCAATTAGCTACTCTAGAAGGTGATGTCCTCCCTAGTTACATCAGCGGATGCAGAGTCAAGCTATATCAAGAACCCCTCACTGAGGAAATGCTTCATCGGCTCAATATTCCCAAGAAACGTAAGGAAGAAGAAACACAAATTCACGAAGAAGCACAAGCTAAAGCTTTAGAATGCATCCGAAGAATGAAATTAAGAAGACAGGGTAGAGATTAGCCTAGACTAGATGCATATGAAGCTCGATGGTACCACATGGCCATGTGTGATAGACGAAAGAGTCCATTCCCATAGAATAGTTGACCGAAGACCTTTTCTAACCACCGAGGATCTCACTAAACCTCTTGTCTTGGGCCAAGACTGGATCTATGATCATGCTATCAACGTGAACCTAAGAAGTGGACTTCTTCAGGTTTGGGTAAATTAGAATTGCATTACAATTGAATTAAAAAATGAAGCACTCAAGAAACTAGGAAAGACACCAACTCCTGGTCCTTCCAGAAGTACACATGAAGATGATGATGCTATTCTTGTCCAAAACTATGTTATGTAGAGGGATGGTGTTCTCTACAAAGATGCCAAGGATACAATGGAACTCTCTTCTTTTCCAAAAGTAATAGAGACATGGCAACCAAAGGAGTACCGAATGTAGAGTAAGTAGAAGACCTACGCTCAAAGCCTAAGGAGAGTACGAAGCAAGGTGTCTCAGCCACCAAAACAAGTATGGGTACGGAAAGGCGAGCATCCTATTGTGGACAAGTTAAAACCACTGAATAAACGTCATGCTAGTGATCGACGATGGGACACTAATACGAAGTCTTTCAAAGATTCGTCTACAAAAGTAAAGTCTATCTAGGTACCCAAGAAGTCGATGAAGGCCGACCCACAATCAAAACAAATTTGGGTGCCTAAGGCTTGCATGCAGGCTCAAATAGCCACACATAAACCACACAATGTATGGCATGATTCACACACTCAAACAAGTGATGCCCACAATTGTTTGGCACACACAAACACATATTCGTCCATGAGCACGAGCAGAATCACTTGTAAATGGGTCACTAAAAAGCCTCATTTCCAAGCAGACATTCTTATAAAGCCCTCCAAATTCTCCACAAAATCAAAAGATAAAGCCATACACTATGTTTGGCAACCCAAATCTTGTAATAAACCATCTGACCCCATTGTAAAACCACATCCGCATACTAGTTGTATCCACACTGCATTGCACCACTCCAATTAGCATATATGAACCCTTAATCCGCTAACCACACTTCACACTCACGACCACACGAGCACTAACTAACCTACTAGCTACATCACAATTCATCATGCTAATGTTGTAATGGGGACTAATGGTCATTTTGTGTGCATTGAAATGTTAACATGTATTTATATATTCTCACAAAACCAGCAATCAGTACCCTCAACATGGCAGAGGCTGCAAGAACGAGCTCCCAGGCAGGCACTGGTCCTCAAATATTGGACATTGAAAGTATCCCTATCCAGGAGGAGTTGAAGGAACAACCATAGGAATTAAGAGCAGTACACATCATACCCATTCAAAATCCTCCCCAGGGACACACATCACTAGTTAGCAAGAACTCCCATTGGTTCAGTGAAGTCACAGGACCCCTTGGCGGTGGCACCTATTTATGAGAATCTGAGATAGAGTTTAATGGACGGCGGGGCCGATACCTTACACGAGAGTTTGAAAAGCTTTAAAACAGCAAAGGATTGTGATAGATATGGAAGAAGGTCAGGTTGGATGACTTTTTCCGTGCTTAGTTACCGAAGTCTGATGTTGGAACTCAAGGTCAAGCACAAGCATGGAAGCACATCAGAAAGGTGGACACACACAAGAAGAAGGAGCAAGTAGGGAGCTCCAAGAAGTACATGTCAAATTTTTAGAAGAATCCCCTACAAAAATAGTGATTTCCATCACTAAAAACCATTGTAAATACCATTTTCTATTTTTGTAACTCCATTTTGTTCAAGCCGAGGAGTCCTTGATCTTGAGGAGTATTAGAAGTATCATCCTACCAATTTTCATAATTTTTAGACTTCGTTTGAGCCCTCAAATAAGCCCTGAAACCTAATTTTTAACTAAGCCGGATGCTAGGTCTGGACAAGGCCAAAACTAGTCCAAAAACTATAAAAAGAGCTAGAGAGCTCATTTTTGGGGTTAGCTTGTTAGAGAATAGAGCTTTGTAAGAGAAATCATTTGCAATCGAAGATTTCCATTGTTCCTCTCTTTGATCTTACCTTGTGCGTGTGTGTGTGTATGTGTGTGCATGTTTGTGTGCTTTCACTCACGCACTTGTGCCTTCACTTGCTCGTGGTCTTCATACCAGTCCTCACGTCTCCGTGGATTGACAAGTAAAGGAGGTGGTGCTTACGCTTGAGCTACACCAAATTTTGGCACCGTTGCGATTTTCTAAAACACGATTTTCATCCAAGGTACAAAATCACGATTCTCTAGAACACGATTCTCTAGAACACGATTTTCTAGAATACAATTTTCAAAAACACGATTATGTGAAAACACGATTCTGTGAAAACACGATTTTGTGAAAACACAATTTTGTCAAAACACGATTCTCTGCTGATAATCGCAATTCTAAAAAATGCGATTCTCTGATTTCATAGCATCATGATTCTCTAATTTCATAGCATCACGATTCTCTTGAAGTTCACAAAATCGTGATTCTCTTGAGATTCATAGCATCACGATTCTCTTGAAGTTCACAAAATTGCGATTCTCTTGAGATTCACAGGATCACGATTCTCTTGGTTTCACAGGATCGCGATTCTCTGATTTCATAGCATCATGATTCTCTTGAGATTCATAGCATCGCGATTCTCTTGAAGTTCACAAAATCGCGATTCTCTTGAGATTCACAGCATCACGATTCTCTTGATTTCACAAAATCGTGATTTTTCCCAAAAGGTCCTGTTTGCCTGTTTTGACCCCCATGAGCCTGATTTGAGATAACTTTTTCATCCAAAGTCCATTTTTTGAGCTTCAGATAGGATAATTTGAAGTTGACCTTGAGGTGGGACCTGGAACCCAAGGGGACTCCAAAGAATTTTGAACCATACCAAGGGAAAATTTTGGACTCTTAACCAAAGCTTATGAACTTGAGATCTGGTAGACACCTAGGCAAGGATAGACAAAGCATTAGATCTTCTCAGTCTAGTGTCAACCATACAACCAAATCTTGGGCACAACAACTAAGTGGTTGTCCTTACGTACTAAACTCAGACACAAGTGACTCAGAAATGTCTTTTAGCATGGGAAAACCTGCAAGTAACTCAGGCACTGCCTATTTACAAACACCAGAAGGCCCCTATAAGACACAACTGGAATATATTCGGACCAACCGATTAGGTGCTCGCATCTATGAGGATGGCCTGAGGCGATCAATGGTCCAACTCAAAAATCCAGATCAACCCTTTGGACTTGAACACCCGCCGTGGTCAAGTTCGAAGAGGGTTCATACATTGATAAGGAAGGAACCATGTATGTGGTCACCAACCTACCTGATAGGACCGATGACTTTGGAAATGTCATTCATGAGAATGAGATAGGAGACCTAGAACAAGGAAATGTAGGACAAGGACCCCAGACTCCTAGAGGTAAGTCAGTTCTGACCAGAGTGATCACACCAGATTGGATCCCTCAAGACAATAAAAGCATAGAACTATTCTTGAATAGAGAAACAGAGGAAGCCTTTTGGAGATTCAAGCCAGATCAACCTAGCCAATTGGGCATAGTCATCATCTATGAATTCAAAGATCCTGAGATACCAGGCAAAGTTGTCTACCTGGATAACACATCAGAGAAGATATTCTTGGTAACAGAACATGATAGACATGCATATACTTGGAAGAGTGAATTGATTTTCCCTTCACCAAGATCCAATGTTTCCCATGGCCTCCAAGGAGTAGGATCATCCCAAGCTCATGAAGCCTAGAGAGAAAAAACTAGAGAGAGACATGAGGTAAGTTTTGCACACACTGTGGGAAGAAATAGAGCAGGATTTGAAAATGAAAGACCTGAAAGAGAGAGACATCAAGCGCACAGGCAACAAAGAGATGAACATGATTTTCCATTGCCTAGACCTCGAGAGCACACAAGAACCCTTAGACCCACTCAAGTGATCAAGGCAATGAAGAATTATTTTGACGGGTCAGGAGATCCTTATGATCATGTGGCTGAGTTCAAACAAGTGTTAAGAGCTGAATAGGTTGAGGATTTGTTCACCCAGTATGAGGCATTTGGTTTGACTCTTAAGGGCACTGCCTTGGCTTGGTTTCAACCACTGAGTAGTCGGAACTATCGCGATATAGGTCAGCTGCTAGATGAATTCGTTGTAGAATTTTCCAAGAGTGGTATCAAGCATAACACATCATCTTTGATCCATAGTTTCAAGCAGATAGCCCAAGAAACAGTGCGACTAGCAGGAAGAAGGTTTAGACAATACCTAGAAAGATGCCCTGCTCCAGAGTTACCCACACCAGCCAAACAAGTGGCTTTGTTCTTAGATGGCTTACTGAGCATAAAGTTAAGATCATATGTGTACTTGAAAGAGCCTAGATCCATAGAAGAGTGTGTGCGGACGTGCATTGACATAGAAGATAACTTGGGGGAGGAGCTAGGATTGTCCAAACTCTATAAGGATTCTGATAGTTCTACTAGTCATACTTCGAAAATCTCCACGGAAATTGATGAGATAGTTGAGCAAGTTGCCAAGAAGCTGGGAGTCCAAAATAGACAAACACAAAGAGTCACCTCATTGAACCGATGTTATACCTGCGGAGGGGACCACATGGCTAATGTATGCCCAATGCAAAACCAAAACATTAGAGAAAGGAATGCTCCATATTGCACTATTGAGAGAAAATACACGAACCACACGGCTCAAGATTGTCCCTACAATAGGCAGGTTGTTAGACAAACTTATCAGCAACCTTACCAACAAGGTAGATACCAGAACCAATACCAACAACCATATTATTGACCACAACAGTAGTATCAGGCACAATATAGGCCACAACCAGTCTTGGGAAACCAACCCCCAGCTCCTGCCAACGTGATTCCAGTCAAGTATGCCGTGGGAGAGGAAAATCCAAATAGAGCATTGGTCCCACTAACCCCATTGATACCAGATAATGACTCTCATGCTCATAGTTCAGACTACTCCCATGAAGGTAGTCCACGTGCTTATTACATAGAGTCACCTAAGCATAGTGAGATTTACTCGTATCAATATGAGGCACCACCTATGGAGCAAAATTGGGAGCCTGAATACTCCAATGTCATGTACACAAATCCTAACCCTAGGCCCCAATTGAGACAAATGAGACCACAAGCCCCTAGAGGATCTTGTTTCAGATGTCAAGGTGACCATTCAAGGTCAGGTTATCACAATACAAGCTTTTTGTCCTGAATGTGGAAAAGACCATCTTCCTAGAGATTGTCCAAGAAACCCCTCCAGTGCACCCAAGATTACACCCATTAATGTGGTAGGCTTAGTGGCAGATTCAAGTGCCAGTAGCAGTAATGTGGCACCTGTATAGGCAGTTACTAGGGCACTAGCATTAAAACAAGATAAACCAGCAGAACAATCGAAGTCAAGTGAATCAGGAGAGCCTAGTAAGAGGGAAACAAGAACATGGAAAGATACCAGAGAAAATGCCAATCGCAAGTGGAATAAAAAGTTATCGGAACTAGAAGAAAGCTTAAAAGAAGCGAAAACAAAAATAGAAGACATTGCATCCCAAAGCCCCTCTCATGCCGAAACTCCATCCACTCCACCTCATCCCACCCCACCACCCATTATAAATAGACCGCAACTAGGGTTTGTTCTCGTAGATCCAACCCCAGAAGGTTTGGACATGATGTTCAAGGCCTACCAGGCTCGACTTCAAGAAGGGCCAACAGTTGCAAATCTAGACAAGAGTTACCCTATAGCGGATTTAGAGATTGAACGGATGAGGATGTGCATGAAAATGGTAGAACAAGCTCAAGCTATACTCGAGACTAGTCAAAAGTTCAATCAGACAAATTCTATCAAACCGGATTTGCATTTCCAGGGCTTACTAGAAAGATTAGAGCAATTGGTAAACAAACCACAAGTTTTTTTACCTCCACAGGCTCAACCAGTTATTGAAAGAGGAAGCTCACCACCAATGGGAGCTTATGTTCCTAATTCCATGGATGTCGGAATACCTCCTTCAATTCAACAGTACTCTCAAGAGTTCTTGCGAGAAATACAAGAAGATAAATGGGCCAAGGAGAAGGGTAATTCCCCTCCTATTCCTAAGATTGATGATCTTCATGATCAATTTCCCCAAGACATTCCATCTATTTACGGAGATGAAGTAGAACAACAAGAAGAAGAAAGGTTAGATTTTGAATCTAATACCTTAGAAGAACTGCCTCAATTTCTAGGCCCATGGGAATCTGAGTCTCTTTAGATCAGAGCTCCCACAATATTGGTAAGAAATGAAGACTTAGTGGTTCCAAGGAACACCGATGTCGTGAAGAACGCTAAGGTTCAGTGTCATCTCACGGTAGAAGAGATGCTCAAAGCAAAACCTGAGCTATGGAATCATGTGAAGGATCAGGTCCCAGAACTTGAGTCCAATATGCCAAAAGCAGACTCTAAGCAGAAAGTACCAGAGATACCTCTAGACAAAATAGGGGATGTGTGTGAGGGTGAAGAAGGTAACACTTATCTTCCAATCACCTACCAAGGTTACACATCCAAAACAATCATAGATTCAAGTGTTGGTGTTGCTATTGCAACCACCTCCTTGTGGAAGCAATGGGGCAAACCCACGTTAAGACCAACTAGAATGAAACTTCAAATGGCCGATGGTCATTTTGAAAGACCTCTAGGATTGCTAGAAGGGATAACTCTAACCACTTGTGGTGTAGATTTTGAGCACACATTTGCTATACGTGACTTTGAGAAAAATAGTGTCTATGAGATGATCCTAGGAAGACCCTTCCTACAACAATTGCAAATAGTACAGGATTGGGGAACCAACTCCTTGTACTTACAACACTTAGGGGTCACCACCAAGGTCAATTTGAAGGATTACACCTTCAGAGATGTATCACCCGTACAGTGGAATTCTATCCACAAAGCGAAAGAAGATTCCATCTATGTGCATTTTGAAAGTTCACCTGATCCATCATGGCTACATGAAGATACTCATTTGTGGATGTGCAAGGTCACAGAGGAAGAGGAAAAACATTTAAAGGCAAGAGAAGAAGGAACTTCGCCAGGAGATAGACCAATTAAAGACCCAGCCTATACACCGATGATCTTTCCTGATGAGGAATTTGAGCCTCATGGCTGGCCAGAAATCTTAGCCACCATGGACATTGTTGTCAACGAGGAACAGTGGACACCTCATTGTGATGAGGAGGGTTATGATATCTCAGTGCAGTTCAGTTGGCCACTTTAGAAGGAGATATCTTGCCAGACTATATTAGTGGATGTAGAGTCAAGTTATACCAAGAGCCTCTTACAGAGGATATGCTTACGAGACTCAACACTGCTAAGAAGCAAAAAGAAGAGGAGTTAAGGGTGAGGGAAGAAGCATAGGCAGAGGCCAGAGAGCGTGTTAGGCGAAATAAGTTAAGGCGACTAGGCCTAGATGTCAACTCAAAAGCCCCAAAATATCACATGGATATGTGCCAAAAATCGGGCATAACTACTTCTCAAGTCATTGACCGACATCCCTTTGTGACCATAGAGATAGGACAAGGAAAGGGTACAAGGACTGTGAAAGCATTGATTGACTCAGGTGCAGCAAGTAGTGCAGTTAGACTATCCTATTGCCAAAACTTGCAGTTGAACATCAATCCCATAGAATCTTATCTCATAGGATTGGGAGGTGTGGAAACACCTTATTTGGGCGAGGTGCAACTTCCCATCTACCTTCAAGGTGTTCCAATGAAAGTCAAAGTGCTAGTGTGTCAAGATGAGAACCTTACAGAAGCACTTGTCTTAGGACAAGATTGGATTTATGACAATGCAGTCAACTTGAACCTAAGAAGTCAACTTCTTGAAGTTTGGGTCCAGGGACAATGCTTTACATTAGAACTAGAAAATGGCATGCTCACAAATCCAGATGTCACATCTTGTAGTTCTCCTAGGACTAATCTTAGCAAAAGAGATGTTGTATGCGTCAACAGCTCTATGTTGCAGGAGAACTCAATCATGGAAGAACAAGCTCAAAGACAAGCGGACTCCTCCTCTGGTGCAAGGACTAATGCCGCCACTAGAACTCAACCAACAAGGCAAGCCAACGGAACAGGACAACTGCTATATCAAATAGACAATGGGATTTCCAAAGGAAAGTAGTGTCGGGCATGAAGCAGATCTGGGTACATAAAGGAGAGCAACCACCGGCCTTAACCCCACAATTCCCCTCTAGGGACCCCCACCAGGCCAGAAGACGACTGAAGAAGCTAGGACAAACTCAACCACAAGATATCCGACAAGTTTGGGTGCCTAAGAAATTAGCTGCAGCTCAACAAGGACAATTGCAAATATGGGTACCCAAGAAGCTCTTACATACACAACAATCTATGCTCTCCCACATGAGAAAAGTCACAACAAAAAAGCCAAGGAGGAGCAAGGGTCAGAACCAAACACCAAGACTAAAACCATATAAACTTGCCTCTTCAACGAGGGTTAGAAGACCAGCCACAAGGGTATGGGTATGGAAGCCAAAAGCACTAGTAGCCCCCACAAAACCAAGGAACCAACCACGTGGGATACAAAATTTAAGAAACCATCCAAAGATGAAGATGCCAGAAGTGATCTCTACAGTGCCAAATGCTGTTCTAAGATGGACCCCAATAAGGAGGATTACATCATTTCAAGATCCAATGGATACCTCCACCAAAGCCGGCGTCAACATCTACAAGTAACATCGAAAGCCTCAACGAGCGACAACCATGTGCTTCTTGCACAACCCTGTCTTTTGCACCATTCAGGTTATGCATTTCCAAAGTATGCATTAATATAGGGCCACATTACACGGCCGTGCATAGACACATTTGAAAGTACCATGCACAAGAGCACATCAACATATGTCAATCATTTTTTTTTTATACTAACATCTGTCTTCTTGTTTGGTGACATTGTTCCTTTAAAAAAAAAGAGAGAGAGAGAGAGAGAGAGAGAGAAAGCACTTGTTCCCAAGTTTGGCTCATGAAACATGAATCAGTCATGCTTAGTTGAAGGTGGAACCATTGATTACTGGGCAGTTATCAGTTTTTGATACAAGTGTGTCTCAGCTAGCATATGATATAATTGCTGCCTTATCTGGTAGATGTCAAGAACTTGGCATGAACATGGCATCCACAACTATGGTTTCCTCTTACCATGGTAGGAGTGAAGAGCTGGAAGGTCTGCAACTTGAGTGATGCTTAACTATTGCATGTACGAGAGCATTCAGGGAGATCTGCACGGGTAGTTCTGGTACCCTGCAAATCTTTGTATGTATACTGTATGAGAAAACTCCTGCTTATGGTGAGCTAGAGAGAATATGTGAAACTAAGCTTGGTGTAGTTATCGAATGTTGTTTGTCAAGGAATATAAATAAATTCAATTCTCTGTATTTGGCAAATGATGCTTTGAAAAGAGGAGACAGGATCAGCCATTCAAAAGATCTCATGAGTGGACCATCAACACAGACATTCATCAACAATGTTCCATCCCAACGGCCAAGTGTACAACACGAAGAGATGAACATCGATCAACCTTCTCCATGGTATGTATCTTTACTTTGGAAACATCATAACCATGATAGCTTAGGAAACCTCTTCGTCTACATACCCTTGAGCACTTATCTCAAGAACCCCAATTTTCGCACCATACTTCTTCCGATGCATTTTCCAAGTAAGCATGCATAGGGCTACATTACAAGGCCGTGCACAAGGCACATATTTTCCTCAACCCATGCATGAACACACTTACCCATCATCCACTATGGGTTATGAGTACTTAGCATGACTACTATGAACATCAACTTTGGAAGATCTAGAGGACATCAACGGAGACTCACAACGACACAGTCATGCTGGAATCCAACGAAGAAGTACATACCAAGGCACTACAACTTGAAAAGGCTCGTAGTGACAGATGAAGAACCGAACAACCAACCCTGCCACATCTGGAAGCCAGACGACTTTTGTGAAGGGACACTCCCTCTCAAAGCACTACTTGGAACAACCACTACAACAAGGGTCTATCAAGGACGACAGACTCGAGAGGGGGGGGGAGTGTTGGAACTCAAGGTCAAGCACAAGCATGGAAGCACATCAGAAAGGTGGACACACACAAGAAGAAGGAGCAAGTAGGGAGCTCCAAGAAGTACATGTCAAATTTTTAGAAGAATCCCCTACAAAAATAGTGATTTCCATCACTAAAAACCATTGTAAATACCATTTTCTATTTTTGTAACTCCATTTTGTTCAAGCCGAGGAGTCCTCGAGCTTGAGGAGTATTAGAAGTATCATCCTACCAATTTTCATAATTTTTAGACTTTGTTTCAGCCCTCAAATAAGCCCTAGAACCTAGTTTTTAACTAGGCCGGACACTAGGTCTGGACAGGGCCAAAACTAGTCCAAAAACTATAAAAAGAGCTAGAGAGCTCATTTTTGGGGTTAGCTTGTTAGGGAATAGAGCTTTGTAAGAGAAATTATTTGCAATCAAAGCTTTCCATTGTTCCTCTCTTTGATCTTACCTTGTGTGCGTGTGTGTATGTGTGTGCATGTTTGTGTGCTTTCACTCATGCACTTGTGCCTTCACTTGCTCGTGGTATTCATACCGGTCCTCACGTCTCCGCGGATTGACAAGTAAAGGAGGTGGTGCTTATGCTTGAGCTACACCTAACTTCCTAAGGTGTTCGTACTTAGTTAGCTCACTCACTCCTAGCAAAGATAAGAAGGGGACAAACACCTTTGTACTTCCTTCTCTTACACAAGGGAATGAACTTAAGCGTTTTAAATTAACCAACAATTTGGTGAGGGAAGCTCTAGAAATGAGAGGTATGCACATCCCGACTGAGAAGGAGACAATGATCCCAGACAATATGAAGAACAGGAGCCTAACTAAGCTGAAGGACATGTGGCAATGACCTCAACTATTGCCATCCACCTTGGAATGTGCATGCAGCACTTTGTGTTCCCCACCCAAGAAAGATTTACAATGCCACCCAAGAAGATCTGGTTTAGCTTATACTTGGCAGACACGCTGAACCTGATAACCAATATGCCACATTGGATTATAGACCAAATCCATCTTGCACATCAATGCTGGTATAAGAAATAGAAGTCAGTGCTCTATGGATGTTGTGCACTTTCTAGAATTGTGTATCGATGCCTGGCATATGATGTGCCAATTCAAAGGGGCACTCATTTGGACTAGGGTGCAGGAATTTCAACAAAGAGCATCAGTCATAGGGCCCTTATCAAAGAAAATGAGAGGAGTTGTTCAAGTGCCATGTTCATAGGCTAGGGGCACCACACTAACACCAGACATGACTCTGCCAAGCTACGGACGATTCACGATGATAGAGTTTTGTCTTTTTTCCGTTAGCGATCAATTACGATCGTAGCTTTAAGCTTTTGCTTTTAGATGGGTACTCAAATACTATATAATAAGGCCCTTGGCTCATTGTGTAACTCACTCACTCAAAGATCTAGAGCTTGGAGATCTTCTTGAAGACAGAGTGTTCTCACACTCTTGAAGGAGGTGAAGTTTTGGTGAAGGAGAGGCTACTCTCATCGCAGCAAGAAGTCTTCTACGAGGTGGTGGTAACTATCTTTTGTGAGTTAACCTTGTGTTTGATTTACAATTTTGTTACACTATTTTGTGAGAATAAGGTTAGCTTCGTTGCTTCGTTCACTTCACACACACTTAGATTATTTCGACATAATCTAAATTTTGTATCATCATCTTCTTATTCTTCCATTAGTGAGTGCACCACTTTATATGGTTGAGTAGTACTCCCATGTTGTAATTTGGACATCTATTATTTTTAGTGAAGTAAGCATCCAGCGTATGTTCCCTATCCTTGTCTCAAGATCTCTTTCATTCTATCTCTCACTTATCATCTTGTCAATTAAGTTGTGTATGATCAAAAGGTTTTAGTATTGGAACGATCCTGGGCCCCCAAATTCCAACACTTGGTATCAGAGCTAGATAATTGACATACACACTTAAGATAAGATGAGTGAGATTAGAATTGAGATTGAAGACAAGTTGGATGGATCTTCTAATTATCCCATGTGGAGTTTCATGATGATGAACTTGTTAGTGACAAAGGATTTATGGAGTATCGTCAATGGATCTTTAACAAGACCAAGACGAGAAGGCGAAGAAGGGTCTACAGTAGCTTCAACAGGTACTGGAATTACTATTACAGAACCAACTGAAGAAGAGGTAACCACATCCAGAGTCACTGCTAGGTCTTTACCTAGAGTTCCTCCTACTGAAGATCAGGCAAGATGGGATGCTAGAGATGCTTTAGCACTTTCATTCATAGCAATGAGTGTCAAAAAGCATATTCTACCATAGATCACATCTTGCAAAAGTTCTAGTCAAGCTTGGTTGAAGCTTGAGAATCTTTTTCAGAGCAGAAATCCTGCTAGGAAATCTCACTTGAGGAGACAACTAGCAAATACAAGGATGAAAGCTGGTGAGTCAATTCAAACCCACATTACAAGACTCCTTGACTTGAGAGATCAACTTCTAAATGTAGGAGTTGAGATATCAGATGAAGAAATGGTAAATACGCTGATTAATTCACTTCCTATTTCATATCGATCTTTCATAACCACTCTTACCCTTACCACAAGAGATAGAGAGGTTACATTTGAAGAGTTAGAGTTCTTGTTGCTTCAAGATGAACATCAGTTGAAGGGAATGGAAGAGAATGAAGAAGCACTTTCATCTTCATCAAAGGGTAAGAAGAAGAAGGAGAAGAAGGAAAAACAATCCAAGAAGGAAAGTAGGTCCCTCTCACCTTCTACTTCAGATTCTGTATCTACGACATCTAAAGAGAATTCTTCTAAAAAGAAGGTAAAAATATGTTCTTTCTGTAAGAAACGTGGACATATTAAGTCAGAATGTTATAAAAGGATTGAAGCAGAAAAGAAAAAGGCATCAGGTAATGTTGCAGAAGATGATAAAAAAGGGAAATCTCAAGGTGATTCTTATGCCTGTATCACTATTGAGGAAGAGATGAAGATTTGCAGATGTTCAAAGAAGAATTGAAGCAAACATTTGATGTGAATGATTTAGGCATTCTACATTATTATCTTCGGATTCAGTTTTTGTTTCGAGATGAGTGTATCTACATGACACAACAAAAGTACATTGAGAAACTTTTGGAAAGGTTTCAGATGGGTGATTCTAAACCTATGCAAACACCTATGGATCATAACATATCTTTACAAATGGTAGCAGATGCAGAGCCATTTGATGCTACTCTATATAGTCAAGCAGTGGGTTGCTTGATATATCTTTGTAATACACGTCCTGATATACAATTTGCAGTTTCTCAAGTATCAAGGTTCATGCAGAATTCGATAGTATTGGAAAGCAGTAAAGCGGATCTTTCGATATTTGAAGGGAACTTCAAATTTTGCTATGGTATTTTTTGAAATCTACACATTTGTTACTAAAAGGATTTTCAGATTCTGATTGGGCAGGAGATAGAGACACAAGAAGTACTAGTGGATTTTGTTTTTATCTTGGAGATTGTCTTATCTCATGGCTTTCAAAGAGACAACCCACTATTTCCACTTCATCATGTGAAGCTGAATATCGTGCAGCATTTACAGCTACTCTAGAGTCAATATGGTTGCAGAAGATTTTCAGTTATCTTGATGTAAGAGTACATCAACCCATTCAGATATTTTCAGATAGCCAGAGTGCTATAGCTATAGCTAAGAATCCAGTGCATCATGCAAGGACAAAGCATATAGAGGTACACTACCACTATATTCGAGAGCAAATAGCTACGAAACACATTGAGCTAGTTTATGTTCCTTCTAGTAAGAATGTTGCAGATATATTTACCAAAGCATTGACTAGAGACAGTCATGAGAAGATTTGCAGGTTACTGAAGCTTGTACCAATATGACATTGAAGGAGGGATTGTTGGAAGTCAATGTCTTTATTGGCTTAACAATTAGCTTCACTAAGAAGCATCAACTTCAAGTCTTAGTTCTTCTACAACAGACTGTATAGAAGTTTTATTCTTGATGACTACTTCAAGCAATCGACCGGCACTCATGTGGTCTAGACCTTTCACTCTAAAAGCGTTCACCACCCACCCGGGTTCGAAACCTGTGCGCGACAGCAAAGGAGTTTTTTTTTTTTTGCTTTATTAAAAAGCTACGGACGATTCACGACGATAGAGTTTTGTCTTTTTTTCGTTAGCAATCAATTACGATTGTAGCTTTAAGCTTTTGCTTTTAGATGGGTACTCAAATACTATATAATGAGGCCCTTGACTCATTGTGTAACTCACTTACTCAAAGATCTAGAGCTTGGAGATCTTCTTGAAGACAGAGTGTTCTCACACTCTTGAAGGAGGTGAAGTTTTGGTGAAGGAGAGGCTACTCTCATCGCAGCAAGAAGTCTTCTACGAGGTGGTGGTAACTATCTTTTGTGAGTTAACCTTGTGGTTAATTTACAATTTTGTTACACTATTTTGTGAGAATAAGGTTAGCTTCATTGCTTCGTTCACTTCACACACACTTAGATTATTTTGACATAATCTAAATTTTGTATCATCATCTTCTTATTCTTCCATTAGTGAGTGCACCACTTTATATGGTTGAGTAGTACTCCCATGTTGTAATTTGGACATCTATTATTTTTAGTGAAGTAAGCATCCAGCTTACGTTCCCTATCCTTGTCTCAAGATCTCTTTTATTCTATCTCTCACTTATCATCTTGTCAATTAAGTTGTGTATGCTCAAAAGGTTTTAGTATTGGAACGATCCTGGGGCCCCAAATTCCAACACATTATGCTTGGCAATTTGATTTGAGTTCTCTATCTCTCTATCTAGATCTATCTTTGTCTCAACTCTTTCTAGTGGTCTATTCATTGTGTTGTTATTTTCTTACAAGGGAATGTTGAAATATCAAGCTCAACATGTGATTGTTGATGATTACATGTATCACTTTTCTTTTCTCTAACATGTATAGGGGATACATAGATATATGTTAAGGATATTTTCAATGCGATTAACCAAAATTTTCTACCAAGAATGATTCCATATTTTTGTATTATTTTTTAGAAAATTCTTTTTACATTCTCTTTATGTGATAGAATAAGAAAAACAATATCATTCTTCTTGCCTCAACTAGTGTGCTCATCTCTTTGTGTGTGAAAGTGTGTGAGACAACTCATGTAGAAGTTATCGATCCATGATTAGGACCAAGTTAGGTGCTCAGTGATATGTAATCAATGATGAAAAACAAATATCTAAAGCACGTGTATGGGAATTCACCTCACTCTCCCTTTTCATGCGTGGACGTGAAATTAAGACCATAAAAATACTCCCAATATGAAAAATTCTCTATCTCTCAGTCTACTTAAGAACCCCAAGGATTCATAATTATTTCATTGCTCTTGCAAAGAACCATGTAATACTAGTAGATTGGATTTAAATGGATGTCTCTTATAAGGGAACTTTTAAAAATATGTTGCTTTGGGACCATATCCTTGTATATTTGTAGAACATGACAATGTGGATCTCTATCTATCAATCTGAATATGGATGATCATATATCATTCTTTGAGACACTCTTTTCAAGCTTTGTATTTGCCAAAGTAATCATAGAAAGTGAAAAAATGCCTCAAAGTGGATTTATTAGAAATTTCAAAGAATCACTAAAACTTACAAAGGATGCACCTTAAGCCTATTTATTAGACTTTCTACAAGTGTGAGGAAACTTGAAGATTATTTGTGTTGGTGTTGTCACGCATAGGGATTATTAATTTTATTTACAAAATTGAGAGGATTTCATTAACAAGATCCCTTCTCCCAAATTTTCCTTCCTTCCTTCTCTTTTCTTCAACATTTTTCCCTCCTAATAATCTTCCATCTTTTGATTTTCTACTTCACTTTGTTCTTTTCCAATAATGATGATGTCATGGATGTATAGATGCTTGAATTAGTAGCTTTTGAGGGTTCCCATTCAAGGAGATACTTTATCACCAAAATAAACCTTAACGCCTTGATACCAATGGGTAGATAACTTTTTTTTCATAAAATTTGATTTCCTTATGATGAAAATCTATTGCTTAATGACATAATGGAAATTATATTATCATTAAGTGACCATACAAGCTTGGTCCATAAGATACAAAATGTTTTGCTATAGAGTTTGAGATGCTAGAAGTGGAAATTACATTCAATTTTGAAAGGATTTATGTTTATAAACAATAGAGAAAGAATTTATCTCTCAAAAGAAGTAACCATGATAGTTCCTAAAGGCGTTAAAAAACTATAGATCCTTATAATTGTGTTATATCAAAATGTTATTGATATCTTCATTAATGAACAAATAGATGAGCCATTTTATTTTTATATTTAAAGCCTTGGCATTAAGATAAGAAAAATTTCCAATGGTGAATGAAAATCGGGAAGGGGGTGCTGAATATGCTGAATGCATTTTCCACATGAAATATGAGAATTTATCCATGATAATTTAGTTTATGACAAGAATCCATGGGAATTTTTTTTTGGAGAATTGGTTTGGTCCTAACTTCTAATTCACATGAAATATATGTGAAAAAAATGTGATTCTTTATGGGGAAAATGGATGATTAGGGAGGATACTATAATGGATTTGAAGCTAATTCTATATGAAAACCAAATCAAATCAAGGGATATCTATAGAAAAAGCATCCTTTTTATTGAACGAAGCCTTAGAAATCATGTATCATTGAATCTTAGGTCTATCAAAGGCTTGGATCAAGCAACATATAGACCTATGTATAGAAGTTTGTGGATCATAATTTTCTATGGTTAAATTTCCTAGCATAGATAAATAATGGAGATTTCTTTGGCAATGAAGTCCTTTTTTTTTCAAATGTGAATGGAGACTTGGATGTTTAGCCTTGAGCATCAATCAGACAAGTTTTGTCTTGTTCAAGATATTGAATCAAGTTAGGTAAGATTACAAAGATTGGAGTGTGGTGTCTAAAGACACAAGAAATAAAATATTTATTAATAGGTTATAGGGAATTGAACTTTACGCTAAGCTAATACTATACCTAACGTGCTAAAGAAAACGTTGTCAACTAAGCTAATACTTAGTCAACTAATACTTAGTCAACTAAGCTAATACTTAGTCAACTAATCTAATCGTTTTAGCGATGGTTAGAGCGAAGCTAATATGTTTACCTTAACGGTTAAGCTATTACCGTATGGGTGAATCGAAGCTAATACGTTGACTTATGGAGCGAAGCGTTTACATATATATATATACATATATATATATATATGTATATATATATATATATATATATATATATATATATATATATATATATATATATATATATATATATATATATATATATATATATATATATATGTATATGTATATATGTATATATATATATATATATATATATATATATATATATATATATATATATATATATATATATATATATATATATATATATATATATATATATATATATATATATGTATATGTATATATATACATATACATATATATACATATATATATATATACATATACATATATATATACATATATATATATATATATATATACATATACATATATATATATATATATGTATATATATATATATATATATGTATATATATATATATATATATATATATATATATATATATATATATATATATATATATATATATATATATATATATATATATATATATATATATGGATAGATATATACATAGATATGTGTGTGTGTATGCTATATATATATATATATATATATATATATATATATATATATATATATATATATATATATATATATATATATATATATATATATATATATATATATATATATATATATATATACATATATATATATATGTGTGTGTGTGTGTGTGTGTGTGTGTGTGTGTATATATATATATATATATATATATATATATATATATATATATATATATATATATATATATATATATATATATATATATATATATAGTTGGAGTTTGATGTCTGCGGAAGCACGCAAACTGCACAAGGAAGAAGAAGCTTGGGGCACAACACACAATACAGAATGTATTACCACTAGAATGTACAAATATTAGTAACTCATTACGGCAATAGGCGTATATACAAGGAGGGGGGGGGGGAAACCTCCTATGGAGGGAAAAGAGTGCCTCAGTGGTCCTAGTGTATTCCCACACATCACTACCTAAATATATCAACAAATCCCCCCTAGGAGTGATGTGGTGAACAAGGAACAAGCACTCATGTATAAGGAAGCGCCAAGCTATGTGCAATCAATCCACAGAAGGAAGTAAGCCCAAAGCTTTGTCGAAAGCTTCCAACTTCTCCCTAGGCAGAGCCCTCATGAAGAGATCTTCAATGTTCTCCTATGTGGGCATGTATGCCAAGTTGATCTCTCTAGGAGAGAACCTCTCCCTAACATAATGATAATGCCCCTCAATGTGCTTAGTGCGAGCATGAACAGTATTCCTCTCAACTACTAATGTGCTTTGATTGTCAGTGAAGATGGTGGTAGTAGAAGACTGACCAACACCCAAATCAGCCATGAGGCGTCTGAGCCACACACTCGAGTCCCTGTGAAACCTGCCCTATACTGAGACTCACAACTTGAAGTGGCCCTATACTGAGACTCACAACCTGAAGCAAAAGCCACTAGTGGACACATGATTCTCATAGCAACTAGCTCAGTCAGAGTCAAAAAAAGCATGTAAATGTGACGGTAGTGATCCCCCCTTGGGATAAAACAATCCAAGTATCCAGGTACCACTCAAGTAGCGAAAGATGCGCTTAACCTCCTGCCAATGCTTGACATCTGGGCAATGAATAAACCTTCTCATCTATGAAACAACAAATTGAATATCTGGCCGAGTAATGCATACATAAATCAAGCATCCAAGAGCTTGCTGATAGAGAACAACATCAAATACATCTTTAGGATCATGAAGAATCAATCGTAAAGTTGTCTCCATATGAGTGGCAATGGATTTACAGCCATCAAGGCCAAAATGCTACAATAATGTGGCAATATATTTTGTTTGACATGAAGCTATTCCACCATCAACTTGCATAAACTGAATGCCCAAATAATGATGCAAATGCCCCAAATTCGACATCTCAAATAAGGCTACCTTCAGTCAAGTACTTGGTGAGCTTCAAGGTAGTCTTGCCGAAATGTCAAGGAAGCACTAGATTGTGTGAGACATTGTTCTAGAGAGACCACTCCATGTGTGTGTGTGGGACAAGGGCTAGCCATTGCCAAGGTCCCAAGCTCGGGGGATATCTTGAGATATTCAATGGTTATGGAGATGAGTGTTGCATGATGGCCACATGGCGGCATTAGACCATTCCAAAACATTGCTATTTTGAATACAAGAGGATATAATGGATGGGAGGAGAGTGGCACACACATCATTCAAAAGCTTTTACTATTAGTCTTGCTCACAATTAGTACCTATAGCTAAATTTGGAGAGCGGTGAGTAAGACTTGAAGGATCAGTGAGTAAGACTTGCAAGCTTCACATGGTTGCTCCCAAAGTGTGGAGTGATATCTCCTCTCTTGCAGTTCTGCTCATCGTATATATGAACAGTTCTGTTTCTACATCGCCTATGGGATAAAACGAAGTTGAGTGCTCCATTCATGGCTGGAGAAGAGCACAAAGATGAAGAAAATCGAATTTCTTCAAGTTCTATAGCTGGAGTCTCTTTGTCATAGCCTATTTTCAATACCTACCTCCACTCTCCACTCATTTGACCATATCTTGGTCATTCCAACTCCAAATCAAGTGATTTTTCTTGCTATGGATTCCTCACTGAGAGCTTTTTCTATTGACTGTGCCTTTTGGATCCACTTTCGAACCTTTACAGAGCTTCAAACCTTGCTGTTGGACATCAAGGATCCCCCTTTGAGCACTTATTTGATGCAATTATCATCAAGAGATTCTTAGAGAAGCAAGAAGAGAGTATGTGGGACATTTCGAGCACCTGCACACACCTGCACATCAAGTTTTTGGACATTAAGATAAGTTTTTCTAATCAATTTTAATGCATACTTGCTCTCTTCATGAACCATAATGCACATAGGACAAGCATTTTGCATGGAATGCATGGTATGCGATTAGTTAGAAGCTTGTTCAGCTCTACACTTGGTGTGAAGTATTGTTGCACGTATAGGTAGCACTTGGTTTTGCAAGTACAGTGAGGAAAAATATAATAAGAACTTGCGGTGTTCTTATTGTGATAGTGTGCCACAAGCGCAAGGGTTATTGCAAGGGCATGTAGTACCCTTTGGTTTGCTCTATATATATTGTGCCTATCGACACCGTTTATTTGGAGAAGTGCGTGTAGTGCACTTGGTTTTTATTTTCTGATTTTCACCATTATACTGCCAAAATTTTTAAGATTTTACATGCATGTGCATAAAAGTAGTTAAAGCATACTAAAAGTTTCTTTCTTGTCATTTGCTTTATGCAAAGGCTTGTGATTTGTCGATTTCCGCTGCCACTTGGATATCTTAGCTATACATAGAGCATAAAAACTTAAAAAAGAACAAAAAAATAAAAATCATAAAACCATAAAAAGAGACCTACACCTTATCCTAGCATGGATTCAGGACACTCTTTACCAGATAGGACTGATACACTCATGGGTGAGTGCACCTTTGATCCCATAAAGACCATGAGTGTTCGGATAGCATGTTTAGAGAGCGCACTCCACGACATCTTGGAACACATGCGTGCTTCCAAGAAAGAGGAAGTGACGCCTGAGACTGAGTTGCTAGGGATGGAGGTAGATGCTCCAGGTGAGCATCAAGCTCCAGAAGTCCCCGGCACAGAAAGGATATCAGTTTCCACATAGCGAACTCATTGTCATGAGGGGAGTCATGGCAAGACAATATGTCAAGGTACTCTTTGATAGTGGCTCGACACATAATGTGATAAGTTCCCGACTAGTGAGGAGGCTACACTTTGAGACTATGAAATCAAAGTATCCCTACACAATAGAGTTCGTCGAGAGGAAGTTAACGGAGACATGGGACCGACAAGTTATTGGTTTGCCCATTCGGATCCAATCCTATGAGCACAAACTAGATTTCAAGATAACTAGACTGGCACGTTTTGACGTACTCCTAAGTAAGAAGTGGCATGCTAGGAAACGAACAGTCATTGAATTTGCTTCGCATGTGTACTAGTTTGAGCCTGGGGGGAGGCAACTACTTATCCATGGAGAGCCACATCTCCAAGAGATGTGTTTGATAACCGCTACCAAGTTGCTCAAAATTGATTGTAAGTATATTTATTTTCTTTATTTCGTGTATTCATCATGTATTATGATGGATTGATGCAATCATGGACAATCTAGTTGGAATGCTCAAGCACTTTCAAAGAAAGCAAGAGAAAAATTTCAAGAGTTATTCTTGAAAGAATTACCTTCAGGTTTACCTCCTTACAGGAACATTGAGCATATATTGGTACCAAGAGCGAGTCCAACCGCTCGGCAACTATTTCGAATGTGTTTGCAAAGGGAGAATCAATTCTGCAAAATCGTGGACGGACTAATGCACCTGCTACTTTTATGATATCAATGAATGATATTCTATGACCGTTCATTGGAAAGTGTGTTGTGGATTTTGTCGATGATTTGCTAGTGTATAGTAGATATGTTCATGAGCATGAAAGTCATTTAAGATTACTATTAAATAAGTTGAAAGAAAATAAGTTGTATGTTAATCTAGAAAAGACTCAGTTGATTCTTCCAAAGATAAGAGCATTTAGGGCATGTGGCATTGGCCAATGGTATCCAGATGGATCCCAAGAAGGTTTCAGTTATTCTAGCTTGGCCTACTCCTCAGGATGATAGGTAATTATGATCATTTCTAGGACTTTCCGATTTTTATCGAAAATTCATCTCTTCTTATTCATGGATAGCAATGCCTATGATGAACTTGCTTCAAGGAAAAGTTCCATTTGCATGGAAGCAAGAGCAGCAAGAAAGTTTTGATACTCCAAAACAAGTTATTTCATAGGCTCATATACTCAAAGTAATAATTCAGTAGAAACCATTTGAGTTAGAGATATATGCTAATGGCATAGCCATAGGAGCAATCTTGATGCAAGATGGCAAGCCAATAGCTTTTGAAAGCAAGAAATTGAGTAGTACAGAGCGCAATTGACCAGTGCATGAACAGGAGTTGTATGCGGTGGTGCATGCTCTTAAATTCTAGAGACACTATCTTTATGGTGCAGACTTTAAGATATACACAAATCACCATATATTCAAGTACTTTTATAGTCAACTAGATCTTCCAAGCACACAAGCTCGTTGGGCTGAGCTCATGCAAGAGTTTCACATGGAAATCTTATAAAGAAGAGGCAACGAGAACATAATATATGATGCATTATAACAGAAAGTGTATCAAATGAGCTTTACAAATCTAGAAAGCTCATTGCTTCAAGAAATAAAGAAAGCATAGGTGGAAGATCCATATTTTTTACAGATTATTAGAGCCTCAGTGATGACTCTATCATAGGAGACGAGGTAGTTCCAACTGTTTCTTCCCCTAGCAGAGCAAACAATTCCAGTCCGTACTCAAATTCCTCAAAGGAGAATGGAACAGTCAAACGAAAAGGAAAGGCTTGTGTACCGAATTCTGGAGATTTGAGAAGAAAATTCAAGCATGATAACCATGATGTTCCTTGGGCAAGGCATCCTGGTGTTGACAAGACAATACAACTTGTTAGAAGAACATTTTGGTGGCCTGGATTAGCTAGAGGTGTCCACACTTATGTTTAACAATGCTTTATGTGTCAACTCAACAAAGCAAAAAGGATAAAGACACCAGGTCTTTTACATCCTTCATAAATTCCAGATCATAACTGGGATACTGTATCCATGGACTTCATAATGGGCTTATCATGGATCCAAAGGAAGCGGGATACTATCCTTGTTGTGGTAGATAGATTGAGCAAGATAGCTCATTTCATACCTATGCAAGAGACGATAGAAGCTCCACAAGTAGCGGGGTTGTTTATCCAACATGTCTTCATATTGCATGGATTAGAGACATCCATAGTTTCAGATAGGGATGCCAGATTCACAGGACACTTCTAGAAGTTTATATTTGATAAACTAAAAGTGTCATTGAAAATGAGTAGTGGTGATCACAGACAGATGGTCAAGCTGAGAGGTCAACCAAATTCTAGAGGACATGTTGAGGGCATATGTGTTTGAGATGCAAACATATTGGGATAGTTACTTGCCACTAGTAGAGTTTACTTATAATAATAGACCTCATAAGGTGAAAGGAATATCTCCCTTTGAGATGAACTATGGCATGAATCCCACTACTCCCAGTACCACAAGAATGCCAAAGAAATATCCTAGCGCATTGGAGTTCTTAGAAAGCCTCCAAACAAATCTAGAAATAACGAAAGCCAAAATGAAGCAAGAAGCTGATAGGGAAAAAGAGTATGCTCACCAAAAGAGATCTCCTAGAGTCTTTGAGGAAGAAGATAGAGTTTTTCTTCAGGTTCTAGATCTACTTCACTATCGACAAGGAAGTGTAATAAGCTTTCACCAAGGTTCTGTGGACCATGGAAGATAGTAAAGAAGCTTAGTGATGTTGCATACCGATTAGAGCTTCCTTGAGATTGCAGAGTCCATCCAATCTTTCATGTCAATAAACTTAGAAAGTATATTCCCACGGAGGATAATCTAATAGAGTATTGTTTCTTTGCAAGAAAGTGATAGCACAGATCATTCTCCAAGTAGGATACTAGATCGAAGACAGAAGCGGTTAAGAAACAATGTCATCCAAGAGTATCTAGTAGCCTGGAGAGGATTAACGCTTACTGACTCTACTTGGGAATCAGACGCTCTGGCTTGCAAGTACTTTCCCTCATTGATCATTGAGGACAATGATTTTTAGAAGGGGGAGAGAGTGTCAAACATTGATCTACAGAGACCACTGCATGTGTGTGGGACAAGGGCGACCCATAGCCAAGGTCCCAAGCTCGAGGGATATCCTAAGGTATTCAATGGTAATGGGTATGAGTGTTGCATGATGGCCACATGGCAGCACTAAACCATTTCAGATATTTGCTATTTTGAATACAAGGGGATATAATGGATGGGAGGAGAGTGCACACACATCATTCACAAGCTTTTACTTTTAGTCTTGCTTAAAGATTATGCCCTCTAACTAGAATACACAAGATTTTGGAATTATACTTCTCATTACAAGATCATCCACATAGGGAAATAAACCAAGAATATGCCACTCATACAAGGAGTCCCACAACCTGGGACAAATAGGTATGGATAATCGGGCTAGACAAGGTACAAGAGATCGCACAACCCGAGATCGTAGGTATGATCATGGTGAGAAAGGGAGATAAACCTCCTTGAGGATATTACACATATCTTTGAAAGGTTTATCTGCCTTTTTTACCACCATTCCTTTGAAATTATACATGTCATCAACTCTTAATTTTCTCTTCATATCTCAATTTTATTTTCATCTTGGAGAGACCTAGCTGAACTTCTATTTTACCTTTATTCACTGCATTGAGCAAACTTTCTAACGACTCATGCTCTTCTCTCTTCCCTTACACCTTTGATTTCCTTTGAGGACCTTTAGAAATTCCTTTGGGTCTCTTTCATCGCTTGGATCCATCAAGTTAAGGAGGCCCCAAAACAAAATGAAAAGCTCCATAAAGACTCAATATCCCAACTCATTTAAGTGTGATGTTTGAGTAGCAAACATGGAACTAAGGATTTTTATGTCCCCTCCTAGATAGACAAAATAGTTTAGTGGTTCAAAAGGATTGTCTTTATTACTTAGACATACCAAAAAGGTCCAAAACCATCATCAAAGCATAGCATCTTTCAAGAAACACCTTAAAAAACCATGTCGTTTCACAAGTGTGACCACATGAAGGAGCAACCATCTTGGAACTCCACGAGATCAAAGTGCAACATCAAAAGGTCCCATTTAACTTTCTCTTACCCTTCAATGGTCTTCCTTTTTTCCCACCCATCTTTGAGGAATTTCTTGCCCTTCAATGGTCTTCCTTTTTCCCAACCCATCTTTAAGGAATTCCACCACATTGAAGTTGCCATTGAGAACCGCAAGGAATAATAGGAAATTGACGGGCCAGCATGTCCCCTTTACTTAAAAATAAGGTGCACACATGGTGGTGATAGATGAGGCGTGTGATCTGATAAAAGCCCAAGCCACTCAAAGATACCCATTGTCATGCTCCTATTATTTGGGTACAATGTCAAGCTTGAGATTAGTACCAAGGCATCGGAAATTTTTCCTTGTTTTCACTTGTACTAATATTTTTCACAAGTGTCAAGGAGTAGAGAACCAATAATGAAACTCTCACTAATTATCATTATCTAGATTATCTTCCTTCACGAAATAGTCATCCTAGGAATCCTCTAAATCCCTTAACTTTTCCACTTGTCTAAAGCCTTTGAGGTGATCTATCTTGTTTATCTTCATCCCAAGGGCTAGTGGCTCTCTTTTTGACATGTGATTCCTTCTACTATCTTCTTTGAGTTCTTATTGACCTCCTTTTTCCTCTTATCAGCCATTGAGAAGTCCTTATTGTCGATATTTCCATCAACTTTTATTATTGGTGAAGCATTATCTTAAGGAAAATGAGGACCTACCTCCAACACTAGGGAAGACAAGCCCATAAATGTCTCTTGAACACTTCTCTTTTCTTTATCCTTTTTGGGGTTCTTTTTTGGGGCAAGAAGCAATCACTAATTCAATGGCCTTAGGCACCACAACGAAAGGGCATGTTCAAATAATTCTTGTAGAAATCTCTTCTTTCAACAATTCTACTTCTCTTAAGTCGATGTTGATGGATCTTGATGGATTTTTGCTGAAGTTGGGATCTATCAAGTTGGAATCTATCAACCTCCTCTTTATGGATCTTGATAGATTCCTCGTTTCATCTCAACCTCCTGTTTATAGGAATAAAATTGAAGCGTCTTTTTCCTTTTTTTGGGTCTCCCCCTATGATAGTGCCTTGGTCACGTGAGAGCACCCATGAATAGTGGCAGACAGAGACCACCCTCTTAGCCCGCGTTGATAGGTGCATGATTAGCTGCTACCCTATCATCGATTGTATTTTGCCAAACTGGCTATCGCACTATTTTCCTGCTTTTGCTGATAATTCTTCTATCTTTTATCAGCATTTCAGCTCAAAGAAAACAGACACAGAGCAACCAAAATGCGTTTGTCTCGCTACAAAATACACTCTATGGATATAACGAAATAATTGACTGATTCATTATAGGATACTAACAAGATTCCCAGAGAGGAACATTGTAGGACTCCTGAGCGGATTTAAGAGATACAAACAAGGTTTACAAGCAAAAACATGGAAATCGCAGGATTACTTCCGATATAAAGGGTAATGTATCGACTCATCAAATGTCAAGATTTCACCAAATGGCCTCAGAAGACTTAGGCTGATTCCAAATTCGAGCAGCGGAACAAGGTGTCATGGTCAACTTCTATCTGGATTTTTTTTTTTTTTTTTTTGGGGGGGGGGGGGGGGGGGGGGCTGGCTGGCTGTTCGACAGGCCATGTATTCACACTTCGGGGTGGAAATGCTCTGAATCAGTTCTAAATCAAACAATTGTTTATTAAAATAAAATGCCTTTCTTTCTCTTAAAACAATTGAAAACAATACTTATTTCAAAACAATCTATAAAGCAGACATCCAACGTATATAAATAGGACTTGGGGCGGAGGGGGTAGATCGGAACAAAATTGAAGATTGTTGTGTCGTCGCTCACTCTCAACCCAGCCTTAGTTCATGCCCGACCAACATGGAACATCCATCTCTTTCGCATACACTTATGTTTAAAGAAGACCGAACGTGAAACAATGGCAGAAACGAGAATCAAAATACTAGAATGAATCATTAAATTTATTTGTGTTTGTCACCATATGACACGAATTCGCTAAATGACAATCCATTTATAACAAAAGACTTCACTACTTTTGTCTGGAACAATGCTAAGTTTCTTCATCCACTCATGATCCGTATTCTCTACAAAGAATTCCCGAAATCATATACGATAAGAATTCCCCTATCGAGCTGCAATGTCCTTGAGATCTTCATTGGCATGAGCACTGTTGAACTGTCAATCTTTTCCACTATGCATTCACTAAATCAACAATCCAGTGGCAAGAAGGAAAATTGCGCTCCGTTTGTCTGGAAAATTACCAAGTTTCTGCATCCACTCACAAGCAGTGCTTTCTAAGACAAAAGTTTAGAAAAATATACAATATCAATTCCCCTACTGACCCGCAATGTCTTTGAGATGTTCATTAGCATGAGCATAGATGCAGTGCCATCAATCTCTCTCATATGCATTACCTCGCTTCGGTACGTTCAAACACAACAAGATACCCGATCTTCTTCACATATAATCAAACAGTAAAACGAAACACATAGATGTCACAATGTTAGTCGAATTAGGGCCTAGGCGGCATATATTCAAATTCCAGCCGTCCAAGTAAGCACCAGATTTTCCTTTTTTCTCCTTTTAAAACCCGGGGGAGGGGATTGTAAATCTTTCTTTGATCTGCGATCGTATTGTGCCCTCTTTGCTGGGATAATATAATACAACTAAACCTGAAAAGCGTACAGCTTCCACGTCAATACATCCTCCTTAATAGAGACATTCCATATGCCGCACCTTGTTGTCAGAAGTTACTAACTCGTGAAGGGCACAAGAACTGGCATCATGCCCCTCAACGTACCCTCGGTTTCCACTTGCAATCCGAGCCACCTGGGTCCTGCCATGGCACAATAATGCTTTGACACTTCATCTGTTTCAGCATTATTGATAATACTAATTCTCCACATATGACAGACAGGAAGGCGAATATGTCACGGCCTTGCAGAATTCTACACAGTATCATCAAGAAACATGTCAAAAATTGTATAATGTGACACTAATGTGTGTGTGTGTGTGTGTGTTTGTGTGTGTGTGTGTGTGTGTGTGTGTGTGTGTGTGTGTGTGTGTGTGTGTGTGTGTGTGTGTGTGTGTGTGTGTGTGTGTGTGTGTGTGTGTGTGTGTGTGTGCGCGCGTGTGTGTGTGTGTGCGCGTGTGTGCATGCGTGTGCAGGGGGGGTGGGGGCGATAGGGGTAGGTCTTCTTTCTGCTGTTGTTGCATGTGCTTGTGAGTGCATGCGCATGTGTGTGTATGTGCGTGTCTGCACATGTGTACCCATGGGGCATCTCTTCCTGTTTAAGCTATATAATTTCACCCCTGCATTTTGTACCTCCCGTTCCCTCTGCCTCACACACACACTCAGCCTAAGTGGAGCAGTTTAGCAAAACCAATAGGCCCGAAAACACACACACACACACACACACACACATGCACACACGCACACACACAGCCCTCTCTTTCCAGAAGACCGAATAATTAAACTTTTGGAAATGCTTGGCTAGTTTGTCAAGCTAGGACACATACATGACATATACACATGCATGCATACAAAAAGACATACCTTCATTGGTGGAAATGAACCTCCAATCTCTGTGATCTACCATCAATCTAAACGGGAAAAGGACATCCCTTTTATCTAATAGTCTACTGCCTCTAAAAGGAAGCTCTGCAGTCCTTCCTGTTCTTTCTCCAATCTTCAGGCTATCCAAATAGCCAGGGATCTGCCTCTCTCATACCTTTCATAGCACATAGCACTTGATTATAGGGATCACTATAAAAGCCCATTCCCTCATTTGTAGAGAGACTTTTTGGTTAATTCATTTTTTAAGTGAATAGAAACAAACATCTTCTCTGCACTCGTATTCCATCTTCTATTGCGCTTTTTCATAAGTTTTAGAATTCTTATGCATGTGACCGAAGAAGTAGAGAACCTATCCCGTTCTCTAACCCATACTCTCTGTTTTCCCCAATTTTCACATGCCATTGCTTTGGATTTATGTTTGGTTGTTTTGCATGATTGTTGTGTACAGGGATCCTGAAATCTATTTCAATCCAAAACAATGACGAATTTGACAACTCAACCTGCATCGTACAGAACTCGTCAAGAACTCTGAAACAACATCTAACACTATTAAACTTTTGATAATTGAGTGTAAGGTCATAAGCAATTTATTATTTGCAAATAGAAACTTGTCCAACTTGATTAAGAAAGTAATCAGTGTCAATCTTACTTCTGCATCCAATTTATCATGCCTGTCATATGCCCCATACTCCAACCCATTAAAGCCTTCTCAATGGACCGATAAATAATTGTGTTGATCTCTATGCTACAAGCAAGATGTTTGCACAAAGAAATGCGTTCAATGCCCTATTCTATACTCGTGTTTGCAACAGTCTTTAAAATGTAGGGGGCGATAGATGATTGTGACATGCTCTTTGTTCAGCTATATAGATGAAAGAATGCATCTGATGGAGAGCATCTTTGCTACGTCCCAAAACCCAAAGGGCATCTGCATCAGGGCATGTGGTTAACTGTTCGACTAAGTGTGAAACACCCATCCAATGCCCACCAATGTGAACTCGGAAACCACCTCAAGGTGAGTCTATATACATGATCCATGTGGTCACTCATGAGGCATTCCTCGTATGAGGCCACCCTTGACCTTTGGCAAAGCCCCATCACTTGTATTGGTGTGAGTTGGTGTTATGGGCCTCCATTCCCTAGGAGGTGGGCAGCGGGCTACCCGCTTGACTGCAAGCTACCAAATGAGCCTATATTGACTCTACGGCTAGGAGGTGTACCTTATGTATGCCCATTTCTGGTTTGTTAATACGTCTTGTGTCTTGACTTGTGTAGCAAGGAGAATCTTGGAAGCAAGGAGGTCAAGTGCGTTCAGTTCGGTGTGTTTGGTGTGTTTCAGGAGCAAGGATGGAACCTTACCGCTGAGGTAAGGTATGTAAGGTCTGTTTAGGGTCCATTCGGTGCGGTTAAGATGCAAGAACCTTACCCTCCCTTCAAGGAAAGGTGCATAAGGTGCGTTCCATAATCCATTATAAACATAATATTCACTACTATATAGTATATGTATAGGTAGTAGCTTTAGGTCTATGGGTTCCATAATCTATACTTTTGAATTCATTATTGAGTGCACACCATCATAACTTAATACTTAGTAATTACCGTTTTCACAATATTGAACACAATTTTGAATAGTTACCGAGTATGATTATGTGACATGTACCACGTGTCTCTAAAGGAGTACATTCAAGACTGTGACATGTGTGTGACTCTAATATGTATAATGAATTATCAATCATATTGCAAGATGCACAATGCACATTGCATATTGATGCATCAATCATGATGCATCAATC